>BJBW01002067.1:1090-446529 GCA_004320125.1 Scolopax mira
TGCATGAAAGTAAACTGTATTTTTAAAACTAGTATTAATGATCTGCATCAGCTGCACTATATTGCAGAAGGCCAGCTTTTAAAGTATAACTGTAGCTGATAAGTAAATGTATCAGCCGCCGGCTCTGTGAGATGAATACATTCAGCTGGATCAAGCAATCACCATGAAGACCAGGGCTGTGAAGAGTTAGTTGGGGCCAAGGGGTTTTAAGACTTTTCCCTATTATCCCCGTTATAAATTAACTTTGGATTGCATCTATGCTGGCTGGTTTTGATATCTAAAGTGTCTGCAGGTTGAGATTAGCTTAATTCCTGCTCTTATCTCATGCCTGGTAAAATCAAGACTGCACCTGGAGGGAATGGAAACAGGTATAAAGGATCTGGCTGCTCCAGTTTTGTATTTGCTGAGGCAGGTCTCGAATTGTTTTTTCTTCTTCTTTGTCTTCTTCACTCTAAGCAGTGCTTGTAAATTTAGATTCCCTTTTTTACTGCTATATCATGCCAGAACTTCAATTTGTTGTAGCAGCTTCAATATACTGGTGAGTACTTATTTTTTAAATATTTTAATGACCGTTGAGCAGTTGGCATCTCTTTGCAGGTGAATTTCAATATACTTGGAAATGTTCCACTAAATCTGTTTTTATGCCTCTTTGAGTTGACTCTGGTATAATCTTCTTCGTATAGACTCTCTATAGGCTGCCTGAGGTACTGTATACTAGGTAATCTAAGGAACTCGTTATTTCAGCTATATGCGTATATGTAAATGCATTATTGTTTCTTGTAAAGAAAAAGAAGTATTAGAAAACACAAGGTTTTTTTAACTTAATGAATTATTCTGAAGTTGTTTCCCGTAGAGAAAAAAAGAAAGTTAGTTTACTAGGCCCTGAACAAACAATCTCTGTTTAGGTGGTTTATGTGGTATTATTACTGTAGCTAACCATGTCCCTAGGCTCTCAATTTTAAAAATGAACACTTATGCCACTTTAAGTAGTTGCCATGGAAATCCTCACAGCATGAACCTCTTCAGTAAAGACCTTATGGCAGATAACTTAAATTATGTCTATTGTTTCCTTAAACATATCAGGCACTAGAGTGAAAACGGTTTTCCATGCCTTTAAAACACGTGCACAAGAACTACTACTTGCTTGTTGTAGCATACGTTTACTAACCTTCTTCAAATCAGTAATAAATTAATGTCAGATTATAATAGTGTAAACTTATTTGAGAAAGCAATAAAATGAATTGGAGAAATCTCTTTTAGTTCTTAATACCCTAAAATATTTTCAGATCAACTCCTTTCTTTTTTTAAAAGATTTTTGTATGCTGAGCTTTTGGGAATACAAACATGGGCGACATCACTGGTGTTGGACTGCTTTTTATTGTTCTATTATAGGGTCTGCTCTGAGCAGGTGCAATCTTTGGTAGGGCAGGGTCAAATCTAAAAAATCCTTAAAATATATGAATGGTCGTTCAGTTTCAATTTATAACTCTTTTTTTTTTTTCATTTGATGATTAACAATCTCATTTTAGAGAGTACTTTGAACTACACTTAATTTTTAGTTGAATTCCAAAATAATGAAAAAGAAGTCAGTGAACTGAGATTTTAATTTTTTTTTTTTTGATCTCCAGTTCTGTTTTCTCCATGTATCCAGATGTTAACATTGACATCTGGAAGCTGTTCCTTTTCAACAGAATGCAGCTAATAATATCTACTTCTGTAAAAACTAGCTCAGCTGTAATAAGTGTGTTAAAGCAGCAAATGTTTTATTCTTTTATCTTGGAAAAGGTACAGTATTAGAGTGAAGTTGTAACCTGTGGATTAGAACTGCCACGCTGGACTGTACCTTGTGCTGAGCAGCCCTCTTCAGCTGATGCAATTCCATCGCTGCGTTAAGCTTTAGCTATAATGCCTGTGTAGATTGAGAGCCAAATTGTCCACTGCAACAGAGTGCTGTGATGAGATCAGGGTACTTCCATTAGCTACATATTTAAACAAACGCAGCTGAGAATAGCATTTGTCCCAATATAGACACATGAGGAAATTAATAAAATGGGTTCAATGCAAAATGTTAAATAATTATGGAAAATAGCAGTGTAATGATAAAATACACAGGCTGTATAAAATAATCAGTAACGCAAGGTTTCAAAATATTTTCTACTGTTTCCATGTGTCTTATTTTTAAGTAATACAAATAAAAATACTCTTTGTGAAAGGTACTAATATTAGTCCTGCAGGACAAGGAACTTGAAAATTGTTGATGTGATCATACAGACTGCATTTATCTCTGTCCAGCTCCCACTGCAGTGATGTTGATGCCATGGAAATAGCATCTGTGACTAACTTGGTGCCAGCTGCAGCAAGGGCCGCTCCCAAACACAAGCAGAGATGGTGCTAACGGTGGGTTAAAGCACACAGATGAGCAGGAAGGGAAAAGAAGTTTGCTTTGCCACCTAACAGCTCGCCCCATAGTAGACAAAAGGAGGAGTTCTTCATTCTCCTGAGCTTTCAGCCTGTCTCTCCATTCACTATACTCCCTTTTTGAAATTGAGTCTGTTTAGCTTCCCCTGCCAGACGCTCTGGCACAGTTCCTCAGGCACTTAAATATCATTGTGGATTTGGGCTTCCGAGCCTACATCTTATTTCCCTCTGAGGGGGAGGAAGTTTTGCAAGTAGAGTTAATTTTGCTATAGAGGAAATAAATGCCATGAAACCTTTCTATTAGATTAAAACTGAAATAAAAAAACAACCTTTGGCTCTCCATGAGGAATGCCTGTGAGCTGCATTGCCCTGCTGGCTGGGATGCTGTGAAAGAGCTTGGTTAGGTGGAGCTTTTAATGTAGTTCCAGTGAAGCCCAGGATAGTGTTTCCCTCTGTATCATCTGCTTCTTCTGTCCTCCAGCAGTATGTGTGGAGTGGATCCAATCACCAGAGAGCACAGATGTAACTGCTCCATAGAAGCTTCTAAGACATCCTGTGTCTGACATAAATAAAAATGACCTCTAGTATCAATCTCTATCTCTGACTGCCAATAATGGGCTAGTTGTGTTTCAAAACACCAAGCACGCATATCATGCTTGGCACAATTTTCACCAGTATGGACAAGATAGAACTAATTACTGCATAAAAATACTCATAAGACATATTTAGGTGTGTTTGTGTGTGTGTAAATATATGTGTGTGTATGTATATATATATATATATATAATATAAATAAACTCTATGCAATGGTATTTTGGGGAATGCAGAACACAGCAAGACAACATTTGCTTTACTGTAGTGTAGCAGCCTGATTCTGTTTATATACTGGCATAAATCAGGGCAGCTGTATCTAAAATGGCAGAGTGGTGAAGATATAAGTGGTGGTAAATTGCTTTCAGTGAAGAACTGGGTGTAAATTGCCTACCTTATGTCCAAAAGATGGAGGAAATAGCTTCAGACAACTGAACATTGTCATCTATATTGGAAACAGAAGCCAGAGTTGGTTAATCTTAATTTTAAACTTTAAGTCTGATGTGATAAGGCAATCTGATTCCTGATTCTAGTGCTGTCATGCCGTTTCCTATCTTGGTTTAAAAGTGAAGCTAATCTCATAGGTTTTGGTGGGTAAAAAAATTAAATGAATTTTTGTCATTCTACGAAGCTTTTCCTCGGTTTCATTCAGTATTTACCATTCTCCTCCTGAAGAGAATAACAAGATACTGTATAATGAGGGGACCTGCTTGTTGAATGTTTTTGTCAGTCAGTAATAAAGCATGTAGTGTTTGAACCATGTGGGTTGTTAGTTGCCGATATCAGGAAGCAATCAGTAACTGTTAACATTTTTCTCAGGTTGTCATAAACAAAGCTGATCTATTTGTGGTTTGACAATCTGCTGATGATTTTTTTTTTCCTAAGTCAAAATGTGTTGTTCACCTTCATTTTGTAATGTATGCCAAAATGCTATAGCCAGCCTCGGATTCCAAATGTATTCAGGCAAATAATTACCACTGGAACGATGGCTTTGTGATGATCTGTGCGTTCTGTCAGTACTTTCATTTTATAGAGTAATATTTTCTGTAACTAGACTTGAGGAGTAGGAATTATCCTCTAGCTCACTAGCAATACTGTGGTGCTTCCTGCATGGTTCAGTTGATCTTGCTGCAATACTGAGGAGCTGTACCAAGAGGAGGTGGAAATGCCCCTGACAGCAGAGCCTGTGACTGGGATGTTCCTGCAGGGCAACAAAGATTGACTTCCTGCTCCTGTGTGGAGATGGGGGCTGTTCCTGGGGCTTCGGCTTCCTGTGGGACTGCTCTTTTCCTGGCACTATTGGGTAAAGTAAGGTGTTAGATCTCTGGCTGTGGTTTGCAAGAACAGAAAGAGCTTTGCTCGGCTTTTGGCCCTGTGGCTGCTCAGTGGAGGTGGCTCTCTGCAGCACCCTGAGAGCAGAGCGTGGCATTTAAATGGTCCTCCAGGCATTTCCTTGTGATTGTGCTGTGGAGAGCTGTGTGTTGTGTGTGCAATCCTCTGCTCAGTGCACTGGTTGTTGTGGAGCCTGTTTGGAGGTGCTCAGATCTGCCTTCTGCAGAGAGTCTAGATGCTGCCCTGGGATTTTTGGCAGAAGAGGGAGATACCAAAGAGCTAGTTAAGGTCCAATGACTGTATTTCAGGATCAAACCCCAGTTGTGTTTGGCAATTGTATACCGAAGCTTTCAAGCCTCAGTTTTACACATTTAGCTTCTTAGTTCAATTGGATTGTCAACCTGATTTTCAAGTCATAAAGCATATGGTTTGAAATTATGGGTGAATTACATAGAAGAGTTTCAGTCCGCTATGCGTGAAGTACAAGCTTCATTACCTATGTGCTTTAGTATTGTCTTCTAAGAAAGCTAGTTTTCTTCAAGGGGAAAAACATTAGAACATCATTAAATAATATTTTTTGCTGTAGTTGTACAGCACTGCAGAAATCCTATTTTTGCTCTGACATGATAAACATGTACCCAAATTCCTCACTGAAACTCCCAACATGCCTATACTTACTTTACTTTTTCATTGCCACGACAACTTTCTCAGTGGTTTATGAGGTTATATAATGTAGTGTTTTAAGAACCCAAATAACTTTGCTCTAATTTCATTGCAGTTTATCTCACAAACCAGAGACCTAATTTATTTAGCTATGTAATGGCCAAATATGCGCACCTATTTAGCAACTCTAACACTCTAAAGCAGTGTTCAAATCTTCAAGCATGTGGTCCTCGTGCAACTCCTAATGAATTACCAGGCCAAAGATCTTGGAGATGTATTTAACCTAGAGCAACAGCAAAGGAGAGGGAATCGTTCTACTACTTGCAGTCCCCACACAGGAGACCTGTCTGCAGAAGGGAACCTGATGTGTGCATTGGGATTGATTTGCTGAACGACTTTATCATTTCAGGGTTTGTTTCTGGAAAGGTGCTGAGTACAAACAGGCTGGCTTTGTGTGTGTTTGTGTATATATAGCCCTAGATTTAAAGATTTAATCAAAATTCTAGTAATATTAAAATGGAGAGTTTTTATGCCCTTTCACGCTTTCTGAACAATCACTGAAAATATTGCTGACTGGATCCAGCATGAGATCTTTCTATACCAGATAGTGCTAGGATCTGTAAGTCAAGTATTTACTCTGAGCTGCAGGGCAGATAATAACTTTGTCTTCTTAATTTTTACTTTAAAATCAACAAATTCACTTTGGGTCCATCAGCTGTTATTCTGCATACTTGGATATTAAAGAGTACATCTACAAATACTTGTGTAGTCAGTCAGACACAGAACAGGAGGTGATGACCTTTATTAGCCTGAAGCATTCATTCAAGTGCACTCTGCATTATTAACTAAAAATAAAATAAGTAAAAAGAAACTCCAAAGCCCTGAAATGTCTGCTGCTATGAACACAAGTTGTTTTTGTAGTACTTTGTTAAATTGCTTAAGTAATTTTTCTTGCTTTACTTATATGCAATGATGGTGGGAGGGTTCCTTTTGGTGCATCTGTTCTATAAAATAAAAGTGGCTGAAGAGCTGAAATCAGAGTACAATGGCTGTTTTTAACAACAGAATGAAAGCATTTATTATCTTCATGCAACAAGATAAGATTGGTTTACAGGTGTGAGTAAATGCTGTGTGGGTTTGAGGAAAGAGTTTATTATAACACACCTCATTTTACTAGTTTACTGATCCACCTAGTCTAGTTTTCTGCCTTTGGTAGGGTTTGTTACTTCAAAGGAACAAGCAAGATCTAAAAATAAAGCAAGCATGGAGGAAGAAGAGTTCCTCTCTTGACTTTTACAAGCTGTCAGTTTATGCACTGTGAAATGAAATGTAGTTAGCATTGATCATTATCGTGCCTTAACTGTTCTGTGTTACTAAAAAAATTGGATAATCTTGAGCTCTGCTATTGATCTGTGATATGTTTACTCCATGATATGTGAGGGTTATTGTTTTCCTTTATAGTTCTCTTGGAACCACAAGCATGTGTTTTGCATGAAGTTGCTTTTTATAGGTCTTATTTCAGTATTATAAAAACAGCTGGTGAAGATTAAGCTTTATTTATTGCACCAGGAATATTGATCTTTTTTTAAGTATTATGATTCATAATTCAATCAATACTAGTTTTTTTGAACTGGTGTTATTGTATAATGTAACCTTGCTAATCAACATATTTTTGTTATTTTCTCATATTTCAGCTCTTAATAAGGCGGAATAAAGACACTATCAGTTTATTCCCATAATTCATGTAAATCAGCATAACTCAAAATAAGAACATAAGTACCCTATCAGGTCAGATCTGCTTAGCCTAGTGGCAATAGGAGACATTAAATAATTTAAATATTTTTTATCTATATTGCTAATTTAAATGAAGTGAAAGACTGACTGTAAGATGTAAGCTACTGTATCAATTAGAAGTACTATAATAATGCTTATATAGCTTATTATACCATTTAAATTATATAATAATAGAAGTCAAAATACATCACAGAACGATATGGGGTTGGAAGGGACCTCTGGAGATGATCTAGTCCAACCCACCTGCCAGAGCAGGTTCATCTGGAGTAGGTTGCAAAGGATGGTGTCGTGGGTTTTGAATATCTCCAGAGACAAGAGACTCCACCACCTCTCTGAGAAGCCCAGTCCAGTGCTCTGCCACCCTCAAAGTAAGGAAGTTCCTGTTCGTGTTTAGGTGGAACTTCCTATGTTCCAGTTTGTGCCCTTTACCTCTTATCCTGTCACTGGACACTGCTGAAAAAAGACTGGCCCCATCCTCCTGACACCCACCCTTTAAGTATTTATAAGCACTGATAAGATCATGTATATATCAATAGTTAAAAAGGAGTGTTTTATCTTTCTCTTCACTAAACTTACCAGTTTTCTCACTGAGATTAAACATTTTAAAGGCACTTCCTTATTTTCCACATGCCTTAGCAGGGATTCCAGTAGGATCTGCTCCATAATCTTGCCAGGCACAGAGGTGAGACTGACTGGCCTACAGTTCCCTGGCTCTTCTTTTTTTTTTCTTTTTTTGAATATTGGGGTTATGTTCCCCTTATTCCAGTCTGCAGGAGCTTCACCAGACTGCCACGATTTCTCAAATATGATGAAAAGTGGCTTAGCAACTTCATCTGCCAGCTCCCTCAGGACCCATGGACGGATTTCATCAGGTCCCATGGACTTACGTACCTTCACGTTCTTTAGGAGGTCTCTGAATCTGATCTTCTTGTACTGTGGGCAGTTCTTCATTTGCAGAGCCCCTGTTTTTGTCTTCCGTGGCTTGGGCAGTGTGGTTTGATCCCTTGCCGGTGAAGACTGAGTCAAAGAAGTTGTTCAGTAGCTCAGCCTTATCCATATCCTGGGTGGCCAGGTCTCCCATTTCCTTCTGGAGAGGGCCCAGAACCTCCCTAGGCTTGCCTTTGTCCCTAATATATCTGTAGAAGTTTTTTTTAATTGTCTTTGATGTTCTCGGCTAGATTTAGTTCTGCCTGGGCTTTCGCTTGTGTGATCTCATTCTTGACTACTCAGACCATTTCTCTGTATTCTGCCCAGTCTACCCATCCCTGCTTCCACCCTATATAGGCCTTCTTTTTGGTCCTGAGCTTTACCAGCAGTCCCCTATTCATCCATGCAGGCCTGATAGCTATTTTACCTGACTTCTTTTTTGAAGAGCTTGGAGCTCCTGATCTTGGAGAAGATGATCCTTGAAAACCAACCATCCCTCTCCCCTCTCTCTTCCAGTTCTTTTTCCCATGCTATCCTCCCAATTGTATCTCTCAGGAGATCAAAGTCTGCTCTTCTGAAGTCCAGGGTAGCGAGCTTGCTGCACATCCTCCTTGTTGCCCTATGAATTTTGAATTCCATCATTTCATGATCACTGCAGCCCGTGAACTTGACATTCCCCACCATCCCCTCCTTGTTATTAAGGACAAGGTCCAGCAGCTCCTTTTCTCGTTGGCTCCTCGATCATTTGAAGAAGAAAGTTATCATCAACACATCCCAAGAACTTCCTGGATTTCTTGTGCCCTGCTGTGTTGTCCTTCCAACAGATACCAGGGTGGTTGAAGTCCCCCATGAGGACCAAGGTGTGCGAGCATGATGCTGCTCCTGTCTGCCTATAGAGGGCCTCATCTGCCTGTCATCCTGATCTGGTGGTCTGCAGCAGACCCCTACCGTAACATCGCTTGTGTCTGTAGTGCCTTTAATCCTGACCCATAAACTCTCCGTCAGGTCTTCATCCATCCCCAGGTGGAGCTCCACACACTCCAGCTGATCGTTAACATAGAGGGCAACACCCCCCAAATGTAGTAATTTTATTAAGTAAGAGGTGACACAATATGTGTATGATTCAGATGGAAAATGGGTGCCCAAATCAGGGTGCAGGTACACCCTGTATAGAAAGAACTGTAAAGGAAAAGTCCTGTATATGTGTAGGACATGGTTTTGTGCTCATGTGTTGCCATGGGTATACATGAACAAGCACCTTGTCAACAGGAGTGCATTAGGGCACTTTGTAGACAACATGCCTAACTGTGCCTCCTCCACTGACCTGAGTCTGAAATCCTTCTTTGTGAGGGAAGATTGGTATTGGAGTTCCCATACTATGATCCAAATTACTCTGGTGCAAAAGTATCTACTGAGCTGACCACATGTACATGGAAACAGCTAAAAGGACTCCAGGAACCAAACTTGCATCTGGGCAACTTCTGCATAGGCAGAGGAGCATGGGTGCATCTAATTGTAGAAGTACCATTGTTGGGATAGTTTACAATATATATAATACAGAGAACGAATAAAGCACCTGGAAAAGATTCAATAGGAGCCCCCTATATTTCCACTATTGGAAAAAAAAAAGCTGCAGGTTTCTAAATCCCAGTGGTTAAGCACCATGGAAGGAGTACCTGACAAGTTCTCTCTCTGTGCTCTCATTTGTCCTCTGGCTAACAAATAATTATTGAATTGGGGCAGGGAGGCAGAGGAAGAAACATAATAACTGAAATAATTCTCAAAAGAGATACTATAATGCAAAATTCTCACAGTACTTGGTATCTAGGCCTTTTCATATTTTTGGATTTGAGGCACCTTGCACAGGACTTGGGTAGAATTCAGGGGTTCAAGAAAAATTTGTGATAAAAGGACTTCAGCACAAATACAGTTTGAGTGGAGCCTTTATTTTAAATCCTTAAGTCTCTAAAGCTGGGAGAGAGGTGCCTTAATTTATATTCTGAAATTTCCACGGCTCACGGTGTATCTTGATGGGTAAAGAGCTGTTGATTATTCTGGATGTTGTTCTACATGTTGCTGTGTTTTATCCACTTATCATTCAGAGTGAAATATAGAAGCATTTTTGTGATGTGAAGTAAGTCCATAGCTAGCACCGCAGTGATTACCCTTTAATTGCTGTACTAAAAATATAACACTTTGATACCCTAGATCCTTCAACCATAGATGTTCACTCAAGGAGCAGGCGATTCTACAGACCCGCCAATATGGATGCTAATCAGATAAATGACTCCTTTGTTCAAAGGGAGTGTTATAACTCCTTTTCGGATGTGATAGGCTCACACCCAAAATAGCCTTAAGGACTGGGCTCAATTTCTTAAATTAGATCCCCTGTTATTAGGAGGATGTAACAAAATTTTGTTGTATGCTTTACTAGAAAAGCTAGTGAACTTTTATTTAAGTTACAGATTAAAGCCAAACTATTCTGAGTCTTTCTCATCAGAAGAATGAACACTGGAAAAAAAAATCCAACCAAACCCACATATGACATCTCAGTTTAATGAGCTTAGGTGAGAGGTGAGAGATATTTTAAAGAAATATTTTCTGAATTTAACTAGAATTCCAAAAAAAAAAAAGTAAAGAAATTATAAATGTTTGCTTTCTCAAACATATAATTGATAATACCTGCAGATGTTTAAGTAACTTGATTTCTGATGCTAATAATGTCAAGGACAATAAAAAACCAAAACACCCCCCCTCTGGAGACTTCCTGGAATAAAAGCAGAAAAAGATAATCTGACACTTGCTATTTCTGCAATAAATAAATCTCATTGTTCAAAAACAATTTGCACTTGGTCAGAACTGATTATAATAATTTTTCAGCTGCCTTGTCTTCCAACATACTTAAGCTACTTTGACTTGAGATTTCTGCTGCACAGGACTATCCATGGCCCTGGTGCTCCTGTGTTGATCATATTTCTGTGTTGTGTTCTTGATAGTGTAGTGCATAGACAGCATCCAGCATGGTATGGTTGGCATCTTACTGAGACCTGTGACTGATACTGCACTGTTGGATAACAAGCTACCTGAAGCAAGGATGGCACTGCTTCTCCTTTACTAATGCACCTTCCTCTCTTTCACAAAGCTCTGCCAGCCTGGAGCAGTGCAGCAGATTGTTTTGGTTTTTAAAGGGTCTTTTAGCCAAAGATCTCAGATCTGTGAGCTACTGCTAATAAAGCTTCCTTACTGTGTAACTAAAATTATACCCAATTTATTTCAAATGACAAAACTGAGACAAAGAAATTAAGACTGCTCCCTAAGCAGGCCTAACAGTAACTGTCCTATCTCATTTTCTACACCTTGCAGCAGAGACCTGCATTTGAAAAGCATTTATCTTATTTCAAGTAGCATCATACACATTATTACATAAGCAATCCTTGTACTTGAATCTGGTTTAATTTTCTTTCAAATGAGAACTATTGTTCTGGTTTTTGCTTTTGTTTTTTTTAAGTTGTTTGGTTTTGGTATTTCTATTGTTGTTTTTTAAAAAAAATACTGGTTGTAGATTTTGCTGAACTTTAACTATTTGTGGGGCGGATGTTTTAATTTGGCACAACACTTGACTCCACTTAATTTAGCGTAATCATTGTGTTAGACTACTCAAATTTCCAGGCGTTCCAACTAAAAGATCATTAAGATAATGCAAGTAGGTTAGAACTTAGTCATCATCAAAGTCAGTGGGCACAGGAGCTAGATATAAGGCTGCTTGCGTTTTGGATCCTGAGCAATGCAAATAGCAATGCATTCTTCTGCTCTCTTCCAGCAGTACCTGAAAAAATAGAAAGAGAGGTGATCTGATGTGGGGGACACCACAGACTCAAACCAACAACTAGAAACTACTACTGAAAAGTAGGGGAAACCAAACAGGTTCTGTTCTGATTTGACTTGTTCTTTTTCCATATTGGTATATCTTGTGATATTTCAGGTAATTACTTTTCACCATCGCTGATATACCCAAACATCATGGCATGGTGGGGAAGAACTTATATCTACTTATGAATGAGCCAACGGGGAAGGCAGCTATTCTGATTTCAGTGATGGGAGGACTGAAACAGAATCACCTCAGTACAGATATTATTTTAATGAAATAAGTATCTTTGAATTCAATAGTATTTTTCTTGTGGTCATCACTTTCGTATTAGGTGTTTCTGTGCCAGTTGCAGAGATGGCCAGAGATCAATCCCTGTGTAAAAGTGGTGCATACAATAAAAGGTGCCTGCTGTACAGATTTCATAAATGTCTTAATCCAATATGAGTTGTGCTGGTAGATCTCTGTATGTGCATCATGCCATGGTTTTGAAAACACATGCTCATTGATTAGACTGCAGGACTGGGAATTAATTTAAGTGATTTCACATAAGCGGTTGAAGTAATAATGAAGGGGGGAGGTGGCTACATGTTTGAATTGGGTGCAGAGAACAGTTCTGTGCTTTGACAGTTCTTTCAGCTCTTTCAGAAAATGTTTTCAATGCTGGACAAAAGGTGTACAAAAATGCTGTCAGCGCTACTGCTTATTAGATTCTTCCTGTAGGAAAGAACGTTGGTTTTATCATCTGCTTATAATCTGTTGCAATGCATTACCAGTGAGTACACATCTTCATGGTGGGCACTTTTATCAGCTTATGCCATGCTTCAAGACTTGGCAAGTACTTTCCATTCTTTCTGGAAACTATCTTTACTGCCTTTTTTCTGTTGGTTATTTTGGTTTTTTCCTTTCCTTTTCACGCCTGTGATCAAGATTATGAGATAGCCATGTGCATCCTATAGCAGAAAGAGAGCTGTGTTCATAATCTGAACCCCAAACCTTGCTCCACAGATGTTGATTAAGCCTGGTGTGAAGCACAGAGGATCTGCTGTGATTGCTGATTGGTGTATTTGTGCCGTCTATCTTTATGCAAGGTCCTTTGTGGGCTGCTTTTTCTTGGTAGTGCTTGTATTTTTTATTTTCCCCAGCTTCAATAGTAAGAGGTGAACTAGAACAAATGCCTGGCTCTGTTTCCTCCTGAAGAGAAGCTTCTGCCCTGAGAAATAATGGTGGCTATTGCAAATCCTGCATTCACAGATGTGTTTCTGCACCAGCTGATCCCCAGACTGGGGACCAAATACACTGAATTTATGTTGTTGGAATCACTCATTGAACCACTGTTCATCTCTACTCACATAGACTGGGCTTGGACAAGCAGGCTGTCACCAGCAGATAGAGTCAGGGTTTTACCATCCATGGTAACAGTCGATGAGCCCTCCTGAAGGGAGAGAACAGATAACCAGTTTTTAATTTTCCATGACCTGTCACTAGCAGAAGAAAATGCTGCAGGTAAGTATGGAAATCTTTCCTACTGAAAGAGTACTTCAAACCTGCTCCATTTCTTGAGGCCTAGCTAAATATTCAGCTCACCTTCCCTCTTTAACATTATTACATCAATAAAAACATGCTTCATGGTTCATTGTTCGCCATTGTAAAGCAGCAACCCATTGCCTGACTCTTGGGGGAACACTGCTACCAATCTAACCTAGCAGCCTGCCAGTTGGCACAGCTCTGGTAACTAGAGATAACTTCCTGGAGTACTTCAGGCTCCTCTTCTACTTTTCCAATTCCTAGTATCTTTTTAAGTCTTGAAAAGCAGTTCACAAGTCAGCAGGGAGCTGACAGAAATCGCTAACAGAAGCCCATCCACACTGGAATGGACTTGTCATTATCTTGTCAAGCAGAGAAGTCAGGCTCCTGGCAGTGACAAGGTCTTGATTGCATAGGCTGCTCTAAGCTGTAGTTTAAACAAATGTCTTTTGAGATTATTATGTCTTTAATTAGTATTTCATAGTCCCTGTGAATTTCAACAGAACAGGAACTGATCGAAATATCTGCCTCCCTGACTTGTGTAAATGAAAACTAGCTTTTCTCTGGTTTTTCCCTTGGGCTGCAAATGTTTCCTACAAGCCAGCTGAATGAAGGGCATCTGGATTACCTACCACTGTGCTTTAGTATAAACAATTTCTCAGTTAGACTTTTTTATTAGCTCATTCTACCTCATTCCAGTTTGACTTCAGGAGGAGGAGAAATGCTTCAAGGCAGAAATAATAGGTGATGTTTTTTATCAGTTGGAGCCATTCTGATGTATTTACAGGACATATATACCCTAGGTAGGGTATATTAAAATCCCCCATCAAGACACAGAGGATGCCAGTATCTCTGTCATCAACATACAAGATGAGGAAAAAGAGAGACTATTTCTATGGTGGCAGTAGTTTACAGTTATTTTTCATGATAGTTTAAAGCTGAAGGGGGGTGCCTGTTGATGAGAAGGAAGGTAATAATTTTAATTTTTGTGGCTGGTGCTAGAAGGCTTTAGTACTGTTCAGTCTGAACTGAAACATGCACTCATTGGTTAACAAGTGTGAATTGTCACATACCAGCTGCCATATCCAGATATCTGAATTCTTTTTACTTTTCTCAGTTGTTCCTGGTCCATAAGCTATAACCTTTAAAAAAAAAAAAAAGAGAGAGATAGAAAATAAACAGAAGAAAAGTAACAGCTTCATCTCAGCGACCAAAGTGTACGTATTCATCTTCCTACAACATTAAAAACCTATTTTTACAGAAAAATATCCATGGAAGATGACGTTTATTTTTACAGACATTAAAATTCACATTACGTTTGGTATTCTCATATTGATTCCTGCTGATAAAACGGGAACTGATCACACCTGCCACTCCTTATGCTCCTCTGCATCCTCACTTCTCTATTCCTTCTGCCTCCTCCCACTCTCAGCTTTGCATCTATATCCTTCCTGCTTCTGTTCTTGGAACAGGCACTTCCTCCTCATGAACTCTGGGCCCTGTCAAGAGCCTGTTGAAGTAGAAAAGATTCCTTCATTAACATTAGAAAAGCTGCAGATTGGACCTCATTTTTCTCATTATCTGCCCGTTCTGTGTTCTTCCTGATAGCCCCACACTCTGTCATTTTGCTGTCAAATGTATTGGATTCTTCAGAGTGCGACTCCAAGTAACCCAGGGAAAGAACATGTTTTGTAAACTACCATGCTCACAGCACTGATATCAAACTGTGACAGCCTTCATTTACACCCAAGCTAGACTGTGTTTGACTAAACTGAGTCAGACAATGCTTTAGCACGGCCCAGGCTCTCTGGTGCTGCCCAGTTCTCCTTGTTTTCACAATTGAGATTTCAAGGGGGATGAAAAAAAGTGTATTTACACACCCAGATTAGATTTGGCACCAAAGATGCTGTTCAAACATATAGGGAAGCCGACCACACTTGTGACTAGTATTTGCATTGAACTGGTTTTACTCATTTAGAAAATGTGGATTGATAGGAGAGTGGAGAGAATGAGCTAAAGGAAATGAATGGAAATAAGGTTCAGGTTGATTGGCCAAATGGAAGTATCTGAGCTAGGAAGCTCCTTTCCTGCACTGGTCAAATCAATGGATGAGGACAGCCCTTCCCAAGGGCAGGGCTGGCTATGACTGAATTGTTCTGTAGGGGTGCATAATTTTCTCTGCTGATTACATATTGCTGGATTCACCCAGTCTGAACAGTAGGCACCTGTACCTTTTAAAAACATTCCTGTCTTTCAGAGAAATTAGACCCCTCCTACCTCTGTTTCAAAGTTATCTCCAAACATACTCAAGGATTTCTTCTGTTTTATTTCACCACGATGATCATTTAACCAGCCTTGGAAGGAAAATGGCTCCATAACAGAAGTGGGATTTAGTGGGAAAGGTGTTTCTTTCAGGAGTTCATCTGTAAGCAAGGCAGAGGGCTATTAGTGATGGTTGCTTCCCTTAATCTTTGAACATTCTGCTCTTATTTACAGCTTGCAGGGTTCGATTTACAGATATTATCTAGTTAAAAGTGAGCTGTCACAGTAAACAGTTCTATGGTCATTATCAGCACCTCTTACTCCAAGTTCTAAGATGTGTGTATTACTTCTGTAGCTTTATGAAGTCACTTCTTTGAAGCTGTTGTCAGAACTGTTGTGCATCCACACTTGTTAAAAATGCATTCAAAAGGTATGCAGTAGACTATCTACTTCTTGCTGGCACATTTTTCATTCTTTTTCAGACCAGCTTTTGCACTGGTAAAATTGATATATCATCTCTGAGCCTTTGCTGAATCACCCCTTACATATTCCTATATAAGCAGAATTAGGCCCATAGAACCAGTTCACTCTACAATTTTCACATATTTAGTACTAGCTTTTATGTTTCTTCTCCCTTATGTGTTTTTAAATACACTGACCACAGTGAAGCAAACAGGTTATCACAACCTCAAATTTAATAAAATGCCTTTTATGTGGTGTTCCTGGGGTTGTAGCTGGATTTAATTTCCAATAGTTCTCTCTCATTTAAAATTTGATTTGATTTAAAATAGCTGGAGGACCGAATGCAGTTTTAGTGTAGCTGGTGAAATTCAAGATGTGTTGCTGGGTATATGAAATTAACTTTGGTTATTTATCAGCTCATAGTGAAGTGCAGAGACATTGCAAAAACCTTGGTGATCTGAAGTAGTTTGTTCTGAGGTGCCATGGAGGAACACCCATAGAGTAATTTCAAGTCATAATGCCAAATAGATGCTGGAAAAACTCACTAGAAGGCTTTCTTCCAAATGCATTGAGGTAATAAACTTGCAGGCAAATCTTAGTCTTGATACTAGTAATAGAGTAGGTCTTTTTAAAGTACTAATGTAGTTGTTTTGCAGTGCTGTTCTGGTTCTTTTTTAAAGCTGTATTTCACTGCTCAGCAGTGTTTTGAATGTATCATTTCAGTTTTTCATGGAAGGCCACTTCATATGCGGCCTTTGAACAATAGGTGACAAGGTCAGTGCATCCAAGGGCCAGCAGTGCACTGAATAAGCTACTGCTGCCTGAAGGATCATAATAAGCACCAAGTATCTACATCTACCTCCAGACAATCTGGATGAGGATGCTCTAAGCCTTTTATTGTGGCAAGCTCCTCTGGAGAAATTAAGAAGCACCAGAATGAAAAAGGAAAATCTTTACATTAGATTTATTCAAATCCAGGACTGGAAACATTAGCAAGATCTAGTCTGAATTCTGTGGTTTCTTATTTGGTAATGCTTCAAAGCAGTGTTAAGGTAATTGGTGATTTATTTTCACATCTCAATATGTTTGATCTTTTTGTTTTCTCAACTTTCACAGGTACATCAAATTTACTTTGGAAGTAATTAGGAATACTAATACACTTTGTCCTCAATTTATGGATATAGTTAACTTTAGCTGTATTGGAAAGTTGTTTTTTTGTTAGGGTGAGATATCAAATAAAGGTCTAAAATATTATGGTATATATTCATACACAGCAGAGGAGAAGAAAAAATTAAGACATTTTATCAGCAGGTATTCAGTGCAATTAGTATTCAAATAGATTTTTTGAAATATTTTGTTTCATTAATAGTAGCAACTTTTACCTTCCAAAGTAATATGAAGTTGATAGAGGTTTTTTCTCTTATCAGAATAAAACAGGTCACTCTTGAATTTTGAAAAGTTGCTTGGAATACAAGTTACATGTCTGTAGGGCTTCCTACTAAAATGCATGTTGTCATCAAGCTAGGTTGTGTTGTTTTTTTTAAAAAAAAAACCAAAACAAAACACAAAGAAACCCCTCAAAACCTGAAAACAAAACCAAGCCCACAACAAAACAAACACACACCTTTCCCCCCAAAAGGTATATAGCATATAGATATTCCAGCATCACGGTACAAGTAAGTTCATATGCTGGAGAATGGACAGCAAAAAGCCAAGTCTCTAGGGTGGGCACTGTGACGTGAGCAGAACTATGAATGGTCTCCATGTGCTGCAAGGAATTTGGGGTGGTAGAAAAAAGCCAAAGTACTTCTTTGTGTTTTGACCAAGAAGCAACATAAATCTAACAATGAAAAATAACTATAAACTTCTATGTTTGTAGATTAGCTTCTATTACTTACTCCTCATAAACATAATCTTGTTTGTTTTCCTCTTTCTAGTGATTTCTGACTCCAGCTGTCCCGATCAACAGGGACAACACACATAGGACAACAGTAAGCAGTGACCTATGCATGCTTAGGACCAATGTAATGTGCAATATCCTCCTACACTTACTGTGGAGCACTGTCCTTTCTTGCTTGTGAAGCACAGGCACTTTCTAACAGTTTCATTTATTTCCAAGTAAAGGTGGACTATTTACTTATTTAGACTTTAAGTTCCTCAGGACAAGAGCTGTCTTTTGACACTTGTCCTGTCAGTGAGCCCTGGTCTATGATGGGGTTTTAGTTTATTACTAATTTTGATGTTAATGACACTTGCCCAGTGATAGCATAACAGCCTTTGAAAACAGAGTCTGGACAAAAAGAACTTTTAGTATCATCCAGTACAATGACTGATGTCCCTGCTCATTATAAGGTGGGGGTGGATTAGATGACCTTTGAAGCTCCCTTCCAACTTTAAACTATTCTATGATTTGATTACCTGTTACTGAAGCACAAATGAGAGAGCACTGTGATGATGAAGCATATGACATACATCTGACATTACTAATAGCCTACTTGACTGAGTCCTTGTTTAACCCTGATACTTATCCCATGCATGATAAGGGATGAAAGCTGCAAGTGCCCTAGTGCTTGTAAACTTGAGCTAATGAGCTACAACGAGCGGGATCCAATATTCTGTGATCACACACATACCAGAGTTGAAGCCTGGTGCTTCCAAGGAACTGTTTGTTATCAGGCTAATGGCTTATATTTGCTTCTGATTTAGCTTGTACACTAGCTTTCAACAATATCTCAGCAAGTGTGAGTTGATGTGTTTCTGGAGTTCTTATGTTCTAGTAATACTGTGGGACAAGGAGACAACATGTTTAATGATTAAAGGGTAAAAACATGTTGGCAAAATGCAAGAAGATGGCAATTTGAAGCTAGTCAGCTAAAAGTCTTGTGTATTTATCTCCAAGTAATGTATCACTCAGTGGAACATCAGTATTGTCTTACATGTTCAGGAGATCCATTTAAATAGTTCAACAGTAAAGTCCATTTTTGTAGATTGTTAGTATTAAATATTCATATCACAGCAATGTGTTCTTTATGGGTTTTATAGCCCTTTTCAGCTTTAAATTAGAATGTGGTGATATCACGTTAAGCTGAAAAATACATCATGTTTACCGAAATAGTTTGTAAATATTTTAAAAAGGAAATTACAGGTTTTAGAAGTTGAATTCAGTTGAATAATAGAAAGTGCACTGAGACTGTGAATATGAAGCTGTGCTAAAATGAAGAGAACAGCTTGCAAGAAAGCAGCCAGTAAGCATACAAGTAGTTACAGCCTCAACAGAGGCCACCTAAGAAAGAGTGGGAGCACTGTATTTCTGGGGACAGGCAAAAAGAGGACTGCCACTGGCCTGCCAGGTGTATGTGGGGTGTACTTCCTTACCCCAAGATCACAGGCTATGTGGAAGCTCCCCCTTCCCTAACCCAGTGATATGCCTAAGCTTTCCTGTCAAGAAAACAGACTGTATCATTCTCACACAGTATTTCTTGAGCCCTGCCATCCCCAAGCTCTTCCCACAGCTCTCTTGCAAACCTTGTTTCTTTGAGATTTGTTGTGAAGGAAAAGACCAATAAAGCACATAAAATACAAGATATTGAGACTGTCGACTGTGAAACTGATTACATGTTGGCTTTATGAAAAACTGTATTTTTTTTCACTGATGTGCCATTCTTCATTTCTAGGCAGCACATTCTAGGTGGAACAACCTTTGATTCTTTAAATCACCTTTTATAGTCCAACTAATTATGAATTAGTTCCATCCTGAGTCACTGTGCTGCCTCAGAAACAGTTCATCTCTGTTCTGTGGCATCATCTCCACAAAAGCATGTGAAAAAGTCCCTTAAAAATGGTGTCTCCCTCTACAAAAGCAGAAGACTTCCTTACCCAAAGTTGAGCAGTCAGATCCTCTTTGTTTTATAATCCTTTAACAGAGAATAAAATGGTCCAGACTAGGGATAGAGAGCTCACAAGTTATATTAGAATTACATATTCATTTATTTCTCTCCACTTTCTAATCACCCTTTCTAACTCTTAAAGAATACAGTTTGCAGCATTTCATGTATTGCTGGCCAATGGCAGCAATAATCTATACTCTAGGATGCTTTTCTCATGCCTACCTAATTCCTATGAAAATTCTGCTTTATTCTCAATGTTCACAGAAATGTCAATGAGACTAGTAGGAGTTTAACACCTCTCCAAATAAAACCTGTGGACTGAAGGACATACTTTCAGGCACTCGGGTTTGAAAAAAAATAAGCAGTTAGCTCATTCCATATAAAAATCCAGAGTGAAAGCACTGACAGTGACTGATGACTTTGGAGGCAGTTGTTTCATTTCGCTGTTGTTGAGATTAGATGCAGAAACATTTAGTTGAAAATGCAGCACTCGCTTGTGGTAATCATACCTTTCCCTGTGTAACTGTATTTGTTTTTGCAACATGACCTGAGAATTGGCATGGCTGCTAATTTATGACTTGTCCCTGTAATTACATCTAGGCACATTTTTCTTTGTGTCATTAAATCTATGCTGGAAACTAAACAACAATTTTAATTTTTTTTTGTCCTAATTGAAACAAAGAGGTTTGATGAAAGCTTTGGAAAATATTTTTGTAATAAAGAAATATAGCCTTTACAAAAGGTGGTATCACCAGCCAGAAGGAAGGGAATAAATTCGAACAAGAAATTGCAAGATTTAGGCCATAATTCTGTTTAAAGGTTCTTCATGATATAGCTAGGTCATTGTAATTAAGAATGACAAATTGTACTGAGAAATACTGAGCACTGTTCCAATTCTAAAATCAAGAATCTTAATTTTCATTTCTGAATCTGCCTTTTATATGACTGGGTATTACATTAATCATCTTTGTGCATAACTTCTGCTTCTACAGAATAGGATATTTCATTATAACAAGCATTGTGAGACCTCACTACATTTGTGAGATAAGTATTTGTCCAGCATGTGTGAGCTATTACTACTAAACTGCCTTTGAAACAATAGTGAAAATGTCAGACTGACTCCATTAGTGGGTTTTCTGTTTCTGATGTTGCTGTCTGGGGAGCATTTAAGAGAGTAAGGAAGAAAGAACCTGCCTTATTAGAGAAGACGTGCCTGCTGTGAAACTGCTCTCAGCTTTAGAACTCTCAAAAATATTAGGGTTTTTTTCACGCTAAAATCTGAATAGAAAACAACTTTATAGGGCACTTCTTCCAATTTCCCTGATAGGTTTATTATATATATTGTGTACGAAAGGTCAGTAGTGGTTTGGTTCCCATAGTGAAGCATTAGGAAAGCTCCTGGAGATTACAGTTTATGTTCTGCTTCTCACTGAGGAGGGTCAGCTGAGAATATTTTTGCAGAAGCAGACTTTGTCCTGGAGACTCTTTTTTGGATTTTGCTTGGTGAATGTTGTCATTAGCAGTTCTGGGCTCTGGGAGCGTAATGAACTTCTTGGAGCATTCCTGGCTCCAGAGAACGTGCATCCCACAGTCCTGGCTTTTGGATAGTATGTTGTAGTTTGGGATTAAGAAGTTTAGTAGAAGTTTTCATATGGCAAATTATAGCAGCCATAGTGCAGACATGTAATTCTACTTTACTTGTGTATTAAATGTTGCTGACTTAGGTTGGTTCATATGAACTCTTCATCTCCAGTACTGGCTATATACTCAGTGGGGACTGGTGTGGTGTGGAAAATCATTAAGTGTTAAGGGAAGGGAAATGGATTAACCCAGTGAGAGGTTATTGTGATTTATACCAGATTGCATGTGTACATTAGATTATTCTATTCCCTTCTTCAACCAGTGTACTATTTGCAGTTCAGGTGGGCTTCAGGAGAGGTATGAACATGACTTTAGGTAAGATGTGATAAAGATGAACAGTGTATTTATGTGGGCACCTTTGCCAGAATAGAGACAATGAGGAGGATATGAAAAAGCAGTAGATTCAAGTTGTTGATAAAAGCTATAGAGACAGTGAGAATTGTGCAATTACAATTGCAGTTAAAAATGTCTCTGTGTTGGTTTGCATACTGTTATGTGCTACAGACCTCCTGGTGGCTGTTTACAAAATAAATTCCCTAGGCAAACACTCCTTAATATCTAAATGCTCATATGTTATTTCTTTTAATACAAGTACTCAAAGTAGAAAAAAATCAAGATATTCTAGAAGGAGCAATCTATCTAGATATGTTGGGAGTCCTTAAGAGATGAGAGAAAAGATAATTAAATATTCAGTTTTCTAAAGAGCTTTATAGCAAATAAAAAGTATTTCCAAAATCATTGATCTTATTTAAAAAAACCCCACAGTGATAGTATATTTAGAATTATATCAATGTGCCTACAACAGAAAGACACAGACATTTCAAAAGAATGGCCCTATATTTGCTTTAGTGTAAATGAAGACAGAATTTCTCCCTGTCCATGTTTTTATTTTTCTGAGGTACTTTTAATTGAATTAATATTACCTACTAGCCAGTTATCTTTATTCTTTAGATTTTTCTTATTTTCAGTTATTAACACTCTTCCCTTTTGATCGGCTTGTTTGTATATACCAGTGAAACCAGACTGAACAGCAAATACTGTCTACAGAAGTTGCACTGGATTAGCTACATGGAATAGCAGTAAAGAAGCTGATTTTTATAGTGCTGAGCTCACACTTAGAACTTGCCTAATAGCAATAGTGAAACCAGAAAACATTTGTTTATAGATGATGCCCTGGCCTGTATGGTGTTCCTATTCCAACTAACTGAAGAAAGCACCCAATTTCCTCATGCTCATTAGGATCCTTTGCTTTTGTCTGCTCTGGATCACAAGCATAGAGCTGTGCTGTGTTCTAAGGATACTAACCTGATTTAAAGAACGAGGAGGGGGTGGTGGTGGTGGATTTTTTTAAAGCAAGTGTAGCTTGATTGATTCCATTTATAACTTTCCTCTATGAGTGAGCTGCAATCGAGGGTTTCTTTCAAGATGTGTTTCTTAAATTTTATTCCATTTCTCTCTAAAAAGGGAAGGCATTATTTCTGGCTTATGTAGAGATGAACCTGAGACTAGTTCAGCTGGCACACTTAAACTATGGGGATTCTGGATTTTCAGAAGAAAAACTGAAAGAGGCTAAAACCCAGGCGTCTGCATAGGTCAGCTCAAATCTTGTTAAAATGTGTTTCGACTGAAACATCGTGAGAAACTGGTTGTTACAACTGTCATTGGTGTTGAATTCTACTTCTTAAGAAACAAAAAAGAAGAGTTGTTGAGGGAATAAATCCAAAGCATCATTTCTCTATCAATTGAGTATGACTCCAGAAGGAATATATTACCAGATTATTCATATCTAAGTCAAAAGTTCTTATTCTTTTTTTTAACACAAATCTTAGTGACGGTTACAGGAGCTGCTAGCTAAAACTTCCATAACTAAAAATATGGGGTATTTTTTTCATGTATAAGACTCTGAGCTTCTTATTTTCCACGAGAACTGAAAATTAGAAAAAAGGAGCTGTACTCCAGGCTGAGAGGCTTCCATGTAACTTTGTTGACTGGTTTTTGCTTACAGCAAGAGTTCAGCCAAAAGCATTTCAAATGCTTTTGTCTTGACGTTGCAGGTAATCCAAAAGGAGAATCCATTCAGGGGAAAAAGACGGCTACAGCAAACTATCTACATTTATTTGCTTTATTTTTGTCTTGAAAAAATTTTTTTCATCTTTAATGGAAGTCAGTCGTGCCTTTTGGCCTTTTTACAGCTTTTGAATAAATTAGAAGGAAAAAGCTTCTGTACTGGATTTATCAATAACATCTTCTCAGAGTTCTGTGTTTAAAAAAAGTTTCAAGATGCATCATAACTTCTGATTGATTGTCAGGTTTGTTCTTTAGCTCTAATCTTCTGCAAAAATATTAACAATATAAATCTTTAATGTTCATTTTTTTCTGCACTGATATAATTTCTTTGTTACTGACATATAAGCTCTTAGTTCAGACTAGTGAGGGATGCTTATTGGAAATCGCTGTATCAAAAAAGGCTAGTATGTGTGAGATTATATTTTTTTTATTACAGCATCATCTAGAGGCTTCATCTGAAATTATATTTCCTCTGCTAGAACTGCATGAACACACAGTGAGAGACAGTACCCGCCCTACCTGCCCTGATAAAAAAAAAAGATCAAATTAAAATAAACATATTTTGATTGCAATAAAGAAAAGTAAGATCTTGGAGAAGAGAGCATTTTGTTTGTAAGAAACGCAGAGCCTTTTTCTGAGAAGTACATTTCAGAGTCAAAGAGCCAGTGCTAAAAGCTGGTTCATCTGTGAAGTCTTTCAGGTAGGGCTTCTGGCTGGCTTACCATTTCCTGGTGCTTGGAAGGTTGCTATCCCATACAGAACGACTCTCATGTGAACTTTTCATTTTGGTGATAATGATCTAGTTTACTGTTTTTGAAGAAAAGTGATGTTCACGAAAAGAAACATTATTTCCCTGATTTTAGGATTTGAGTAAGAACTTTGATCAATTATTGATTGAGGTGGTAGGCAGTGACAGTTTTATGGTGACTGTCAAGCTGAAAAATGGGATAGATGTAGAAATAACATTTCATTAGAACTTTTGTCTCTGATAGATTAATTCATAAAAATTGTATTTCTTAAGACATTGGGGAATGAATATGGAGATTAAGGACAACTGGTTAGTTCCAAAAACTTAAAGAGGGGAACTCAAATTTAACTTGTGGCAAGTTCTATAGAATTTCATTTATGGGTGTGACATATGAAGGATGACATTCAAGTTTGTCATGTAGTTGTAAAAGTAGCACAGCTGGGTATTATGGCTGTGCATGTGCATTGCACCTGAGTCATAGACTTCCTGGCTGGTGCAGGATGTCCCTCAGTCAGTCATCTTCACAGATGAGACAATACACAGTTTTGAAACAACAAACCTAGTTGAGAAATGGAATTGACTGAACTGGTGGCCTTCACAACAGCATTTGGCTAACTGGTGCAGGAGTTCTCCAGGTGGAAATGTCCTGGAGATCACACAGGCAGCTCCTGCTGTGCTTATGCTGATTTGTATGTGTCCTGGCAATGTCATGGAGACTCTCCAGATAGTTCCTGTGGTTGGGGTAATGAAAGGAGTTACTTGCCAAAGTAACTTTCATTTACATAATCAGAAAGAAAAACAGAAACTTAGTAATTTGATGTGGAGAGAGTCATTACTGTTCAATCAGATACAATAATTATTCTAATTTTGAAGCTAATTTTCATTACCTGGATTTGGTTTTCCAGTTTGATATTGCCTTGAATTGAAAAACCTGGAATAATAAACATTTAAAACAAGTAGAAAGTCATGTTCATGTTCTACAGGTTAACAAAGACTAGGCAATAATCTGGCCATTAAGCTTTGTGCTGAGAATGGATGCACCATATCCTCAGCTGCTATCACATGTGTTCAATGGGGCTATATGTATTTTATTGACAGAGTACTTGTCTGAAAGTCTTCCAAAATTCATGTCACCAAACAATTGTCTTGTTCATGTTTAACAACCATTTAACAAATTAATTATTCAATTGATGATATTCAAACGTCTCCTAAAAAGCACCTACCAAATTTGCCACAGTACTGATTATTCATGAATAATATTGATTAAAAGTACTTAGATTAAAGCAAGAGGGGAAAAAAACCCCAAACAATTAAGGCAATTCAGTGTTTTACCTAGTTAATCTAGCATCAGCTCAGTATTAATTTTTTATTCAATTATTTTGCACTTAGCAGCAATGTGTTTTCACTTGTTTAAAATTTATGTTCCAGATGTGAGGAACATTTGATTTTTTTTATTTTTTTTTTAAATCTGATTTAATGAGTTTTGGGTATACAAGATATAATTAAAAATTTGTAGAGCAGCAATTAATTTTTAACAAGTCTATGTAAAATGTAGCATAAACAAAAAACTTACTGTGTAAGTCATAGACAGATGAAGATCTATGAGATAATTTTAACTGTTCTTTTAAGATTTACACAGAAAAAAACCAACTTACTCTTGAATTATTGGTATAAGTTGAGTGCCAAGGTCTTCACAGTGAAACCATTTTTCAAAGAGGACATTAGTTGTATCTCCAACATAGTATCTGACCAAGTGAAAAAAATAGTAATTTTATTAACTAACTGATCAGGCGGTTTCAGTCTTTTCAAGAAAATAGCTTCATGAAGTGTATAACACTGTGTTATTCTCAAGCCTGGTGTACTTTATGCTGAAGAACAGTTATTTAGGGAAACTTTGTGTTTCCCTGATTAGCTTGACTGGTGGGTGGGGTGCTCAAACTTCTATCGGGGGCCTTTGAGTTTTGTTACTCAACCACAGAGAAGTCACCAAGTTCCTTTAGCAAACCTCCCAGATTTAATCCCAGAAACTGACTGGTGCTTTGGGAGCAATAGGTCTCACTTTGGATATAGTTACTGCAGAAATAACTAGACCCAAATACCATTTCTAGTAACTGCTTCCATCCAGCTATAAGATAAATGCTCATATTGAAGAGAGTTGGCTTTCATCTTTCCCATCCATGGACTGATAAAAATACAAAGGGGTTTATGGACTTGTTTGCAAAACATGGTTTTCAGCTGCGTAAAAAACTTTGGGGAATGTTGTTTACCTTACCTTGTTGAAGAGGAACTTAGCGGTTAGAATCATAGAATGGTTTGGGTTAGAAGGGATCTAAAAGATCATCTAGTTCCAGATCATCTGCCTCTCTTGCGTTATCTTATATCTTAACAAATAAAGAAATAAATTGTGCTGAGATCAATAGGTTAAGGTTGCTGTAATCTATGGAATGGCAAGTACAGATTTTAAAAAGGCTGCATGGCATGTAAAGGGAGTGACGCTCCAGTGCAGTCATGCATATTGCAACTGATTGTAAATAGGTCTTATGTGTCCTTTGGGTTACAGTCACTGGAATGTGTGTTTGAAGAGGGAAACAAGGCTGATATGATTATACTATGCATATATGTGCATTTGTCTATTCATGTCAGTCTTATGTATCTATACAAATATTGTCTAGAAGAGCTCCCGCGTTCCTCAAGTTTTGGAAAAAAAAATCAGGGTATTTGGAAGAGAGTAACATTATTAATGCCTCCAATATGGAAAAAGTTGTGCTATGAGCACAGGTTTGAGCACAGAGAATCTACAGAGAAGAGAGATGTTACAAACGTCTGTGTGTTAAAGAATCCAACTATGCAACTAACATCAAATTTAGTTGTTTCTGTACTTGTTTACTAGAGAATTAAGATTAGCTAGTGCATTTTTTCTCTATAGTAACAAGTATGTAATCATTATTTAGGTTGAAACACCAGGGCAGGCTACTTATTCTTCACTTGTACAATAATCAGCATGCTGGGGGCTCTGATTTATGACTGAGGCTTGTAGGCATAATAAATAATGGAACAGTAATGTAATGTTGGAACTTGAGTCAGCATACTTCAAAGTTTATTATGACTTCCTCTTGTACGATCTCTGCTGCAGGTGGCTGGGAGTGAAAAATGTTTGAGAAGATTAGAGGTTCTGGTTGTAAATCCCCATCTCTTCCAGGAGCACAGAGAGAAACAATGCAGGTTCAAAAGCATGACATGATTGTTCACTTCTAAAACTTCAGGTGTCTTTGTTCATCATGTCAGTGTGAAAACAAGGGCATTAAAAACCCTGAAGTGATTTATTTTCAGGCACCTGATTAGATATTTTCAATTAAGAGTGTGCTTTGTTAATTCAATTATTTTTTCCACCCACAAACCATATGGTAGATTTTAGTTTAATTTCTTCACAAGGGCATGACTATATTGGAGTGCAAATCCCAAAACCTCCCTGGGATCCCTAAAAAGGCATTCAGCATCTCTCTAACTCATTGATTTCATGTACAAGATAGTTTATTTTACTTAAAAGTTAATTAAAGTTACTTATGTTCCTTTATTATAAACAAACATTGCTATCTGAATCACTGGCCAATTGTTTCTAGCTCAAAATATCTTTTCAATAATGTAAATTCTCACGATCCATAGACCTACTACGAAAGGAAAAAAGGGATAAGTGCATAGATGAACAATATTTTAAAAGAACTGGATTTGTCTTTAGCTTGGAATCCAATCAAGTGTTATTTTGAATCGTCCCTTTCTTACTTTCTTAATTCTTTCTTAAACTTTTTTATTTGCATGGGAAAGCATACCTTTCCAGCTCCATGTATTTGCAATCTTCCTGCTGTGATACCACCCATGCAACAATCAATAGGGTAGGCAAAAGGAGAAACCCAGCACGTTACAGATATTACTGCAGTTTTAGATCTTTATAAATTACATGAATATCTGTAAACTCTTTGGTCAGTCATAGCTGGTTAATATCAAAACAGCTTTACTAACTTGGTTAAGCTACTGATGTGACCTGCCTTCTTAAGACTTATGGATCCTGTATGACCACAGGACAAGGCTTAGTCCTGCTCCTGCCAGAATACAAAGTAAACCTCTATTTTCTTTGAAGATGTTGTTCTTGTAAGGCAAAAAAAACTAGGCAGAGGTGTGTAAAATGTAGAGGGTTTTGTGTTAAGAAAATTGACTTTTGTTTCCAGCTTCCCACACGCTTGCCAAGAAAGCTCTTCTTCGGCTTTTTGCTTTCAGTGCTTAGAAAGGAATTAATGTTCTGCTTGCCAGAATTGATAAAAAAAATCTTTTTTGATTTGCGTTGTTACAGAGCTCGGGGACTTTTAAAACTTAAGGCGATAGTAGTAGACTAGACACAAGTAGATATCTATAACCATAACACACAGCATTTAATTTATTTCAACAAGTTCCTATATTTAACTAAATCAAATGCTAAATGAGATCTCTATGTGTGTTTAGATAAATGGATGTGTGGATAACATTACTACAAAATTGCTAGGGTGAATCTGATAAATTATCACGAAAGCAAAATACAGTATTGTATGGACATGAGAAAGTAGTTTATATTATGATTCCTAACATATTAGCCAACAGTTTATACTTCACCTGAGACCATCAATTTCTGTCTTTGATCTTTCCCTCTCAATCACAAGACCCACAGTGTTTGCATATCTCTGAGGAGAATGAGGTATCCTAGCAGGTAGGAGGAACATCTGTTCAAAGAAATGGGAAATCATCAGTGTCAGGAAGTCTTTGTTCTTTGTGTTGTCCTTTCCCTCTGCACCCCAAACTGCAAAATCACTGCTCCTCGCCCCATTTCTCCCCTACTCTTTATTGATCCTGTTCTGCAACTGCTTCTTTGCAGTTGCACTCACTTTGGTACCAATAGTCCAACAGATACAGTTTCTTGCTTTCTCGATGAATGATGACCATTGACTCTGCAATCAACACTGCCGTTATGACAGTCAGGTGCTCTCCTCCCAGTTTGATCATCATTGCTAGACACAATTGAAATTAAAATCTAACCAGTTACTCATCTGGAATTTATACACTTACTGAAATTTCTGAGTAGCAGAAGTGAAAATAAAAAGTGATTATTTTTTTTTTGTCAGCTCAAGGAATTGTCTAAACTAATCAACCACAGGTATCCATACAACACAGTAAGCACCTGTGATTGCTTGATGAGGAGTGTTATTCTCTCCAGAAATAATTAACAAATATGAGGGGCTACTTACTCATGCAAGTGACAAAGTGAATAGGCAATATTTGTTTGGGAGAAGTCTATTACTGGACTTCTACAGATAACTTTTTCTAGCAGTTTTCTGACTACGTGGGAAGCTGGTAAATTGCAGATTTCTTAGCTAAGTTTGGGCAAGTCGTTACAATTCCTCTGCCTGCAAAGCAGAGCTAATGACAGTACCTCACCAGCACTAGTGTCAGGCTTCCCACTAAGGATATTCTGTGCTCCTTTTCATTAATGCTTCTGGTATGTGCCAAGATCTCAGCTGGATGTACTTCTCTAGCATAAAGTGTATTACCAGAATCTCACTGTCTATAGGTTTGAAAATGTATCTCTCTTTCTACATTGAAAATGTTGTAATACTTTTAATGACATCAAGCTACTGGGTGTAATACACGTCTTCCATTTTAAAGTCTGGCCCCACTAGATCTCATAACCCTTAAAAAAACTGAGTCCAGTTCAGGCTTGTGACAAAAATAATGAGTGGCAGTTGTAGCGCATCTAATAACTTGTAGTAACACCAAATAAAACACCTAGTCACACTCTTATTAAGAGCACTGCAATCCATGATTTAGCAAGTTTACTACTGTAAGGAAAAGCAACTGGATGTGGCTGCGTGCATTGTAACCATAAATTGCTCTCTTAAAACTGTTCTCATATTGTGGTGGTTGCAAAGGCTAGTTGGGAAGGCTAAAGAAAGAGGCTGAAAATAGCTGAATCTAGAACTTTCTAAGTTCTAGGCAGTTTGCTTAATGGTGCGTTTGGGTGGGTGGCCGGTATGTACCTGAGAGTGTGTAAATAAAACACTGATCCACTTGAATTCACATGGCAGATTCCATGCCATGCAGGGGAACAGGAACTCCTCTCAGTATATTCCTGACTCTCTGAACTGATGTCCCAAGTACCCAGAGAGATCTTTATCTGTTACAGCAGTCATGAAGTGTTGAACGCAGTATATCTTAGTTTGCTGTTAATTGCATGGAATTTGCTATACTCCATTCAAGATTTATTTTTTTCCTGATGCCATCTTTTGCAGTAGGGATAAACTGATTTTAAATACTTCATAAAATATTCATTTAACCTACCTATGTACAACAACAATAGAAAAGCAACTCTGTTTTACCTCCCCTTCTCGGATGACAATGTCTTTTTGTTTCCCATTTTCAATTATCTTCAAACACATATCTCCTTTCACCTGGTAAAAAAGCTGAAGGAACAGGAAAATAACATTAAAGTAACTACTCCAAAATATTCTGTACTTCATATTCTGTTTATAAAGGATACAAGTATAAATACATTCAATCTGTAATTGCAAATAGAGATTTTTTTTTTCTAACAATACAGACTTCCAACCTTTGTGACTTTTGAAAATGTTACTTAATATGTATTATTTCCATTATCTTACATACATTTGGCAATCTAAGAGGTTTGTAACTGCTTGTAGAGCTATTCTGTGAGCCCAGAGGAATTCCACTGTGCTGTCTTTACCCCTGGGAATTACTCTTTGTAGGGCTGGGATGTTATGGTTCAGACTTCCATTGATTACCCTTTATATAAAGCTTCATTTCAGATGTAGCAGGGTCTTCACTGTTACAAATTAAATGTCATTTTTCCAAATAAGCTCCAAATACGCATGCACAGGTTTTTGGGGTACGGTTTCTTTGATTATTTTTTTTAATGGAGATTTTTCATATGGGAATAATTGCCCATTTGGAAACTGCTCTGCTTTATTTCTGTGGATACCCTCCAACCCCAGCAACAACTGTTCCTCCTCCTACTGTGTGTGTAAAAAGGATTACATTTGAAGCATGAATAACGATAGAACCACTGAACCCATAACTCTGTCTTCAATGACAGCTCTGTTTTCAGATTAGCTTTGTGGGGGCTTTGAGGTGCTCAGACCCAGCCTTGTGTTTCGTGTCAGAACTGGGCTGTGATCTCTGTAAGCAGATCTCTCTTTGACCTGGAATAATGGGCACATTTTTCCTCATTTCATATAATACGGAGCAATAATACTTCAAAAAGTCAACTTGAATTTTCTGTCACTCTCTGCCAAGCTTCTGTATGCTTTCCAGGTTCTGTTTGCCTATCTAGAAACCAAATAGATTAAATCATCTAATTGCTGGTGCAGCTGAAATTGTCAGAAAACTGATTAAAAGTTAGAACTATAATGAAAATAATTTTATTTATAGTGATTCACTACAATTTTAGCAATGGAAAATAAATAAGGGAAAGAATAAACCACTGAAGTGTATAAAAAAACCCCTGACCTAAACCTTTTCCAACATTAGAAAACATTAATCAGCTTTTTGAATCAGGATCATTACCGTGATTATTACTATTATTATATCCATGATATTTTGAAATATTAATACACGCCCCTGAGAATTTAAGAAAAACCTCTATGAACATAAGAAAGCACAAATATGCTGCCAGGGGAATGAAACATTAGAGAGAACTGGAGATGCCCTGGAAACTGAGCACTGAGATGCACTCTCAAGCTGAGGGCTCTTACAGGAGTGAAAAGTTCACCTTGTGCCTTGTCACCATGGATAAATGATAACTCTTGTCCAGACGGCCACAGTGTCAGGCTACTTATCCTCCTCACACCCCATTTCCCCATGTTCTTTTTCTGTCATTTTCTTTGGTGATACTGAATGACTGTATAAAATGCTCCAGTAGCCCTCATTACAGAGCCCATCGGGCACAGCTAACTGCACGTTGTACAACATAAAGTGATCTGAGTGGGGAAATGATGTCTCCTTCACTTCAAAAAAGGCTCATCTAAGACCATAAGACTTTGATGGATCATCACACAGGCCATCGGTAATATGGCACTGGTAATGCCGAAATTGAAATACTCTTTTTGAAACGTCATGAGCTTTGGAGTGTTGTCTTCCCTATAACTACCAAGGGAGCTCTTACTGAACACATGGACAGTACATGTAGAAGAGGAAAAGGATAATGGAGACTTATTCTGCTTGTGACCATGAATCTGAAGCTAAGCAACTTTCTGGTAATGAGAGACAGGGGAGGGGAAAGGGGCCATCCAGTTCAATAGCTGAGCATCACTATTATAATTCTGAACACTGAATTAAAAGAATTATTTTGCAGTGGGGAAGGAGGAATGAGGTGGGCTACACATTGTCAATAAAAGTGCTTTTTTTGAGTGAATTTAAATAGTACCTTTCACTATAAATTATGGTCTATTCTTCAAAACTCTTTTTTGAAAAATGTCTGCTTCAGTCATCTATAAATCATCTGATGTAACTATGATTAATACAAGTGGTGGTAATTATTGATTCTACTGCTGTGATTATATTATCCTCTGAACTTTTATCAAGAAAACTGTCAACTGTTTTCTCAGTGAGTTATAGTCCATGCCATTTCAGAGGACAGTTTGGCAATAAGGTATTGTACTGTCTTTTGCATAGAATGTTATTTTTTTCTAAATGCTGACTAAACTTTGCCTTCTGGGCAAATCTAGCCTCTTCCTAAGTATCTCCTGAAAAAATCAAGGCCTGAGTAAGGAAGTCCTTACTCAGGTGTGTGTGGGGGTGTGTGTGCACACACACCTATATCTATACATATATACACAAATATATATGCTTATATAGAGAGTAAGTCAATAGAGCTTATGCCACCTGAAAATATAAACTTTCCTAGTTGGTCTGTTTTTACTGGGATAATCTGATATCCATTCTCCACTCTAGTACTGAAAACTGAGGAAATGTATAACATTGTCACTCTGTTAGCATCTTATTAATGACAAGGTCTCATGTTACATGTAAAATATATATATATATTTCTTTGCAAATAAGCCTAGATTTGTGTATTGCTGCTGCATAATGGGTCAAAATCGGACATTAATTTCTCTTTCTGGGTGAAGAATGTGGCTCAAGGAAGAAACAAAGGTTGTTCATTCTTTTTATTCATTGCTAAATGTCCTTATTGGTGTTTTTTATTATTTTATTATCTCTCATTTTCTTCCTTTCATTTTTCCAGACTTTCGCCTTTCGTTTAGCTTTCCTGCTTACTGCGTGGCACCTTCTTGTTATGATTACACCAAAAACATCTCTCCTTATTAATTCACACCTTTCCTCCAGAAGCTGAGCCACCTAGAAATTGAGCCACCTAGAAGTCATTCTTTATGGTAAGCATAACATTTTTTTCATAATATTGTTCAATATGATTAAAACTGCAGTTATACCTATGAAAACGAAACTGAAAGCCCCTTGACAGTTTATTTTTTGACTCATTTAGTTTTCCTTAAGCTCTCTTTACCGCAGGAGAATTGTATTCTTCCTTAGTCTGCTTCACTCTTCTTGATCATGCTTCAAACCTGATAATACTGTGTTAAGCTCAAGTGAAAGTCAGCATGATCAGTGCTAAATCATTGTCGAGTCTGTAAAAGGGTATTTCACTCAATTATGCAAACTTGTAAAATAAATTATGCAGGCATTTCTGGAGAAAAAGAGGTTGATGTGCAGAGAGGTGTGAATTCACAGGGTAGTAGAAAGTGTGGATACCACCTTAAATAGAGCACTATCATCCCCATCATGTTAATGTGGTGAGAATTGTATTGCTCCGTCATCCAGGTATGTGTATCCAAGCAGAGTAAAGAAGGAAGAATGTAGTAGGAGAATAACATGGTATTTCTATCTGGTTTGCATAGGCCAATTAAAAAAAAGTCTGTTTTATTTTATGTACAGCAATGTATGTAATTTAATTTAGATCCACCTTTGATATCAAACTATGCCTAGATGTAGGAGCCCAGAGCTCTATAAAGACTTTTGTAGCTGAGAGCTTATTCACGGACCTCTAAAAACACCTGCAATTTGCAGTATACTCCGAGTACTGACCGCTTCTGAAAGGGGAATTAGGGGTTGCTCAACCACTTCTGGGATTAGGCCCTGATTTGGCATTTCCTGGCTTGTATTGTTTATCAGATTGCTACGTGCTAGATTAATTTGCAGACTTCTGATGTGGGAGTAGAGCTTGGGTGCTCTCCAGAATTCAGCAGTGAATGATCTATTTGAGCACAGAAAAACAATTTTCACTCTCTCATCCCAAGGTTTTTCAGTCATCGCAAGTCTGAGAGGCAAACACATGAGAAAGGTAGAGAAAATTACCATAGAGAAAACTGTGTTGTGGGGTTTGTGTTTTTTTTCCCCTCTACTCATTCACATGTCATCTGTGAAACCTGAATACTAGCCAAGACTCATACCAATGATTTTATGCAGCAAACTTATTTCTGAAGAAACAGTCTGTTTCTGATGCAAAAGGATCATCACTCTTATTACTTTGTAATAGGAGCTTTGTTTCTTATTAAAATATGCAGAGTTTTCACCAGATAAATGTGGGGTTGTTTAAATTTAAAGAACCTAAAGGCTTTCTATTCCTTTGCTGCATCTCACGTTCTCAGTTTTATTTGGGAGATAAGCACCACAAAACTACCTGCTGGAATGTCCATCTTGCTCCTCCTCCTCCTCAGGCATCCGCTATCCCCATACAATGCAAAGGGAAAACTGAGCTGCTAGGAAAGAGTTTCTCAAAAGCGTGCTGCCTAGAGAGCAGCACACGCTAGAAGAAGGGGTCAGGCTTCATTTAAGCTGGTAATTCAGTCAGAAACTGGAGCCAAGTCTCACTTGTGGTGCGTGTATGTGAGGGGGAGAAAAAGAAAAATCCAAATTCAAGTCAGGAAACTCAGATGAGCTGTGGCAGGTGTGACCTGAAATCTGTATCGTGTTTCAGAGCAAGACGTTACTAGATCTCAATTAGACCTTGTAAATACAAAAGAAGCAGCTGCAGAGATTGGCCAAGATGATCAAAGGAGAGGGAATTTCTATTCTGAGGGTTCTCTTTAGGACTGCAGTGTAAGGGCTCTGATCTGTGGAGCTGCATCCGTACTTAGGTGGCTGTATCCTTAGGAAACAACCTAGATGCTGTGTGCGGGAACTTAGGGTAAAATACACACAGCACAATGAGAAGCAGATCTTTTAAAACCAAGCAGAATATTGTGCCAATGCAAATGTGTTGCAGGTGGTAGACAAAAGGCTGATTTGAATTTCTCTGCATGGAACTGCACTGGTTTATGTAGACTCAACATTAGAGTATAAATTGTTAAGAAATCAAAATCAGCTAGTTGAGATTCATTGTGTTTATCTGGTGGACTGAAGTGGGTAAAAAGACAGGAGCCTAACTACTTTCATGATCCTGGATTTTGCTCTTAGCATATCTCACTTCCCCCCAAAGCAGCCCACATGATGCAGTAAATAAAATCCAAAATTGGTTTTACTATAGCTAAGCTTTATTATGATCATGTTTTTTATCTGTCATTAACTCCCCCCAAAACATAGAGTCACCTTCAGTTTTCATTTGCCTTATTTCTTGAAAATTATATGGTGAATTTATAAGGTAAGACTAGATGTTTCCCCCTCACACACCTCAGGCTTTGTACTGCTGAAACTCAGAAATGTATGATGAAAAATGCAAGAGACAAAGATCCAGGACTATTTCCTGGTACCTGGAATGCATCTGCTGCCCTGCAGCCATGAGGGGTTGAGCATCATGGTAGGGCTGTCACAGAAGCTTTCAGTGGTCTCATCAAGTTGACTACGTAAGACTTATAACCACTAGTCTATGTAATCCAAAGCTCTTTTGGCAAGTGAGGTACATGGGAGTAACGATTCCTATGAAATCTGTACCACAAACACTTTATTTTTAGTGCATACCAGAAGTCTTGTCTCTCTAGCTATATAGGTGCATTCTCACTGAAGGTTTTTTCCCATGTTTCAACAAAAGACACATTTCCCAAAGCAATTCAGTTTCACTTTCGAGAATGAGTCAGATTTAGAGGCAGAGAACATCTGGGTAGATGTTTGTTGACCCTGTCTCTGTTCTGATGGAGAAGGGAGGAAGGGGGAACTTAACAATTACAAACAGGAAAACAAAGGAACATAAGATAGTGGTAAAGTCAAGCCAAAGAACGTGAATGGTTTCTCTCTTGTAAGGTGCAGCTCCTTATAAAACTCTCCAATGGAAAACAATGTCTCAGGTAGGAGGCAGCACAGAAGGATGGCAAATAAGTAGTGTGCAGGAAATTAAGAAGGAAGTGAAGCAGTGCAGTGAATACTAAGAAGGAAGAGGATATTGAGTTATATATTTAAGAAATTCCTGTTTGCTGAGAGAATTAAAAAAAATTGTGCAAGACTAGTTGTCATTTTAGCCTAAATGACTGTTCGGGAGACAATCCTAAAAGGCTTTGAAGAGCATCCAAATCAAGCCTCTGTTTTTTCTCATAATTAGCCAGTCAGAACTGATCTTCCTGATACACCTGCACATTACAGGCCCCAGCAGAGAACAGCCCGAGGAAGCTCCTATGCCCTGGTCTCTGCATGTGCAGGACAAACTATAAACTGTGCTTGATAACAGGCATAAATTAATGACTGAACAGATACAAACAATCCTAAACTGAACTTTCTTTTCTAAACCACTTCCTTGCTAGCAGAATAATATTAATAGAAGAGCATCAGCTAGACTTGCATAGAGGATTTGTGGGTTTTCGCACTCATGATTTGGCCTGTTAACAGGACGCCTGTATAGTTTTCAAATTCTCATTCAGAACCATAAATGACCTTTTGCCTGCCAAAATAATGAGCTGAACATGGCTTTGAATATTTATATGTTCAACCCCAAGTCTAATTTAGGAATATGCCCTTTTACTAGGATACTCTCTGTCTCACAATTCTTCTCTAATGAAAAACATAGATCTAAATTAGATCACAGGAAGTGCAAATGTGTATGATAAAAAGCTATGGTAAAAAGCAATGTATGAGTATATTGTACCTCTACAAAACTGGACAAAATTGGCCCATATGTGAAAACGACATGTAACAGATACTGCTTCTGATGTGTGCATTACCAAATTTACTATCCGATAGGAATTTTATGTTTTCACTTTTGGCTGCTGAGTAACTGTGGGAAGTTTGCTAGGCAAAGGATGATGTATTGCTACCTAAAAAAATCTCGTATCCAATTGGATTAGAAATAATTTACTATACTGTTGCATACTGATATATATTATGCCCTTATAAATATGGCTAACTTTTTATACTGTTGGAAAGTCATACAATGAGTTTAGGATTACTAAAGGTAGGACAAACTCTCTTCAAATACAGCAACCTCTTGCAAAATAAAACAAAAGAAAAAAGAGGTAATTATATTAATCAAACTTTCATTTTGGGGGAAGGGCAGGAGGAGATATTTTTTTAAAAAATGAAACTGCACAAGAATGGGTTGGGAATGAAGGATAATCCACTATGAACTGGGAGATGCAAGGAGAGATAAGATCATAAAGAAAATAAAAAAAAAATACAATATATTTAATATTGTAGTACAAACTACTGTCACAGTTAAACTTGAGCTCATTTTTGTGTGTTTCCCTCTTAGTGAGTAGTTCTGGTGTATTCTTCAGAGCAAGAAAATAAATTGTATAAAACCAAAAAGGTTAAGGTACAGAAAGAAATACTTGGAATCATTAACTTCCATATGTACCTTCATGTACCTTCATTTTATGCTTTGTCAAACCTTTGATGTGGCCTCAATAACAAAATTCATTCACTCATTTTTAATCTAACATATAATACTGAACAATATACCATAACAGCAGCATAAAGGTTAGATATTCTTCTCAGTGCTTTCTGAGCATTCACACTACAGACGTGCTTTCTCCTCTCCCAGGCACGTCATCATGTTGACAAAACCACATTTTGTTTTCCTCAGCGAAGCACCTCTGGACTTTCCTTGTAAATATATGATGGATGCTAAATTCTTCTGGTTAGCAACAGTCTCTGCACAAACGCTGCCAGGAGACCTGGCTTGCTTCCTTCCCAGCCCAAGCCACATGCCAGCATGGTCCAGAGTGTCACCAGAGCTGATGAGAAGGGACGTAACGGAGTGTGTGGGTGACCGGGTATGTGACTGGAGGAACCTGTGCCCCCAGCTGCAGGTGGGCTGTGAGACCGTGGTGGCAACGCAAAGCCGTCAGAAGCCTGGCAGTGATAAGGTAGCATCTGCTCTTTCAGAGCTGTATGGTTATAATGACAACAAACACCTGCACGGCACAATTATAGCAGAAAATTAATGAAGGCTGTTGTGAAATGGCTGAGTTGGTTTTGTGAGAAATGATTCAGTGGTAAGTAAACAATTTTTTTTTCTTTTTCAAAGGATTTATTGAACTTGACTCACTTCTGCATTGAACTATGTAGATCCTTAGGCTCGAGTTTCCAAAGATACTTAAAATTAGTGGCCAAATTTTATTGGAATTACATGAAATTAAATTACTCTGCAGGGAAGCAAGGCATGTTCTCTCCCATCATGAAATCTTTACTGCTGGGTGGGCCTCTAGTGTTCCCTTTTCCTTAGGGTTCCTTTGGAGCCAGCTGACTCAGAGAAGTCCTCAGGCCAAGCAAACAATTCCATGAAAAAGGCAATAAAAAAGTAAGTGCAAATTGTTACATTTTCCTATGTTCTGCATCTGGCACAATGGCTGCTCAGATCTCTCTCAAAGCAGTGGGATGTCCTTCTTTTGATGCAGAAGATGTTCAGCGAAGGGGACTGATTTGAAAACTATTTAGACTCTAGTCTTTAACCTTCCAAACCTGGATGAAAGCTGAAAGCACTAATATTTTTCATAAAGTCCAGAAAAATATAATTTTAAGCCAATCAAAACATTTAATTTTGATTTCTGAATTTCAAAGTTATTTTTGAAATATACATCACTCTTCTCCAACAAAGTATCACTTTAAAATTACCATTACCTTTCCAAAGTTTTGTTCCAAAATGTTGAAATGAGACATTTTGATGTGTCAGAACACTTTCTTCAGTTTCCTGTTGGAAATTAATTATAGCAAAATAGATCTGATCTCATGTGCCTGTTTCAAAGGAAATGCACAGATGGTCTAGGGTTCTGGTGAATGATTCTATTTAAGTCTTTGAATAGGTCTAATAAATACAGCATCACTGAGTCTTGCATAGCTAAACTGTAGCTGTAGCTTCAAAAGCAGCTGTATTTTAATCATTATAGATCAATTAAAACAGCAAAATATAAACAGCCTGTGGGTTACCTCTTCTCCTTCTTCAATATGATAATCCTTCCTTTCATTTGGCCCTCCAACAAACATGACATTTAATTGATGGCGATGCCTAGAAAAGAAAGTAACATGTAAGTTTGGGGTTTTTTTAATTCTTTGAGGTCAGTGAGTCAACGAAACAATGCTGAGTGACAAGCAACATCCAGAATGAGAACTCAAAAGACTTTGGATGACCTCTCTGCTCTGCTGTCCTGCTGGGTGACCCGAGACCGGCTACCTCCCTCCTGGTGTTTCAGTGCCTCCAGGTATGAAAAAGGGACATTGACAGTTACCAACTGTGGAAAAAGCTTTGAACTGTAAAGATAAAGGATGCTACTAAGTTATAGGAACGACAGGAAAATGTCTTTTCAACCAGGATTCTGTAAAGGTAAAATGCTTTTAAAGGTTAATAAAGGTGAAAACATACTTTTTTTGGTTTTCCCCATTGGTAGAATTACCAGAGATACTGATGGTAGGAATTATCAGCTAATTTCTCATCTATTTATACTGGTTTCATTAAGATGGAAAAACATTACAGTGGTTTCATTGCAGTGGTGGCTAATTCAGAAAAGGAGATTCAGGTCCTTTTAAGAGCCCAAATGAGCACTTGTCTCAGCTGTCACAAAGAACAGGTTATCTACAGTTATCTACCCCAATTATCTATCAGTCCACTTTAAACTAATAAAGAGGTAAGTTCATTTGCTATAAAAACCAACTATAAACTAGGCCTGTTAGCTGTGATTCAAAATTTGATCTTAAGCTCTTTTTAACACGTGAACTGCCGTGTCTTGACCTCTACTTTTCAGTGAGGAGACTTTGGGCAATAACAGGAGATCTCAGTAACAAAGAGCCACACTCCCCTACAACATGGGGAAGAACAATGTGCCTCTGTGGTAGCACCTCATAAGCCTTAATTGAGAGCAGATCAGTTCTGAATAGCTGAACATACATATTTGAACTGCTACCATTATCATGTTTACTTTGAAGAATATTTAAATAATAATGAGCACCACAGTAGGGACTAGTAAAACAGAAATAATGTAAAAGCAAGAAATTAGTTGGCCAAATAACAGTCTAAAGAATTACATTAGCTAACAATTCTTAAATTGATTATTTTCACCATAGGAAACTGTACACATTATAGCACTTGACTTCATGCCCACGCCCTAAAATAAGGAACCAAAATCAGAACTGTTTGTACCATGCAGATTTAATATTAATTTTCAAGAACACACTGTAATACTCCTGCATTAATGAACACTTCTACTAAATAAGGGCAGGAAGACCAAAACAGTAATAACATGGCTAATAATTAATAAAATACATTAAAATCAGCTCTGGAGAATAAAATAAGACAGAGGCAATCTATGGATACTTTGTAGCCTACTATTAAGATGAGTTGGGTTTTTTTTTTATAGAAACCCATATAGTTTCATTCTTAGTTCAGGAACTTAAAATGAAAATATTGCTCTAAAAATTATTCTTGCTTAACTTTTTCTTTGGCAAATTTACCATTAATTATGTTACCCTATGGATTTAGCTGGGTTTTACATAACAAACAGGCAACTATGCGTTAATCATTCCTATCATTAACAATTATATAATGACACCATCAAAAAATTTCAACTATAAAATACAAGCAGGTACTCTGGTAGGTTTGTTTGTCCATCTTGGCTAAATAAAGTTGTCTGGTTAATATAGCTGCATTAAGTTAAAAAAAAAATCATAAGGAAGGAAAGCAGTTTCAGTTAAGACTGCCAAAGTGCACTTCGAGTATCATAAAGGTTTCAGGGGCATGAAAATTACTTGATTGCACTATTTTTAGAATGAGTTGCTAATCAATTGCCTAATATGTTTTATATACACTTTTATTTCTCTTCTTAACCACATAAAGAAAATGGTATCAGCAGGCAGCCTTCTAAAAATGTCTCGAGACCATGAAGAACCAAATAGTCCATGACCACAGTTAGGTGTCCTTATGTTAAGTATCATATTCTGAACCCAAAGAAGAGCTTTACAAGTGCCATAGCTACCCTGTAAAAATCCGCTATGTCAGGGCTTCTGTTTTTGCACTAATTACTCATTGTTGAGGTTAAAAAGCACTTAAACTTGCAAGATAGTGTAATTAAAATACATCTAATTAAATTGCAGCTTTTACACTGTAGCCTTTTCTTGAGTCATAAAACTTTAAACAACTGGTGATTCAGGAACTGAGGTTTTGTTTTGAAATCCCAAATTGGCATTTAAAACTTTTGATCCTCTTAAGTGTATGGAACAAAGCTGAATAAATGTTTGAAAGCTATAATAAATTTAGACACTAAATGTCCTACTGATTTGCTGTAAGACCTAGTTTTTAACCATTAATTCTCTCTTGAAACACAGGATCATAAGTTACTTACATATTTTGGGGTGGTTGCCTTCCAGTGATGTAGATGGCAGTGAAAAAATTGCCACATACATCTCTACTCAGCACATAAACGATCAAAGCCTTTAGACAAATGTTGGAAATCTATTAGTCACTTCTTGGAAAATCACCTAAAACCTTTTTGGAAAATCACGAAAAACTTTAGATAGCACAAGGAGCAGGTGGTGAGAGATTCAGTATCCATATAATAGATGGCTTTCCTCTCCTTCACAAGCTGAGGCTATGTGGGAAAATTGATTCCTTTTTTTTAGCCTTTGCAATTTTTATCACAAAAAATGTTCCTTGTTTCACTGTTGCTTCTTGCAATGTTTATGGGGAAGACTTGTCAACACTGAGTATTTAGAGATCTATGTGACTGTCTGGCCTCTGATAGATGTCGTGTTCCAGAGTTACTTCAGGATTACAAAGACCTTTTGGTAGGAAGTGCAGAACAGTGCACTAGTGACAGAAAGGTTCATCTTACTGATGCAGAAAGAAAACCATGAATATTCCACACACTGTAAAATACTAAGATTTTACTACTATCATTGGTAAGCTTGAGAAATGGCTATGCTTTACAAAATGCTTCCTAAATCCATTTTGAAAATTAAGGAAATGACAACACTCATAAGGAAAAGAGACTCCACATTCTTTCCCTCCGAAGAAACTATTGTAGCGATTCAAGTTTCATGATTTCTCCATTAAACACACAACTGTAGTTTCAACATAGTCATCTCAGTAACGAGGTGGCCTTTACCTTGTTTTTCTCTTGCAATCATTACTTTGAAAATTAACCCTTGATGGACCCTTGAATGTGAATGGAAATTAATATTGCTGCTCCAGTACTGCCCATTCAGTGTTTGATTAGAGGTAGCACTTCAGAGTTGGGCAAGAAGCACATTCCTTGGTGCTTTCTTAATGATTAAAGCTGCAAAACAAGATTTTATTTTTTTTAAATAAAGGTAAGAAAAAAGTTTTTTATTTTCTTTATAAAACCTGGATTTATACCAGTCTTTACAGAGAATCCTTTCTTAAGAGGGACTTCTGTTTATAGAGTTTTGGACAAAATATATTGTCTTTGACCTCACTGACAAAAGAAATCCTTTTTAATGTTGTGACTAGAAGATGCCACACATTGGACAACATCTACGTTGACATTTTTTCATGAATATTGACACCTGAGAGTATGCATACTATACAACTGCATAATGCTCATACTTTTTTCATATATTAGCTTGTATATTAGCTGTCTCATTCAGAGTAAGGTTTGCAGCTCTAAGGTGCCGGTCAGTGCTCTGAAGTACTGCCTCCTCAGCCTCCCGATGAACAAAGGGTCCTACCCTGCCTTGAAAGCTCTGGAAATGCCCTGGAAACCTGCTTCTCCAGCGCCTCTGCCCTTCTCTTTCTCCTTATCTTTCAGTGACATGTCCCACGGTTTTTGATTGCTCCTGCAGCTTGGGCTCCCCTGCAATGTTGGAATGACTCTCAGCATCTCTAGTAGCTGTTTTAGGCTGTAATTTGGTAGCGTTAATCTGTTAGCTAAATCTTATCATTTGTAGATATGATATCTCTCCTCTGATTTCTATGAGATTATTGTCACAGGGCCTGACATAAGTTCCCTTAATTCAGTCTAACCGACGACCGTTAACAGCTTCTGCAGAGTTACTACAAAATGGATTTCAGTCACTTTCTGTTCTTCAAAACAGCACTCTGACTGCAGTCTGAGAGGAACTCCAGTTCCTTATTAATCTTTACCATGCATTTTACCATCTTCCTCTTAAAATATTTCCGTATCTGAGAACTGACTTAGAAAAAATAATCATTTACTTACATAAGCTTGTTGCACACAGGTGGCAAAAAGGCAGCTTTGTTTTCTTCTATCCATTTTCCTATATTTACAAGAAGCTCCATGGTCCACCAGGTATGAAAGTTTTGACAGAGATATTAGAGTTCACAGAGGGCTCTCTCCGTGGGCAAACTACATGGAACTGTCCCCAGAGCTCAGGGGATTGGTCAGTAGAAGAGGTGTCTTCGGGCTTGAGTGTCCATGGGGTCAGGTCCATCAGCCAAAGGTTACTTCATAAAGAGTACTAAAGCTCTAGCAGCTTAGCTAATAATTGACTAGTGCTTTGGAAATATATATTTTCATTGGAGACTCATTCTCCCAAAGGAGGTTTCTTCTCTTTTAGGCATCAGCTGGAGTGTTTCTGTTACCTCTCTACAGAAATTGCCTTGTTACATAGAGAAACTGAGAAAATGGGGAAGACTTGAGCACTCTAATACAGAAACAGGTTTCAAAGCTAAATGCAAATTGAGAGTAGTTGCTCAAATTTTAGTCACATATATATTAAAAAGAGGGGTTTTATACATGCATAGCTATATATAGGTGTTTCAGGGTTAAGAATAAAGCCCCATTTCCTTTCTACACCTCCCCTCAACCTTGTTAAGATCAACGTTTGTGAAAGTGGTGTTTAAAAATATTGGGATCTTCTTCTGTCAGATAACAAAAATAAAGATTTTTTTTGCATTTGTAAAACCAGAAGCAGTTGTCCATAAATGCTCATTTTAATTTGATGCACTCTTTGCCAATGTTACAGCATTACTCTCTTGTTAGAGAGCAGAACGTGCTTCTGTGATGCCCTTCGGGAAAGCACAGCATATTGCCATCAAATTATCAGCCAAACAAGAAACCGAGAACTACCAGACATTCCAGATCTGTATTAGTTTTATTCCCTCAGTGGTTTCTGCTCAACATTTACATAGTTCATACATAGGATTGCTCACACTATTCCTTGCCACCCCCATTTTTTAATAAGAAAATGTATAAACATGTATTTTCAGACTTGAAATACATTAAATGAGTGGTAAACAAAAAAAAATAAACTAAGACATTAAAAGTTTTTAATTTTTCAGATCCCCTTGACATAGTTTACTCTTCTGATTATATATATGCTATGCTTAGTGGATGAATGTCTATGAGTGTAAGGTTATAATCTAATTTGTTAAAGTGAGTGACACATTCTCATGGTTTGCACATGAGCAGTGCAGCTGCTGGACGGCGGAGTCAGTTTGCTGGGACAGCATAGACTTGGGATTTCTTTAGCTTATACCATTATAATTTTGCAATGGAAAAATGCAATGGAATAGGAGTTTGAACTCATACCATGCTCTTATTCCAGCATGTGTAACAGTGACTCTGTTTTATCTTCATCTCTGTTACTTCTTTGCAGTTTAGTTTAAATGAATTACATAATTGATCAAAAGAAATCCATTTATTTTAGGATAAAAGGATCCACATGCAGATTACAGTTCCACTATATTAGTACAATCACAATGGGACTGGCAAAAATTTCCTCTGAAGTAAGCCCAAATAAATTATTATTTCACTCAAATCATGGTGTGTGTATGTTTATAATTATTCAGCACACAAAATTTCTATCACCAGAATGGCTGTGGTGAGACACCAGTGCACAGCAAAGTCAGTAGGCCTTTTTGGACCTTCAGACAGAAACATTTAAGTGCCTTTTCTACTGTAGGCAGCTAGCACACTATTTAGCTGCAAAGGAAAGAGAACTTCTACTTAAAATAAGCTTTTACTTAGGGGATTGTGACCCAGCCTGGTGGGGCCAGGAGAACTGAAGACACTCTGTTGTAACCACCGTGGTTTTGTAAAGCTCTGTCTCATCGTCACTAAAATGTATTGCAGAGCAGGACTCCATTTATCAGGCATGAAACCCAAAAGAGTTTACAAAGCCACAGTAGGAAAAAACACAGATCCTGGAATTGATAGAGCCACCACAATAGTATGTGCCAGTTTTAACTGCGGGACTATTGTCCGCAACCCCTACTCTAATCCCTAGTCTCCACTTTTTCCACTAGGCAGAATACAAGGTACTATTACCTGCAGAGAAAACCATCTCAGTTGCAGGCTGATAATCCATTTTGTGGCCAAAGTGAAGTATGAAAACCTGACAGCTCGACCTACTCAGGGAGGAAACAAATGAAGTTCACTTATAAAATTCACCATTAGCGAAGCTGAGGTTATTATCACAGGGTAGCATTTTCTGCAACCTCCTGAAATCAATAGGTTTTGAAAAATGGAGTTAATGCCCTCTCCGTGTGTATAACAGGGATCAGGGAACATTGCTTTTCTTTTTTTTTTTTTTTTTTTTTAGGAGTGCTAAGAAATGGTCTGTGTGGCCTGGAAGTACTGGGTCATGAAACCCCATTTCTATGAAATGCATTAGAGAGCAAAGAAAAGAGCCAGCATTGCGATTTCTGTGAGACTCTGGTAAATATGCGCCTCGTGACCTGACTGGGGCCTGAACATTTCTTGCTAGTCTACTCCGCAATGACTCTCCACCTCCATCAAAGCCAGTCCCAGCAGCTGGGCTTTCTGCTTTCACTTTCAGTTCTAGGCAAAAGTAAGGACTCGATTTATCAGCTTTTGCTTCGATAGAGGCACAAGACTACTGAAGCACAAAACAGGTAATAAAAATAATCCATCCTGCATTGAGGGTGCAGGAAAAAAGTGGTAGTGGAAAAAACTCAGTTTAGAACAACTCTATTTTTTTTATTTTCCTCAACCACCAGACCTATTAGAGGCTTAAATTTAGTGGCTGGTATTCAACGAGCAGCATATGTTAACAAAAAGCACCTAAGCTAAATATTGCGTTTGTAGTCAGAAGAGGTACTCAAGTTCATTGGCTAGGTTTTTTATCTGTATTAAAGTGATGCTTGGTCATTTTTCTGTTACTCCCTATATTAATTTTTTTTCACCTAAAGAACTAGTGATAAAGACCACAAATGGTCTAGAGCCGCTGGGAAGGGGCGAGGGAAACCGACTATAAAGGCAGGTAGCATGAGTGCGGCCTACCCGCTCTGCCCGTTCTACTCTTGAAAGCAAAGAGCATTGTGAAAATTGGCTCTTAAGACTTATTTTTTTCATACTCAGTGCTAAGAAGTATTACGAAAAATCTTCACCGGAGGAGGCCTGAATTCACCAGCAATTTGAGGACAAAGTCTTTTTAGTATCATTTCAACTTTGTCTGTCTGTCCAGGTGCAATACAGAGACTGATTTATCTACATTGGTGTTAAAATAATGAAGCTACACTGAAGTGATAATCTGTAGATTCTGCAAGCAGCAGGAAGCAAGTAACTTTCTGCAGCTTTATGAAAGCTTTAGCTTCTGTACTTTATCTTTTCCTTTGTGTTTTTTTTTCTTAATATTGTGAAGAAATGAAAAAATGAAGACATAGATATGATTAAATAATCCATTTCAACTGGTTGAACATGCTTCCTATTTTTGGTCAATTCTGTGCTTTTTCTGTTCCCTGAGAACATATACAAATTAAGTACTTTTTAAAAATAAATAAAAATTATTTACATTTAAAAACCCTATATAGTTGCTGAAAACAACAATTCAAATCAGTATAAAACTACTAGTTGAACTCAAGTACAGTTATGCTCCCACAAACTAATTCATATGGACAAATTTCACTGCTATATTCATAAACATACTATCAAGGGCCTCAGTCTCTGTGGGAACAAATATAAGCAGCAGGTTAATCACACAGCACAATAGAAGAGTTAAAGATCCCGCAAAAACTAACTTTCTTAACTGTTATCACTGTTACTTTTATAGGAAAGCTGGTTAAAATACAAGCAGCAGTGATTATGATCTATATGAACACCAAAATTAGACTGAGTCCTCCCTCTTGCCTGAGTCTAAGGTTAAATTGCAATAGAGCTTGTCTTGATGTCCACAGCTTCAGCTTTGATTCTTCCTGACATTCTTATATTTGCCAAAGAAGCACTTGTTTGGATTAAATTATGTTCACAGCAATCTTTGCGTGGCATAAAATATTTTATTTTCTAGTGTAATGATGCACTGCTAAGGATGATGAAGGCAGCTGCCGTGTTCGGGTATGCTAGCTAAGCCTATATGATGGAAAATTTCTCTTCAGAAATGAACTGTCACTTTTCTCTTTTTCTCCATGCCAGTCACCTTCATCAATGGCCACATACAGCAATTGCCATGAAGATCCAAGCCCTGTGTAGGTCCACCCACCGTGTCATGAAATGCCCAGAGCTGGTTGCTTTGCCCACAGTAAAGTAGCTGTAAAACGGGAAATGCTCAAGTATCTATGTCAGTAACCTGACAGAGCCATCTAGGAGAGTAAATATGGTGACAATGCCTAACCATGGGTGGAAAAAAAGGAAGAGTATGTCTCCATCTCAATTGTGTGACAGTGTTGGAGCATTGCTTAGGTTTAAATATCTGCTGGTGCCAGTTATGTTTACCATCTTCCTGACACATAAAGACAAGACAGATACAACTGCAGAATAAATCCATGTTAGTGGTATACTTTAACAATAAACATGTGCAGTAAATCTGTGTGTTTTCTTCTAGTAATAACTGTTTCTAAGCATATAGTATATCATATGTGTAAGTGATGTTAGCTTTTCAGATCTATTCAGTCTTTTTTTATCAGAACAACTGATTCCATCCTTAAATTTTTGGAAACGGCAAGACAAAACCTTCAGGTATTGGAATAAGCAGTTCAGATCTTATACATGATGTCTTTATATTATGGATGCTCTGTACTTGGTAAGGTACTACAGTAATGTAAGATGAAGTCAGTCCAGACGTAAAGTAAGCCCTCATTGAATTGTCCATACAGGATAAACCCAAATATTTCTGGTTATTTCTATTAAACATCATTCAAAAAGAATTTTATACAATTCTTTTTAACCTGTATTACTTGTTTTGAAAGTGCCAGGGCATCCCTCCAGTTGCAGGCAATGGTGGTGGAGTTAGCAGGTGGGCTGCAAAGCCCAAGGCTGTGCAGCTTGGTGACACCACAGGGATAACAATGTACTTTAATGTACTTCCCTTTCAATATCTGAAGGGAGCCTATAGGAGAGCTGGAGAGGGACTCTTTGTCAGGAAGTGTAGTGACAGGACAAGGGACAACATATTTAAATTGGAGGAGGGGAGATTTAGATTGGATGTTAGGAAAAAATTCTTTACAGTGAGGGTGGTGAGGCACTGGAACAGGTTGCCCAGGGAAGTCGTAGATGCCCCATCCCTGGAGGGGTTCAAGGCCAGGCTGGACGGGGCTTGGAGCAGCCTGGTCTGGTGGGAGGTGTCCCTGCCCATGTCAGGGGGGTTGGAACTCGATGATCTTTAAGGTCCCTTCCAACCCAAACCATTCTATGATTCCACTGGCAGTATTTAGTTGATTTTCTCCCTGGGATTTCCCCACCGACGTGAATTATGGTGAGGGTGAACTGAGTGAACCCAGCGCCTAACGCCTTTTCCCAAAGGCCGTCGGCAGCTACGGTTCCGCACGGCCTGCGATCGGGACTTGTCTGTTCCGCCCCCGGAGTACGGCACGGCGGGGGCCGCTCCAGCCGCCAGCAACGTCTGGGGGTGGAAGGGGCTGCGGGGAAGCACCGGCCGCTCCCGCTCTCCGGGGTGGCCGGAGGCTGCGCAGCGAACGGCGCTGCCCGGCCAGGCCCCGCCTTCGCGGCGGAGGGGGCCGGGCTCTCCCCGCCGCCGGGGTCCGCCGCGCCGCCCGCCGTCCCTGCGGCCGCCCGCCCGCCCGCCCGCCCGGCGGGGAGGCGGGAGGCGGGAGGCGGGAGGGCTTTGTCCCGGGCACCGCAGCCGCTCTCCTCCCTCACGTGTTTGGGCGCACCGCCCTCTCCGAGGGGCGCAGCGTCCGCCAACTCCCTTCTCTCTCTCCCCGCCCGTAACGGCGAGAGCGTGGCCCGGGCAGAGAGCCGGGCGGGCCCGGGGCCGCTGCCCAGCGCGGGGCGCAGGCGGGCGATGTGCCGCCCTTCCGGCGCTGCGGCCGGGCGGGAGGTTGGTAAAGCGTTCGGGAGGAGTTGGTGTCAGGGCTCCAGTGGCGCAATCGGTTAGCGCGCGGTACTTATACAGCAGTACAAAGCCGAGCAATGCCGAGGTTGTGAGTTCGAGCCTCACCTGGAGCACACAGCTTTTTTTGGGAGGGGAAAACGGGCTTTTTTGGGACTGGGCCGCGCTCCCGAGAAAGAAAAGAAAAAAAAGTTGATGGAAAAATTATGCAGCCCTGGCGGCAGCGTGGGCCTCCACGCGTGGATTTCTCCCCGCCCAGGAGCCTGTTCTTGCCGCGCTGCCGTGCTGTGGGGTGTTCAGCGTGCGGGGGTGGGGGACACCGCACTACACAAAGGGAGCACACACGTGGGGCTTCCCGTGTTGGAGTTGTAGGTATGTGTATATGTACATGGTGGTATGGATTCACCAGCCACAGTGTGGTATTCTCAGAGCAACTTGTCAGTGCGCAATAAGAAGTGCTTCCCCGGTAAGAGCTGCTCGTGTGAACTTGCTGGAAATAAAAGTTATTTTACACTGTTATTTAGTGCAGAGACCAAGTAAATACTGGCTGGTGCTGCCTACAACTGATGGGGGGCAATATCCCCCCACCCTACTTTGCCGCCTTTGTCAGTGATGGTCTTTGTAACTGCTCATTACCTTGGTAATGCTTCACAAATGTGTGGGCCCTAGCAGGAAGGTAAATAATTCCAGATTTCTTTTCACAATTTGAGAAGTGACAGAGCCATGGAAAAAAGGGCAGCTTCCTGGAAAAGAAAGCTGGGGGATGCTGCCTGAATGTTTGCTTAGGACCAGATCTTGTGACCACGTGTGTTAACATCTAACCTACCACTGCAGGAATGCAAAGTATACCCAAAAGTTCAGCGAGACCTTTGAGATCATGTGGCCAGAGGTGCCTTTGTTGCCCAGATCAGCCTCCTAATGTCTGTACAGCAGGCGTTAACTCACCAAAGTGCCACTTTTAAGGTTTTCAGTTACCACTTCTTCTCTATTCTAGTTACTGCTTTGTCTCCTCTGAATTTTGCATTGACTTCATTGATTTCGGTGAGGGTACATGCCTGAAGCATGCTCCCTATCAGTATAAGGACGTCTGAATCAACCAGGGAGATCTGTCATGTATCGAAGGGCAAACAAAATTCATCCTTTGCTTGCAGTGAGTTTCATATTTTCTCCATCATGCCAGAGCACCATGTCCCAGTGCCGAGGAATACAGACAGTATGGAAGTGTATTTGCGGAGCTACTGGAAATACAATAAAATGAAAACGCTACTTTGGTGTAACTTGGAAAAAAACAAACAACTTGGCAGAGGGAGCAGGACTCCATTCTCCAACCGGAGACCACTTCAGGAACTGCATGGGGCCGGTTGCTCCCTGTGGCCTCTCTCCCTTCCTTGTGTGCCTCCAGGCTCCTGCACTCCCTTCCCCAGGGAGGAACCAGCAGTTTGGGGCCTGAGTGTGTAATTTGTGCCAAATGTGAGGTGGACCATGAAGCAGATGTTGTTTGTTGTATTCACAGGTTTTTTGAGTCTTGCCCCTGCGGTGCCGGACGAGCAGCGAGAGCTGCTGGGTGCTGTGGCCTTCTTCTCAAGACCTTCTTCATCCCCTTGGCCCTGCCTGGCTTTAACTCCAAGATGATTTTTGTCTTGCCTCTGGGGGGAAGAAAAAGAGAAAAAAAGACCAAAATCACAGTGTGAGATGACACTTGTTTGTTTTTTTCCTGACACAGAGGCCTTTCCTCCCGACTGACTCCTGTGCCCAAGACTGGAGAGGAACATGTTCTGCGATGGGGATTTCACACTGAAAATCGTGCTAAGTCAGGACAATTTGTGGGAATTTACTGGAAATTGTTGTACAACAAAAGAATGCTATTTATCTAATGGGTATTTACAAAATAAAGTGAACCCCTGCTAAAGCATGAGGGCTTCCTGAGGGAGGCAGGGCTGTGACAGAAGATAAGTGTACCCTCTTCCCAGTGGAGCAACCAGTGGAGGCTGGTTATGGCCTGGCGGTGGGCAGCTGGGCAGGGGCCTTCTCCAGGGCTGGCCCTGGGGAGGCCTCACAGAACCTGAAGTGCCCCATGGTATAGAATCATAGAATCCTCTAGGTTGGAAGGGACCTTTAAGGTCAAGTCCAGCCACTAACTTAACACTGCCATAGCACCACTAAACTATGTCCCTCAACACCACATCCACACCAGGGATGGTGATTCAACCACTTCCCTGGGCAGCCTGATTCAGTGCTTGATAACCCTTTTGGTGAAGAAATTTTTCCTAATATCCATCCTAACCTCCCCCCTCACCCCTCTGGTGCAACTTGAGGCCTCTTGTCCCATTGCCTGTTACTTGGGAGAAGAGACCAACCCTCCACGTCGCTACAACCTTCTTTCAGGTAGTTTACAGAATCAGAGTCACAGAATAGTTGGGGTTGGAAGGGACCTTTGGAGATCATCTAGTCTAATCCCCCTGATAAGACAGGTTCACCTAGAGCAACCGGACAGGAATGCATCCAGGCAGATTTTTAATATCTCTAGAGAAGAAGATTCCACAATCTCCCTGGGCAGCTTTCTCCCTTCAGCCTCCTTTTCTCCCAACTAAACAATCCCAGCTCCCTCAGCCTCTCCTCATAAGACTTGTTTTCCAGACCCCTCGCCAACTTTGTTGCTCTTCTCTGGCAAGCTCCAGCACCTCAATGTTTTTCTTGTAGTGAGGGACCCAAAACTGGACACAGCATTTGAGGTGGGGTCTCACCACTGCGGAGTCCAGGGGGACAATCACCTAGTCCTGCTGGCCACACTATTCCTGATACAGGCCAGGATGCTGTTGGCCTTCTTGGCCACCTGGGCACACTGCTGGCTCATGTTCAGCCTGCTGTCAACCAATGCCCCCAGAGCCTTTTCCACCTGTAAGCTGAGGTTTTATTTCCTTCCCCTGTTTTATTTCCTTCCCCAGGGGGGCTGCTGTGGGGAGCAGGGAGGGCCAGGGAGCAGTTGTGCCCATGGAGGACCAAGATTTGGGCTTTGGAGTGGTTTCTCCAAGGTGTGTGAGGAGCCTGTCCTTGCATGGAGCTGAGCTGGGGCTGCCATAGCACTGCCATTGTGTCATCACCAGCTTTGACAGGGTGGAGTGCCCTGGACTGTTGCTTACATTTCTAACTTTTTCCTGGAACTCAGGTGACTTACAGGCATATGAAAAGAAAGGATGTGTTTTTGTTTACATTGCAGTGTTTTGTTATTGGACTTATTGTCATGAGTTGTTGGTTAATGCTTTAATAGTAGTTGGCAGTGGCTTATACATAACCTGTGTATATTTATATATGTAGATATACCAATATGTATGTGTGAAGATACCTTTACACCATTATGGGAGAGCTCACAATGTCTGTGCAAATGCTGTCTTATTTTCTAAATCTTTAATGTACTAGATGTTGTATTTAGAAAACACCTGTGTGTGAGCAATGCAACATTCCAGCTGTGCTAATGATGTGATCTAGAGAGAGGTAACCCACCCTTCCCCCTCTGCCTCATCACCAATTAATGATGTGGTTCACCTGTGCCTCGTTTTCCTTTTGAAAACCAGCTGCCAGTAGTTGTCTTCTCTTTGAGCTGCTGCCCCAGGTTAATCTCTGTCCTCTGAGGATATGGCTAGAAGAGCAGTCTTAGGTCTGCTGACAGTTGGCAAGTGACTTGGACAAGGCTATAGGTGCTACTGGAAGTGCCCTTGGAAAGTAAAGGTTTACCCAAGGTGAGTCTTTCATCTGTGTAGTTTATTTAGGGGCCTTTCTTTTCTAGCCTATGCCATGTTCTTAATTTCTGTATTTGCCGGGTGTGGCTGGTATGCCTGTGGGCCTGTGCCTCCCTAACTCTTCAATCTTTCCTAGTTCTGTTCTAAAAAAAACCCTCTTAAAATTTGTGTTGCTCTTAATGTTGAGTATGGACTATGTGTACTCTATGGGCTTATTCTGGCTGCTCTGAGTTTACCCTGACTGTGGAAAGAAAAAGGGCTTGCTTATAGACACAGAGAAACTTTATGATGTGTGTTGCTTATTGCTGGAAGGAGAATTTACAAAGATCTGGCCATTGTGTGATCTTGGACAATTAATAGTAATCAAGTTAGGGGACAGGCTTTTTGTTTATCCCTATATGATCTTGCTCAAACAGGGAGTCCCACTGGAATAGGAAGATGCAGGATCTAGGAGAAGGAAAGACAGGCTCGTGCAGGATAGCCCTTGCTGAAGTTTTATTTCTAGAAGAGGAAACTTACTTTTCTTTGAACATATCAGTCAGGAACTTTCCATGATGTTGGGGTTTGCATGTCCTAACAAAGGCTTATAAAAGCCTATGATAAAGGGTTGGCCCACCAAATTGTTTTTAAACACAAGTAATAAATATTTTTATTTTTAATTTTACAGATAGGGAATAGCCTATAAGAGTCTGCTTTTCATAACTTTTCCAATAGGTGGCACTGTCATCCCACAAAGCGAAAGAGAAAAACCGAAGCAAAACACTTCCAGACATTCTAAAAATAGAAATCACTTGCCAAACGCTCCGCTGTGCACAGCAGAGAACAATAGGCAAAAATTCCAAGGCTTGCTTAGAAAACAAAGTCCACTGGAGGTATACATACATTTGAGTTTTGTTTTGGTTCGTTCCACCCCCACGTCTGTAACATCTTGAGGACCTTTCTGAAATTCAAATCTATGGATTAGTTGTGTTTGGAGTACCAGAGGTGGTTGGGGTGTATCGTGTTTTTTAACTCTGTATGATTTCTGTACTGTCTCAAAGTGCCAATATAGCAGGCCCAGCTTAGATTTTCTTGAAGAAAATTTCTAAAGAATAGCTGGTGTTAAAGTCTTTTGTTTAGCATTGCTTAAGGTCCAGGCGACTGCTTCCCAGCGAGGATGCCCATGCTATAAAGTTATCAGGCTTGGAAGCAACTGATGGGAGGAGAGGAACAAAATGTGCTTGAAAGCTGTAGGGAAGGACTCTTTAAACCAAATAGAAGCTTCCTTGGCAAAGAGAAGGGCTGAAAGATGAAGGGGATAGTTAGGTTCATACAGGCTGATAGAAGGAAGAGAAGTGAGAAGAACTTGTAAGATCACTAGAAAAGCAAGCTCAGAAAGAAAGAATTCATGCATTGCTCTCTGAAACCAGGAAAGTGGACATTACAAGGAAAGAGAAAGGGAGGGGGGAAAAAAAGAAACAGGAGGGAGAGAAAAACAGGAATGGAAGGAGGGAATAGAGGGAGCGGGTAGAACAACATAGGTAAGGCAGCTTTAAAAAAAAATATAAAATTGTTTGTCTGGCTATAGCTATATGAATGTGCTGCTTAGATTAGTGAAAAACAAATGTGTAAGTGTTAGCCAGTCCAGCCAACCTAAGATGGAGTTGCTATAGAAAGTGAACTAGCCTGTATGTTTTGCTTGAGCAAAGACTGCTCTCAAGAGGCAGGTTTTTCTTCTCTGTGTGTTTTGAGTGGTTACTTTAGTGTGGCGATATAAGAGACCCCTTGGTCTCTCTAGGGATTGAAGCTGATGTTGGGAGGGCTAGAGAGCTCAGCTTTATGGTTTGGAAAAGGAAGGAAATGGACAATCAGTACTGGATTTTGTGCCCATTTAATTTTCTTCTTATGCTGAGTTTGCTGTGTTAGGTTCTGCTTTTAAGGTGGAAAAAGACTCTTGGTTTCCTCACATAGTTTTGGTGAAGCCTAAATATTTGGAACCTTGGAAAAGTCTCAAAACATAGCAAAACAAACTAAACCAGAGCCAGAGAAAGAACAAGATGGGGAAGTGGCTGAAATGGCAGGGGATAGTCAGGGAGTCTGTAATTAAAAAAAATTTGGAGGAGGGATGCTCCCTTGGAAGAGGTAATTGACCCTGTACTGCCTGCTTTATTTGAGAGAACTTTATATACAGTTACACAGATTTATGGTAGTGCTAAGAAAGAGTTCTAGAAGTTTTACTATGAAGTTCCACATATGGAGATTGTGGAGGAGGATAAACCAAAAATTTTTAAACAATTGTCTTCTGAAGAGACTGTATAAAAGTCTTAAGAGGCAATTGTGTTGCAGGTCATGTGGCTATAGGGTATGACTTAGAGACTTAGATGATTTTCTGGTTTTGTGAAGAGAGGCTGTCAAATTACTCATAAATATTGCAAAATTATTTGCAAGGTCTCAGAGTCAGTTGACTTCGTTGCTTGCATTTGCTTTCCACGTATCCTACCCATTGAAATGGGGATGAAAATTGGTTAACATACAGCTTAATTTTAAGCACTACTTGTGTGCTGTTTAAAGGAAGAATTTAAAGAAGGATATACATCTGTCTTTAAGGAAAGTCACATCGGACTTGTCCCAGCATGTATGAAGGCTATTTAATATTAAAAAGCTGTTAATAATGCAAATTTATGAAGCTTTGCAAGTGAGCTGCACCCTGGAAAATGGATCTGTCACTTTTGCAAAAACTCATACGTTGTTGCAGGAAGCTGAAAATGTCTTAGAAGTGAAAATAGGAAACGGATGTTGGATTTGTGGGTGCTTTCAGACAAAGGGAGTGGGGTTGTCTCTGCATTAAGTGCCCAGATCCAGGCTTGGGGAGTTACTGGTTTTTTGCATGCTGTGGGCTGCTCTGCCTCTCCCTCCACTATCCTTGCTTCTGCCCCACCTTGCCCCTCGTGGTGGGACTTAGTCTCAATAGACAGCACTTTGCTCAAGTGCTCTAAGGGTTTCTACACTGCAAGGTGAGATCTGTGCCAGTCGCTTTGTCTCCGTGCAGCTCCACGTGGGTTCCTGTACATCCCTGTGGATAGGAGGTGATATGGATAGGTGGGGTGGCTCAGGAGGGGCTGCGTGGACATGGGTGTGTAGGTTGGTAATGGCTTGGGCCCACTCAGTGGCCAAGTTCTTTGTTGGGTTTGGCCCTAACACTTCAGGAATACTGGTTCCTTCCTGAAGACTTGCAAAGTGAATTAAGCTTGGTGGCTGTGTCCCATTGAAATCAATGCCAGTAAAAAATGCCTATGTTCAGATCAATTGAGATTTATAGGTGCTTGCATATGTATTTGAGTCCCTAATAGCTTTGAAAACTTGACTGCTAATACTGAACTGTTTGCAAGGCTTATAGTAACCTACATCTGTTTGAAATACTGCTGTGGCTGATGGGTGTATCCGATTGTGTCTGTCATTCTCATTTAGCTATTCTGTGCCTGTGGTGTAACCTAGCCAAAAAAATACATACTGCTATTTATTATGATAAAAGAAATGCTTGGTGTGCCTGCATTGTTATTTCTGAAGTTCTTAACATATAATATCTTTGAAATTTTTTTTTTTTCTGGAGTCGTAGACTTCTGTATCGCTGGGGGTACTAGAAATGCTATGGTATATCTTTGTGTTTGAAGGCAAACTTGCTAATAGAGAATTAGGGTACTTGCCTCATTGGTTTTAGCCCTTTGACAGGACAACACTTGGCCAAATTTTCAGAGCTATTTAGGGATGCCTGCCTGGTGTTGATGTTTGTCTACCTGCTTCTAAGTATCTGGATTTTGAAAGAATATCTATTGCAAATGTAATGTGTTTGAAGTATTCCTGCAGGAGTAGCCTCTTGTCTAAATATCTCTGAAAGTAAAAGCCAAACTGTCAAGGAATCAAGATTGAGATGACCGTTTTTGAAATGTAGTATTAATATATAATACAAATGGGTGCTTTTTCACCAGTGTCAGTGAATTTGCTTCAGGTTCCATAAGAGGATAAAGATTGGCCCAAAGTAATGGGAAGCTTATGTCTGGCTGTGAGGAAACCAGGAAATTCATGGGCTTAAAGTATGACCCACTGCAATATTCAGTATGTGTGATTTTTGGCATGATTCAGCAGTAAATACTAGTTGAAAACAGGAGCACAAATTACAGGGTAAATAATTCAGGCAAAAAAGAGGCCTCCTGCTTATGCACACATAGAAAAGGAAATGGAAGTAGGACCACAAAGTACAATTGCTGGGAAGAAGAGCAGCAATTTGGAACATCCACAGCTAAAACTGTGGAAACAATCCTTCTGGATGACACCTGAAGTCAGAAGGGCATAATCATCTCCTTTGTATGTATGTGTGTGCACTGACCAGTAAATTGTGTGAAGACTGCTACACTTGGCAGACATCATTTTGGAGGGGACTTTCTGTTCTGCGGCTGCTGGGTTGGAGGATATAATCAGCATAATGCTGCTTTGGGAGATGATCTAATAAATGTCTGTGACTTGACTTTCAAAATTGAGTGGGTGTTTTTTTTCCTTTTTTTTTTGGTGGTCACTGGGCTATAAATGCACTCCTTCTAGTTCTCACTAGAAGGAGAGAACTTCTTATACTAAATTGTTTTTTCATCTTTCACTTTGCATTTCGTTTGGTATTTAAATAGTTTTGGCTACTGACATAAAGCAGTGCTTGTCTCCTACTCTATAGATAGAGAGCCACCTAAGCTATGTTCTTGCGTGAGATTTGGTATGATAATGTTTTTGTATTCTGGCAAAAAACAGAGCCAAGGTAGTCCGAACAAGTGTGGTTGGCCAGCACTGTGGCTGAGTGATCTGACTTCTTTTTCCTTCATTTGGTGTGAGGTGGGCCTTCAGAAATCAACAGGTCCCTTCCATGCATGAGGTGCAAATTAAGGCAAAAAGCAGGATGAACCACTAGCACAGTAATTTCTCTAGCTTTGACATCTTTTAGTTGCTTTTGGAGGTTAGATTGTCTTGGCTTAATGTGTACCAGGTTTTTCACAGTCTGGGGGTGGGATTATTGGTGTGTGACTTCCTCAGTGCCAGGAGTTGAGGAGGATTGGCTAGCAGCATTGATCAGGTGTGACCCATGGCGAGCTGTTGCTTCAAGATTGCTTCCTTGTGCAGTGTGATAATTGGAAAATAATTCCGTGCTGTCTCCAGTAAATACTGGTTTGAAATACAAATTGGACTGTATTTAATTCTTATATGGAATATTTCTACTTAGTAAATTGCTTGTTTTCTCTGGAAGCTAATCCATAGGATAATGGAGTGAAAATTTCTGTAGCTTGCTTCATTAAATGATTGCTGGACAATGTAAGAAAGTGGGGTTTACAGGTCAATTTGGAAAATCTTAGACCATAAATTTCCAATAACAATTGTGGTTTGGATACAGTTGAAATAAGAATCTACAGTCAATTGTATTTGCATTGGCTTGCACTGGATTATTACTAAGTAATAATCGTGGAGTAGATGTGAACAACACATGTTGGAGACTAACAAGCCGTATCCTGATAAAAACTTAGAACTGATAGAAAGAAACTGGGGAAAAAAAGTGGTAGTGATCATAAGGTATAAAACTGCTGGTTCTAGCTGTCCCGCTTAATAAATAGTCCTGCAGGAATATTAGCAGCATTGATAGTAGTAGCAGCATTTAGCCATCTGGCTTGGCTTCTCTGGAAGGTTAAAAAAAAAACCACAACCAAACAAAACACCCACAAAAAAACCCAAACAAGAACCAATCAAAAAAATCTCCCACCTTAGTGGGAACTGCACCCACTGAAATTATAAGGGCCCCTGCATTTCACTGTTGCAGTACATCCTGCACTTGGATCTCATGTCATCTTTTGATTTGATAGGGCAGATGTTTCCTTGATTTTTGTGGACTACCAATGTTCCACGAAGAGTGGTCACTTCAGGCTACCGTGCATTAGTCTAACCGTGCTGGTAGTCTGAAAGAAACCTTGAGGTGGCTTCAAAACCTAAGAACCTTTGTCGTGTAGCACTGGTGGCTCCAGCTTCAAGCTTGTGTTGCCTGTTGTGCTGTAGACAAAAAAAAAAAAAGCTGTTCCTGTCTCTTGTGTAATCACATCTAGTGTCTTTACTGTTTCTTTGGCTTGGAATTGTAAACATGACTGATCTGGCAAAAATGCTTCTTGCTCATTCTTTACTGAGTGGGTATTTATGAGCTACTCTGAGTAAGTCAGTCTTTGGTATCGCTGTGACTGCATTTCCCACGCATTCTGTTTGTGTGTTGTTTTACTGATAAACTCCTTTCATCTTGTGTCTGTGTTAAACAACATAGCTTTCACAAATTACCAACTTAAGTGTAAAATATCAGCTTACTACATCTAATTTTTTTTAATTGACATTTAACTTTTTCCCTAAGATTTGTCTGCCTTTATCTTGTAGGAAAATGAAGCTGTGGATGAACGTTTTAATCTCTGAGTAAAGGCTTTTTTTTTTTTTTTTTTTTTTTGCCTTTGTGGTTGGCTTTCTGGGCTGCAAGCACACATTGCTGGCTCATGTTGAGGTTCTCATTAACCAATACCTGGAAATCCTTCTCCTCAGGGCTGCTCTCAATCCATTCTCCATACAGCCTGTATTTGTGCTTGGAATTCCTATGACCCAGGTGAAGGACCTTGCACTTGGCCTGGTTGAACTTCATGAGGTTTGCATGGACTCTCCTCTCAAACCTGTCCAGGTCCCTCTGGATGACATCCCTTCCCTCTAGGGTGTTGACCACTCCACACAGCTTGGTGTTACTGGCAAACTTGCTGAGGGAGCACTCAATCCCCCTGTCCGTGTCACCAACAAAGATGTTGAATAATACTGGTTCCACTACTGACTCCTGAGGAATACCACTTGTCCCTGCCACTTGGATGTCGAGCCATCAACCACAACTCTTGGAGTGTGGCTGTCCAGCCAATTCCTTATCCCCAGGTAGTCCATTTTGTCAAATGCATGTCTCTCCAGTTTAGAGACAAGGATGTCATGCAGGGCAGTATCAAATACTTTACTCAAGTCCAGGTAAATGATGTCAGTTTCCTTTTATTTATGCAAGTGATGCAGCATGAATCCATCATAATTACTGTTGAGCTGCACTGAATTAGATTATACGATTGAGGCTGAATTTTTCCAATGGATTTTATTGAAGGAAATGAGATATGGTAACAGAGAGGCAGGCTGTGTAACAGTCCTCACTTGATGAGTTTGTTTGTCCTCCTGTGTATAGAAGAGACTGATTTCTTCTGTTCAGTGTTGCCCATTAGGTTGCTTACAATCTGTTCAAAGTGCTTATCAACTGATACACTAGTGGTGCTCTGTTCTTCCTCAGTGCAAGGCATAGATAAATCTGTATCTGGTAAAGCAATGGCTCACATCCTTGATTTGCTCCCTCTAATGGGAATTGAGGTCCATGTTTACTGAGCTAAGCTGAACTATTTCACATTTATACTGGTGAAATGGGAACAAAAATATCTGGCGTGTGCTTTAAGTGTTGTACTAGGAGAAAGTCTTCAATCTCATTTATCTGAGAAGTGCTAATTAAGCAGTAGAGGACAGGGCATGAATATCAGACTGCTTCATGGGTAATGGTTGTGCAAGACAGACCATACTACGTGAGAGCTCTGTATGCCTAGCTAAATTTAGTTACCACAGCTAATGTAGGTCACAGTGAAGATGACATTGTGGTACTTTCACATGAGTTCCTTTTTTTTTTTTTTTCTTTAGTGGCTTTTGCGAGGCAAACAACTTTGGTTTGGCCCACAGATGAAAAATGTTGTTTCTTGGCAAACTGGATATGAATTTTGGCAATTACAGTAGGCCCTATCTGTCAGACGAGAGGACAACGCATTATTCCACGACTAGATGTGGGTAAATAAAAACCAATTACAAATATAGACTCCTAAATTTTCCAACATGTCTTCCACCCTTGGGTGCAGCCCTGGTAACTGGAACACCAGCCCAAGCTTCTGGAGGGGATGGTGTCCACCCTGATGGGCAGCTTTCCTTTGTGAGTAGCCAGAAGAACCTGTGGGCTTGGATGTTCTATTCCAGAGTTGTTACTATGCATGAAACATTGCTTTTGGGACCTGCTGCTGAGAGGGGCAACCTTCTGCAAGGCTGTGGTGCTGCATTGTGTGCAACGCATGAAAACATGGGGGTTATTACCGGGTGTTGGGTGGCTATCCAATTAGAGCTACTGTACTTGACTACAGTTGACCTTGTATCTATATGTACAAATGCTTGATACAAAATTATTTGTTCCTCTTCCTCAAATTGATCAGATTAAATAGGTCAAAATAGCTTTGAATATTCAAAAGCCTGTAGCTGAATCTCTGGAAATACTAATTAGACCTCTAAGACAACCGATTTTCAGCAGATGGCAGCATTGCACTCTGTAATGTCATTTTTCCAGCTGTGGCTTTGCGACTCTACTACTTAAACTGGTAGGAGGCTGCCAGCTAAGAAGTAATCCAAAACCACTTCTAAAATGTTTTGAAATGCAGGTTTTAGTAGATTATGATAATTGGGTATTGTTTCAGACTCGGGGTTTCCATATGGAAAATACCATTGTGCTGCGTAAGAGAATATACTAAAAAGCAATGCAAGTACACTTATATCTTATGTTAATTCTTTAAGTAATTGCTTTGAGACAGACAAGGCTGTTTGATAAAAGTGTTTTTATTTGTGAAAACGCTAGCAAATCACTTAAAGATGCAAGAGGCCAAACTGGAACCACGTGTGTAGAGCTGTAAGTGACTTCCTGTATATTATGTCTCTAAGGCTGCAACACCCCCCCATTCTTCTTTAGAAGAAGTCATACTGACTTTCCTAGACGTTTTTGTACTATGCTATAGTACTTTAGTACTATACTTTTTAAACAACATGCATGACCATAACTAGGTAGACATTCAAGTGGACATACCCTCTTTAAGTTCTCAAATGTTGGAAAATGTTCAAAGGTTCAGATGCAATAGTTACTTTTTGTCTGTGAGAACTCAGTTAAGAATGTTGCATTCTATTAAAGCACATACATGCTTGCTTATACATTCGCTCTGGTCAATTTATAGCAATTATGGCAAAATTGGAGAGGTTCTCCCCCCTGCCCCGTTCCCCTGTTGATTCATGGGAGTTCTATGGAGGAAATGAAAGCTGTTCCTGTTACTAAAAGAAAAGGCTGATTTCAGAGACCTCTTCAGAAAAAAACTTTCTAGTTCCAGGTAGACATCTGCCTGTGATGTACTACTATATATATAATCCTAAACTGTATAAGAGATTTCTCTTTTTTTCTTTTTCCTCTGTATTCTTTTACAGGGAATATAAGGGTATTCTTAGGTTTGGCACAAGATCCACCTCGAGAGTACTTCATTACAACTGGTTAGCGCTGGTGTAAATAGCAACACAAAACACAAGGCAATAATAAATGTAAACTAGGTCATTGCAGCCACTCAGAGGTTAAAAAACATACTTCTCTTGCAGATTATGCCCCTGGAACTGTTGGATAGAAGCAAGTAGCTGGATATAAATTAAATTAGTGGTATATTTAGGAAGCTTTATGCACCTACTTCAGTTTGGCCTCAGAGTAAATGAAGAAAGCTTCCTCCTTTTACTCTCCTTTATTTTTTTTTCTTGCAGGAAAAAATAATAGCATAAGTAAAAACAAAGTTTATGCTGAATCATTTGGATTCCACTTTGGTGCAATTCTGCCTTTTTTCACACAAGTGCACCACAATGAAAATTTTGAGTTATTCTGGTTTTTGCAGTAAAAGTAGGATATTGCAAGTGCCACACTATTTGCTGAGATGAATGAATAGTTGTTCACCTATGCGCTGTCAGAATGGTGACTGTCTGAGTATTCTGGAACAAATTATGTATATGCAAATTTCACCTGAATTGGTGAATTTCAGGAATATCATCAGCATGGGAATTGGTATTTTGAATTGAGAGCTCCCCATACTAGTTACGTCTTCAGAATATGCTCTGGTGGTCAGAGCAGTCTAATGTACTTTTTTTTTTTTCCCCCCAAACCACATAAAAGTACCAGTGGACAAAAGTTGTGTGTTATGTAGTAGAAATCTGTGGCAAGGGAGTTTTTGGCCCACTTGGACTTCCCGTTGCAATTTGAGCAGGGTAATAAGAATTGGAATTAATTTCCTGTCTTCATCAATGGTTAAATGGAGCTTGCATAAGCCTGTTTAAAACAAAAAGCAAAACAACCAAACAAAAAATCTTGGTTAATGTTGCAGGAGGAAGTACTTTGAAAAGATAAGCAAAGTTAATATTTTATCCTCTGAAGGTGCATAGAGATTAGGAGTTGCAGCTCTGTGTGCATACACTGTGAAAATTTGTTATTAATTATCTTTCATCTGGGTCACATTTTAAAGCTTTGGCATAAAGACTTTGGATACTTTGAATAGAGTCATCCTTCACTTTTTGCCCTCTTTAGTTAAAGACATAGTATTGTTGAGTGGTCATGTGAGGGAGAAGGGGGGGGGGGGGGGGGGGGGGGGGGGGGGGGGGGGGGAAAGGGAAGGGAAGCTCTTAACTGTATCTGCCCTTTGAAAAATCTTGCAGAAAGCCAAAAAAGCATCCTGACATTTAAGTCAGGCAATCAATCTCCCATATCTCTTTTGGTATTAAGTTTGTGAGATAAATCACTCCTAAAACAGCATTCATAGATCATTTTGGAGTGTTGCATAAAATATTTTTTTTAAAAAAGACACAAACACACTTAAAAATAAACCAAACAAAAACAAACCAACAAAACAAACGAAACCCACCCTCATGCAATAAAAAAATCAACCAACCCAAAAAACTCCCAAACAGCTGGAGAAGTCACGTTTCACCTTGAGAAACTTGTCCTCTCTTTCTTTACTGTCTTGGAATGAGCAGTTCTGGGGAGGGCGGCGACTTTGGTTGGCTTCTGCTGCTGGAATTTTGTTGGGAAGGATGTCTTCTTGCTCTGGTTTTGCAACAGCATTTTATATCAAGAAGAGTTGCACCGCAGTACAAACAGGCTTAATGGTGTATTAATTACTGGTGTCACTTCAGTAACTTTATAGAGCGTGTCCTGGATTTGAGATAAAATCTTAAAGATGAAAATAATCCTCTATTCTGTAACATACTTTTTCAGATTTGAATGACACACTTGCTTCTTGTCTGCTTGAATGAACATGTTTTCATATTTTAATGAAATACTGGATTTTGTGACTCCGGTCTTCTAGAGGATATTATAAACTGCTTAAATAATCTAGTTTATTTTTGAGATACCAGCAACACTTAGTGTGAAAATGAGTGTGCTGTGTGAATCTACCAGTTCCCCAAGTCCCTGTTGCAGTTGACATGGTTGATGTAGTAACTAAGGACTGCTCCAGATGACTTTAGATGATGCTCATCATACTGTGTGGGGAGTTTTGGGTGTGTAACAATGTGAAACGTTGGTGGGTCAGCATTTAGGGATTATGTACTCTCCATATGACAGGAGATGCCATCAGTTTCCTCTTTAATACTCCTAATGAATTAATTTGTAGGGTGGCTTTTTTCATAGCAAATAAGGCTCCAATTTTGAGGGCAACGAGTTTGATCTTTGTTTCCTAAAGATCTTTCTTAGTCTCTTATACATGATTGTTGCCTACCTTTCCTGAATACATAGTAAGTGTTCTTCATTTACATGTTGAAGAAAACAGAATAAAAGATGTTTTTTCATGTGTTACAGCTCCGTAATAGTTATTTGCATATTTTATACATTTTAGAAGCGATCTATTCAAATAGCTGTGTAAACCTTTCAGAAAGACTCCCTTGGGCTTTGTTGTTAGTTTTTATAGGGCGGCTAATTTAAGAATTGTTTCTTTTTAAAGGATTAGCAGCTTTAAGAAAGTGATTTCTAAAGAGTTGCTTTTGTTTTCAAAGTGGGACAAAGTCGGCTGGCAGACTGGCTTTCAAAGCATCTCAGTTCTGGTGTACTTTGAAATTTGCCTAGAGAAATGATTTCCTGACTTGTGTAGCCAACGTTTCTTCTTCAGAATACGACTTTTAAAAGCCTGCTAGGAGAACTGTCTCTAGCGTTTGGAAACCAAAGGAGAGATCCTTATAGCGGCTGAAACTATGAACTGAGATGGTAATTTTATGTATGTTTAACATGCTAAAATTGGACAAATGCATTCATAAAACTCATGATCTGTTTTATCTTTTCAGAGAGGGAATCATGGCATTCTGTGATTATTTTTTTGTTGCTGTTGTTGGGTGATGTGTATTTAGCAAAAGCTGTTTAAAGACACGAGGAGGAAAGACAAGATTTGTAGACAAAGGCTATGTCACAGTTGAGCTGGTAACGCTGGTAAAAGCAGCCAAGATTGCAGGTACCCAAGGCCAGGCACCTGCATGAGTATGGGAAGTGTTAGGCTTCAAAGCTAAATATTTGGGGGGACGTGACTGATTAGATCATGTCTGTAAGAGGGGCCATCTCATACCTCTGGAGCAGAGATGACACTTGAGATGGAGGGGTGGTAATGAGGAGGTAGTGAATTCCATGTGGGAAAGGATTCTGACACGTGAAAAGGGGTATAATTCCCGTTTGGGAACGGGGGAGAGGCTGTACATGGGAAAGCTGAGGAGACACGTCACACCTTTACTGAGTGGGATGTGTAGTATCCAGTACAGCTGTGACTTTCACTTCCCAGGATTACTCTTCAGTGAGGTAGCATGAAATCATCATATATATAAATAGATATATATTTATCATCATATATATAAATAAATATATCATCATTTCATCTATATGCATCATATGCATATATATGAATATAATATATATAACATCATATATAAATAACATCATATATATAAATATACATCATATATTGTATAACATATATATAAATAACATCAATTCATATATTATAGAATGAGGAAATCTGAAGGGTTTTTAAAACATCTATTTCCACTCATAAGTTTGGTGGAATCAAGGAAATGACTTATCCTGTTTTCATTTGTAGCAAAAAGCCTATAATAATTATCACTGATGGCAGGGTCTGGTTTGGGTTCTGGTGCTGTGTACAGAAATGGTCTCTGTTTCAGTCTCAGTGAGAGATGAAGGTTAGGAGTGTTTCATATTTCAAATGGGAAAAGAAATAAGTGCATGGACTAGATCAACTTTTAAGTGTTAGCTTTCAGCTAAAGAAAGAGGTCAGCCTTGTTTCTGTGCTCCTCTTGTCTTATCTGCAGACATTTTCTATGCATTGGCCCTGTTAGCTCACTGCTGTAACATCCCACAAATACATAACAAATTTATCTAATAGCATCCCTTCAAAATAAAGACATAGTATTCCCTTGTTGCTGGTAGATGGGGGGGAGAGGGGGAAGCAAAGGGATCTTTGTCTTTTTGAAGTCAGATATTTAGCATATTAAACTTTTCTGGGAAAGAACAGAACAAGCATTATAAAATGCAGTATTTGCTTCAATGCAGAAATTTTTTTTCCTACTACACTTTTAAAATCTTTTGGTTTTGTTACGCTACAGTCTGCAGTGGTACATAAAAGTTGCAGTGGGAGTAAGAGTAATACTTGTATAAAATTAGATAATATCTATCACTTTAGCACCATAGGTTTTAAAAATTGTACTTGGATGAGTGCTTGTGTTTTCTGAAGCATCCCAGTTACCAGCAGGAAGGCATCTTTATGGTGAAGATTCAGCTTCTAAATGAGAAAGCAGAACACTCTGCTGTCTCAGTTGTGTAGAATGAAAGCAAACAAGGAGCATGCATTTAAAGTGAATTGCTCTGGAACTTGTGTTAGCCCTGCATTTTAATGTGGTGGTTTTAATATCTAAACTATTTGTTTTAAAATCTTAACAGAGCCACGTCTCTTACCTAAATTCAGGCAACGTGAAACTGTTATCATTTGAACTCTGTAGAAATATGAGGCTCCCATATCCACGTCTAGAGAACCGTGTTGTAACTGTACAAATTTCAACCCTCATTGCAATTCATACCTGTATTCCCTCTTCATGTAAATAAAATGTTAAAGCCATTGCCATCTGACAGCTGCTTGAGATATCAACTATTTTACCCTTCCCTGTAACTGAAAACAACAACAAAACCTCTCCATAAGCCTTAAGGAATATATTCCCTGACAAACATAAGAGCATTATGCCACCCCTGTGACAGTTTTGATGTTTAGTTCTGACAAATCAGCAACGAACAATGGGAAGTGCTGCTATGGAAAGATATGCAGATCTGAAGCCCCAACAAATCTTGTGGCTGCATGTATCTACAAAGCTGAGGCTCTCTCAGAAATAGGAGAGGGGACTCTCTTCTGCTTAGTGAAGCAGGCAGATCCAACTGGCCTTCAGGGAAGTTGTGGAGTTTTTCTGTTCTGAGTATCACTCTTTTCTCCCTGCAGTTAGAAATCACAGTGGATGCACAGTCATTGCTGTGTAATATTCCTGCATTTCCCACAGGCCTGTCCTGCAAATAGGGAAACATATGGGGGCTAACTTACAATTAATATTTCTTTTTTTAATCACATGGCTTTAAGAGGGAAATTAAATCTTCTTCTTTGATTGGGATTATTATGTGCTTTTTCCCAACAGAATTAAAGCAACTTCCCAAGATCTAGTCATCCTTTTGTTTCCAAGGCACGTTTTACGTGTTTGGTTTTTTTTTTTCTGATAGAGAATCTTAAACATCCCACAGCCATTTTTATACTCTCAATGTATGCTACTGGATTTGTTGATGCGTGTGCTCTGCAACCTGCTGTGTGGTGGTCTTGATATATCTCTTTACTCTGTTTTTTTAGCTCTTTTTCTCAGCCAGTTCAGGTATACTGATATATAGTTTGAAAATTCAGAAAAGGAAAAAGAGCTGATGATTCAGTTCTATCATACTACTTATAATTATAAATTGGTGGGTGCAATATATATTTGAACCTCTTTAGATTTATATGTGTTAGTAAATGGAAGAATCTAGGTGAAAAGTGGAGCCCACTATTATACAAGTTTATTATTCTAGGTAATCCATAATACAACTTTGATAAATCTAATGTTCACTCATCTATTCAGTGGACAGTGGTACTCATTGCAAGACTTATTACTCTAAGACATTTAGTTTTATGTTGGGATTTTATCAGTGTAAAAAGCTCCTAAAAACCTAATAAATCATGATTTGAGGTAATAGTCCATCCAAAAGATTAGAAATGAAATTTGCAGATTTCCAGTCTCTCAGAACTTATAATCACTTACTTGACACTATCTTTTACGTTCTAGAAGAACATCTTTAAAAGGCCAGTTATCCTCTGGCGGAGGAGTAGGTAAGATATTAAAATAGGCTAACATAAGCCAGAGCTGGCGGTGATTTAGACTTGTGGTAGGTAATATTTATGAGAGTTCACAAATGTCTAAGCTGCCCTGCCAACTTATTACTTACCCTTTCAGTCCTTACAAAATTAAAGTTGTTTCTTCAATGTTCTGGCATTTATGGCCTATACAGAAATGCTCATTTCTGTTTATTTTTACAGAAAGCAATTTCTCCAGCTTCTATGAGAGAATGATCATGATGGGATTAGAGTTTCTTTTCCGAATTGTTTTCTTTCCAAAATCTTCCAGTTAAAATTACAGAATGTTCTGGTTTTCAGTCTTTTGGTTTTCTCCCCCTTCACTCATATGATTCCAAGCAAAACTTATTTTTGCATTTCTGTTTTATGGTAATGCCAATACTGTACAGTCTTCCTGGCTGTACAGAAATCATCTTTTCAGCAATGAGCCCAGTGATGTCTAAAACCCAAATTCATGGAAAATTCTGCTGGAAAGCCCGAGAGGTCATGTTTCTGGTTTTTGCATCCACTGGAGGTGTTCTGTGGAAAGCTCAGCAGAGCATCTAACAAACTGCTTTACTGAGATGAATTAGAGTTAACAGGATGTTGGCCTTACTAATAACACTTTTTTCTTTATTTTCCTAAGTTATTAATTTGGATTTATTTTGTAAACTCTGCAAGCTAGTTAATGGTCCTGCGTTGAAGGCCTAAGGGTTGCCAAGGAACTGCTATGTGGCTATTCACACTGGCTTTGGATCTCATTCCCTGTTCTTCCTACAGAGCTGGTTTCCTTAGTATAGCCTCTCTCAAGAGCAGAGTAAGCCTCAAATTTTGTAAAAGTTGTGGGTGCTCTGGGCAGTCGACAGCACCCACATTTGAAGTTTAGTACCAACTGGAATCTCTGGCACTTTTACAGTAGTTGTCAATACCTGGCTGCTTTAAGGTTTCTGGATATAGAGTGGTAGCTTAAGAAAGAAAACTTAAGTGAATTAAAAATGTGAAACTCTCTCTTGGAGAATGGTTGGATACTGTGTTTTCATGCAATAAAGTAATGAGTAACTTTTCTGTATTTATTAAATATGTGTGTGTGTGTATAAAAATAAAGCCCATAATTATATGGACAAGAAAGAGGTTTTGGACTTGACGTGTTTATAGTCATGTCAGCTGTACATTGGGTTGAGTTTCCAGTACTGCTCTGTATTTTTTTAAGGGCTAGGAAGAAATGGAAGTGATGCTCTTTACAGACAGCTTGGTCTAACCAAAGCAGAGCAAGCTGGTTTAGATTCAAATTTTACTTCCTTACCTTCTTTCAGAACATCATATTTTGAAATACAGTCTATATTTGTGGAAAACTGGCAATTCTCTTTCTTTGGTACCACTGAATTGACCTTAATGCAGTTATCCCAGAGAAATTATGGACGATGCAGACTCTAACTCAGTCAGACTTGCTGCTAACTTTGGTGGAAAACAGTGTGACAGACAATAAGCCCTTTGTTAGCCTACAATATTAATTTTCTTATGCTTTTTAACATAAGAAAGCTTTTTTGGGGGGAGAGATTGCCTTTGCTATGAATCAGACAAAGTTACAGTTGTATCTGTTTTACTTTATGTAAAGGGAAGCGTTGAAAATGCCACTTTGTGTTAATTTATGCCACAAGCACCATGCTAATAAGAGGATGCAAAATGAAGACCAAATATTTTATCAACTTAGACATAGACTGATTCTCAGATAAACTCCAGCATCTGTTCTGTTGAGGCCTATGGGACATGAAACTATACAGATATTTCTGAATATCTTAGGCAAAGGGAGAAAAAACAGAATGTGCTATTGGATTCTTCATTTTCTGTGTGTACACACTTAAATATCTCCTTAACTTTATTCTGCAGGAGCATGAGTAGCACTTGAGCTGGATAGGAGACAATTTTCCTGTTTATTGAAATTTTGAATCTGTAAATATTTAAATGTCTCGGTCTACTTCAGTTATTCTCAAGTACTTCTGTTTCATTTAGTGATTTTTATTCTTATCAGTTACTACAGTGTTTAAACTTAGGGTTTGTGTATACAAGGATTTGTTTGAGAATGACAAATCAATTGTTAGGACTTTTTTCCTCAATTTGATAAGTCAAACTTTTCATACACAGGTGCTTTTGATGAAAACTATTTCATCCTGGTTTGTGGTAAATCAGTAGTTTAGAGAAGCAGAGAAAGAACCTTGTATTTCACCTTAAACTATTAAATCTATGTGGATAACAGAGAACAGTATTTACCAGATCTATGAATTACAGGTTTAAGTTGGTTCCTTTTTTTTTTTCTTTCTTCCTCCTTGGCTGTAAAGTCATAATGACAAACAGTGTTATTTCCCTTCTCGGCATATGCCACATGCTGCTGGAAAATATGCAGCAAAATGTAACATTAATGTTTCCCTGACACTTCTAAAATTAAACAAAACCTGCAGGGGAAGGAAGCTTCCTGTTAATTTATGTATTCCTCAGCTTTCAGGCTAGGGAGTTAGGATGGACACCACCCATAGCAACTACTTAAGCTAAAGTTATTTCTAGTTTAATACAATTACCAAATCAAACCTGATGAGCAGGAGACTTGAATGATGATTTTAAAAAAAAATGGGGAATATGCATTTGTCTCCCTGTGTTGACTATATTCCTCCAGTATTCTGTACTTCTATGAGCCTCTTGAAGGCTATTTTAAACACTGGTAGTATATGGATTATGAAACACAAATCTTGTATTTATTTCTTAATGGGAATAACTGCCAGTGACTCTGGATGTTCTTCAGCTTGGCAACTCAAAGCCTGTAATTTTCCTTATTCAATCGGGATGACTGGTTTGTATTTCCTCAGCCTGGGAGGGTGGACTTTTAGGTTTGCTGGCTGTAAATCAAGACATATAGTGGGTCACTTTGAAAGAGAGGGAGCTTGCAGAAAGTCTCTGAGCAGATTCATCGGTTGTTGGTGTGGGTTTTTTGTCTTGTTTTCTGGTGGTGGGACTGATGGGGTGGGTGTCTGTTTTATTTGTTCTCGTGTCTGCTGACATAGGTCTGTCCAGAAAGTGATCTGTAATTCATCTTGTACTTGGACCTTATTATGTGTTTGGACTGAAGACACTGCAGAGCTGGTACTCCATTTTTAAGATACTAAATAGCTGGAAAAAGTAGTCATTCTACATAATAAATATATGGTTTGACTAATATGGTAAACCCTGGGCTATCACGTTTCACTCTGAGAAATATGCTCCGTTGTACCAACCTCTACTGGCATGCATTCATTTCATGTGGAATTTTATGTTTTAGTTTCTCTTACATTTGCCAAAGACAGACCCGTCCACGAGTGAAGAAGGTACCTGGCTATGTCAGAATGCTGTCAAAGAAGGCTTCTTTGTGACCTCTTCAGCTGTGGCCCACCCCTTCTTGTGGTCTTTAAGACTGACTTAATAGAGGTTGGAAGGAATCGTACTTCTCACTAGAATGGAATAAATATATCTTCCTCCCACCCCTTTTAGTAGCATGTAGCAGCAAGAAACTAGGCTGTCTTGAAGGTGGAAGGGGTATTTCCTGGGAATACAAGCCAGTCACAGCAGAGTAAGAGCAGTTATACTTTGAGCAGCCCAGTTATTTCAAGTATATCCAGATTTTGCTCCTGTGAAATCTCGTGTTAACCTAAATGCTCTGCATGAGAAAGAAACTCCAAGCTGTGTATATTCTGCTGAGAACTTGGCACAAAATTTCTCTTTGTGGGTTTTACCACTATGTGCAGTAGCACGACATCCAAGCTCTACTTTCTAAGTTCCAGTCCCCTTTCCTATGATTTTTCTCTGCTTTTTTGTTGTAGTAGTCTTTAAATGTACAATGCATGAAGATAAGGTCTAAAATATTTTGCCTTGCTCCTCCTGGCCAGACACAATTATAAGGAAGATACTGGACTTCAAGTTTGTTCAAGTCTGCAGAGACATACAAGGTACTTTATGTCACAGCTACTATTCACGTTTCATCTTTTCTTCCAAAATAAATTTGGTTTAGGCTGCACATGTCTAGCATACTTTCCTTTAGGCGTTGATTTCTTTGAAGATATAATCACAAGGCTTTGGGTAGTGATCCTACTCTTTGAGTAGAGATCACACCTTGTTGATTAAGTGTTAAAATCTTTGCTGTCCCTCATAGTGCATGAAGAGAAGCTTTTGCTTGTGAGGTGTATAGCCTGATGGTATATCTTGTGTCCTTCCTTAATTTCAGTTTTTTTGGGAAGACTTTCATGAATAATGAACAAGCTATGAAATAGCCAAGAATCATAAATTACCTCAAAGGAATCGCAGAGCACCATGGTACATCAAACAAATTTTCAGTCAACTCTGGTTTTGTATAAGCAATAGTGGATGTTTCCTCTCCAGTGTACTTTTGTTCTAAATTTAGGGATATATTCTTGCATTGGTATATGTGGAAATTTTTCATGTAATTTCTGTTAACGGTAACGGATGTCAGGTGGGGTCCAGTAATTCCATGGCACCGCTAAAAAAGAATAGGTCCCTTTAGTTTCTTTGCTTGGATGTTGACTTTTAGCAATAGTCATTACACACTGTGTCAACCAATTTCAGTGCCGATGCCAAAGGTTTTCAGCCACAGAGGTTGCCTTGAAGGTGATTTTCCTGAAGTTCAAAGCTCCTGAAATATTAAAAATAACTTTCCAAGCAAACTATGCAGTAAGGGCAGCGTTCTGCTATCTCTCCTGCGCCGCTTGCTAGTTACTCAAACGAAAGAGGAAGAGGGTGGCACGGAGACAACCGCAGTCCCACAGCAGCACACAGGGTGTCTACCCACAGCTTTCCCATTCAGAGTGGTGTTGGCACCCCTGAATTTGCGACGTGCTAACAGTATGTGCTTCTGGTCTGGCATGCTTTGTGAAGGGATGTGGCGGGCTACCTTGGGGGAAGATGCCTTCTGCTAGAATTACTTGTGCCTCATGGGCTGCCAGAGAAGCCACTTGTGAAACCAAGCCTCTTGCAAACTGTCTGTGAGTCACGTAATGGCAGAACACTCATGTGCTTCGTGATTCAGGTGTTTCAGGCAGACACAGTGAACCTCTGCCTTGCTGAAATATGGTAGGATATGTGACAGTCCAGGTACAGAGGTACTCGCACTGGAGAAAACTGGGATTTGTGTTGAAATACTTCTTCAACATATTTAGGCAATTCTGTAGCATAAATGTGCTGCTTTAAGTGTTCCAAATCTCCGAAAGAGCAGTAATGTCTGTGAATTTGCTCTGTATCCAGACCTGCAGTGCTGTTAAAGCTGTAAGAGCTCACCAAGTGCTATCACTGTAGAATAAAAACACCAGGACTGAACATGCCCATGGAGAGAGGCTTCCTTTTATTCTGCCTTGTGAAAGCCAGACCCCTGTCCTCCTGGTGCTGCATAAATGTGAACTTTTGGAGACAAGCATTAAGAAATGAATTCTAGAGAAGATCGGGGAGACAGTAGTCAATGACTGAATTAATGTGTGCCTCAGGGCTGCAAGAGATAATATATGGAAAAATCTATGCATGAACTTTGTAAGAGCAAGCATAATTAAAAGGAGAGTGTTTGGTACGTTGCCTAAGCTTGATAAGTCAAGTCTATATGTAATAATTACTTTTCAAAATACAATTCTGTAACTTACAATGTGGATGTTCAGTGTATTCAATTAAAAGGGGAAGGTGACAGTTAGTAGGACCAAGAAAAGGTTAAGGGCTTTGTGAAACAATGTCTGCAAAACATTCAAATAGGTAGAAAATGAAACACATAATCATGCTGAAGCATCATCAGAATGTAGCAAATGTATTTTTAAGCCCTTTGGCACACATACAAGATTTGTAACTGTAAATCTGCATAAATTGTATAATTCTTTAAGTGTTTACAGGCTGTCTGGCTCTAATTATTAACCTCAGTGTGAAATTAGTTTGTTTTTAATGCTATATCATGGTCTAGACTGGGTTTTGTATATCAGCACGCTGCAAATACAGTGGAGATCTTGATAAAAATGAGCCATCAAAGTTACTCAGATATTATAATATTCATTTATGCCTACAAGTGAAAACTGAGTTTGGGTTGTGCAAGAGTTGCTGAAGGTTTGCATGTTGGCACTCAGTACATTAACATAAATACGTTAGCTGCTGGTTTTTCAGTTTAAGATCATGGTTTCACAAATTGCTTACAGGCTTCTCCATGTCTATTGGAGGGGGTGTATGGGCGGGGGGGGGGAAACCAGCAGTTGGCAGTTTCAGTGTTCTTGCCCACTAGGCTTCAGATCCTCAAGAGTATGATTTAATATGGCTTCCACTGTAGCAAAGCAGAATAAGTTTAGAGTCCACAGAAAACATGCTCTAGGTCATTAATTTCACTTGAATATACTTTCCATGACAATGGTTGTAAGCAAAGGAATAACGAGGCTTCTGTTTTGTGTGTGCAAACAATGCTGGGACTTCAGGAACTCCTTTGAATTTTGAAATGAGTTAAAATCTAAATTATATATAGACAATGAAGGGAAGAATAACATTTCTTAATGTAACTTCACTGACTTCAGGTCAACCTCTTTAAGTCTCCCATTCATATTTAAGTTATAAAAAATTTGTTGGATGATTTTTTTGTTTCATATAAACCTATTAATAAGTCCCCTTGCTTACTCCACCTCCTGAAAACAAAACACAACTAAACCAGTAAGGCACACAATGAGTACCCAAAGACGTCTTTTCTGAGTTGAATCCAGCTGTACTTCTCAGACTTTTTTTTTGACACTCTGCATGTAAGACTGACTAGGACTTGACCAAAAAGTCCTACAGTAGGAGACTTTCAATCTTCAGTGTTTGATTGCTGAAAGTTGTGATTTATTTAGAGATGTTGGAAAACAGGGAAATGAGAAAAAGCCTGAAAAAGTGTTATGCCACTGCAATTGAAAAAAAAAAAGTGTGCTAAAGAAATCCCAGAGGTGGGCTTTAGCACCTTCAAATGACGATAAGCACAATTCACCTATACTAAACTGATCTGACAGGTCAGAAAACCTACTGAAGGCTTCTAATGTGCCCCACCCTCCATGCCTTCTTTCCAATCTTAAGCTTTTTCCACTTTCATAGAAGAATATTTCAAATGAGAGCACAAAAAATATTTTTTGGCTGGATTAGAGATTTCAGTCTTCTAGATCTTTGTGTGGATCTTTGAATGGGCATTGCTGTCCCAGTATATTTGATACTTCTGTCCTATGCTGAGAAGTTTTGTTCAGCTGAGAAATAGATTCAAGACAATTATAAAGGAACTTTCTTTCTATAATGCAAGACGAATTTACTTTGTTTTCTATTCTTTGTTTGGTTAAGCGGGAGTTAATTTGGTTTTGGGTACAAACAGCACCAGGATTGTAATGGGCATGCACTTAAGCATGACAGAAACCTCTATTTACTTAAGAGTACTTTGTGCTCAGAAGGGCATACTTATCACAGTAGAAATTTTTCATAGAGAGCAAACCAAGTAAATGGGTGGTCAAGTGCTAATACTGAGGGGTGACCTGCAACACTATCTACATCTCCCACCTAACAATGAAGAGATGGATGTGAAGTGTAGAAGGCATGCCATGTTGGTTTAAGAGTTAACTTGGTGAAAGCTGTGTAAACACAGAAATGAATGCTAGATTATTTTTTTTTCTTTAAAAAAAAAAAAGAGGGTGGAAAAATCAACTTACTGCTGTGTAATTAAACCAAAGTTCAATAGGATTTGTAAAGGTACTTAGCACTTTAATATCAGCAGCCTTTATATTTAGGCCTCTTAAACTTGTTTTATAAGCATCTTAGAATGAAGCTAATTCTTTTAGTTAATCTTTGGTAACACCAAATCTTTTTATGTTTGAAGACCTCCATCAGCATACTAGAGGAAAAATGGAAAGAAGTTGTCTTTTGTGAAATATCCAGCAAGTTACCACATTTTTGAACTGGTGGAAAGCAATATATTTCAGGGTTTGAATTCTGACTGGATTGTGTGCGATCTAAATCCCTGGGCATGGTTAGAGTGGGAACAGACCTCTAGCTTTAAACCTCTTCTACTGGAAATGTTTACAAGAGACACATGCTTATGCTGAAAACTCATGACAGTTTAAAAACAAAAAAGCCTACTTATCATAACAGTTTAAGTCATGTAACACTTGCAGAATATTTGGGGTACAGTGAAGACTTTTACAGAAGAGTTAAAAAAAAAAAAGAAAAATACCCATCACCTTTTTTGGACAGCATCTACAAAGATGCAGTACTTCAATTGATGGGTCATGCTATCCATAAGTTGCTTCAACTCTGTCTTGTATCTGTCTGGTTTTGGAGCAGAAGTATTTTAAGGATTTCTTTATTAGTTGTGTTTCAGTTTGGAATGTGAGCAAAAAAAATTAAAATAGAAACACACCCCTTTATGTTTATACCTGTTGGAAATGTTTGAGACAGCCCCCTCTTTTCTCCACCCCACTGCTGAAATAAGTCATGATGGTTTGCGGACCTTGTAACAAGGGAAATGTAGTACAAAAATAGTAGAGTAGAATAGGGAATTGATAAGTTTCAGTTAAAAAAAAAAAGTTTGGAAAATGTATAGGAAAATTTATTCTTCCTAACTTGTACTGTAGAAACCGGTAACAGAGATGAGATGCTTGGTTTGTTTTCCCTCTCTACCCTGCATAAGTGCATTTTGCAGAGTTCTTTGTGTCACATTTTGACTAGTCTGAAAGACAGTCCTCATTACTGATTCTATTCCAAAGTTCATCAAGTGGTTTCTCTCTAATATGGAAGCAAATACCAGCTTTCAGCTTTCTTTGTTTATTAAACAGAGTTTCATTGATAGAAGCAACAGGGGAAAGGCAAACATGGAGGAATACTGAATACACGCTGCTAAACTGTTCAGCAGGGAGTAACTGCTGTGCTAATAGTGTGCCATCTAAACTTGTTTTGCACCTTTACTGGTGATCATGCACGACAAAATCTGCTGTAAGCCCAACCAGAAGGGTCATAGACTGGGCACTCCCTGGCTGGCACCTTGCTTGTGACCTCTGTCGGTGCTTTATTCTCAGGCAAGTGTTTTTGCTGCTCTCTCATCTTTTACTGCGGCCCTGAATCAGTTAATCATCCACCAAAGGAAAACAAACTAAGAACTTAAGATATGAAAGTGTTCCAAAGAGTATCCTTCAGCAGATACCAAATACACCCACTTCTTTTGCAGAGTTTGTGGAACCCTTTCTAGCTTTCTTCCAATGGCCAGTGACTTGGTCGCCTGATTTAAAGAACTTGTTAGCAAGTCAGTCTCTTGTCAAGAATTTCCTGAAACTTGTTAAAGAGAGGAAAATGTCTCTGGTTGTCACATTTTAAGGTGTTGGAGAATTGAAAGTTGTGTTTGGAATCTGAAGAGTAACTTAAGGTTAGGCAGGAGGAGAGAGGCTTTCAGTTTTACAGTCCAACAAAAACACTCCACACTAATAATGCAAATTTATTAGTATTTCATAGCTTCCTTGGAAAAAGCCACATCATCTATTGTGCATGCATTAATAGGTCTTGCATGTGTGTAGAAGCAGGATGTTCTACAGTTGGAAAGTAAGGAGTTATGCCCTAATTTTTAGCATGCAGTAATCATAGCAGAGGGAGCTGACTCAGTGGTGGGAAAGGTATCTAAAATCACAAAATCCTTATAAGAGAATCTAGTGATTGCCAGGAAATTCCCATGTAAAAAAATGAGCAAAACAGGAACAAAAAGATCCTCTTGGCATAATGAAGTCTGTATGCTAAAGACAGCTGAAACTAACTAAATAAAAATAAAACTAGGCAAGATTAAATTGGTCTGGAAAAACTGTTACCCATTGTATTATGGGCTGTGATTCCCTGGTAGATTAAAATAGCAGCAAATTTTGTGATGATAAATGAAATTTATTTTCATTTTCCATGGAAAATTATTCATTTTTTAATTTCTTTTTTAAGATTTGGAAATTACTAGTTATTTGTGCTCAAATAACTAGTCACCCACCCAAGTCATGCTTTCAGAGTACCTCTTTATATTCTTATCTTTGCTCTTAAATGTTTTTAAAACATCTTTCTTTTAAAAAGAAGAATTTGATAACATTCCGAATGCAACTTGTAACTAATATACTATTAAGTTAGAAAGTAGAACCAGACTTTGTATTTTTTATAATTTCATATTTATAGATACATTAATTCTTGATGTAGCATCAGAGTAACTTTATAGATCATGAGCTTCCCTGATTTTTATCTGTATACTACTGTATAAAAATAAAGTTAATATTCAATTGTTGTGGAAAGGAGCATGTCTTGAATTTCTTAGGGAATGGGAGGTTGAAAAGTGGAGAAACAAAACCCAGTGTCTTTATTTGTGGGATGTACATATGCAGTTGCTGAAAAGCCTTATTTTTGTATGAGCAACACAGATTCACTTGTCATGAGAGTGTTATTGGTCAAATAAAACTATTACTTTTCTTCTCTTCAGTCATGTGGATATTTCCACCTGCTGTACAGCATCTTGATTCAGAATTCTTGATTGACTGAAAATAAAGGCGCTATATTAGTGAGCCTGGCACTCTCATAGCATGAACATATACCTTTCTTAATGTTTTGCTGATCTGTGGGAACTCTTATCATTTTTGAGTCATTGAAGGATATCAGGAAGGGAGTGGTCAGTTTCCTAGGATGAAAATACTGATTTATCACAAAGTTTCCCCCACACTCTGATGCTTTAAGTATGGACTATATATACAAATGACCCATGCTTTCTGGCATGGGTTAAGGACACTGTAGGTACTTTATTAATCTTCATCTACTGAGATGATAGAATAGACCAACCTCCTTGTCATCTATGCTGATTTTTTTAATAAGCATGTTAATTAATTGAAATAGTTAAAGATAACAACTTTACTTTCTAAATATATTTATATATCTCTGTGTTTGTTTCTAATCAGACCAATCTGAGAGTCTTCTGTGATGGCTGGGTAGATGAGGGCAGAGCAGTGGATGTTGTCTACCTTGACTCCAGCAAGGCTTTTGACACTGTCTCCCATAACATCCTCATAGGATCTAACTGTGGGTTAGATGAGTGGACGGTGAGGGTGAATTGAGAACTGGCTGAATGGCAGAGCTCAGAGGACTGTGATTAGTGGTGCAGAGTCTAGGTGGAGGCCTGTAACCAGTATCAGTACCATGTCCAGTCTTGTTCAACATATTAATGACCTGGATGAGGGTAGAGTGTATACCCTCAGTAATTTTGCTGATGATACAAAACTGGGAGAGGTGGCCAATATACTGGAAGGCTATGCTGCCATTCAATGAAACCTAGACAGGCTAGAAAGCTGGGCAGTGAGGAACCTGATGAATTTCAACAAGGGCAAGTGTAGGGTCCTGCATCTGGGGAGGAATAACCCCAAGCACCAGTACAAGTTAGGGGCTGACCTGCTGGAAAGCAGCTATATATATATATATATGGAGAGAGAGACATTGGAGTCCTGGTTGATGAGTTGACCATGAGCCAGCAATGTGCCTTTATGGTCAAAAAAGCCAATGGCCTCCTGGGGCACATTAAAAAGAGCATGGCCAGCAGGTCAAGGGAGGTCACCCTCGCCCCCTGCTCTGCCCTGGAGAAGCCACATCTGGAGTACTGTGTCCAGTTCTGGGCCCCCAATTTCAAGAAGGACAGGAAACTACTGGAAAGAATCAAGTGGAGGACTATGAAGATGATCAAGGGAATGGAGCATCTCTTTTGTGATGAAAGGCTGGGAGAGTCTTTAGGGGTCTGTGTAGCCTGGAGAAGAGAAGACTGTGAGGGGACCTCATCAATGCTTATAAATATCTAAACAGTGGCTGTCAGCAGAATGGGGTCAGACTGAGTCTCAGCAACAGGACAAGGGGCAAAGGACCCAAGCTGGAACACAGGAAGTTCCCTCTGAACATGTGGAAAAACTTCTTTACTTTGAGGGTACCAGAGTTCTTGAACAGACTTCCCAGAGAAGTTGTGGAGTCTCCTTCTCTGCAGATATGATAAACATGCCTAGATGGGTTCCTGTCCAGCCTGTTCTAGGTGAACCTGCTTTGGCAGGGAAGTTGGACTAGATGACCACTGAATGTCATTTCCAACCCCTGTGATTCCTGTACAGGAGTAAAGGATGTGAGGTGAGAATAGAGTTTGGATTGCAAGGTATTGCAAGTATGCACAAAAAATACTGGTTTTGGGTGAAACCAAAACAGAAAATCTCTTCTGGCTGCACGCCAGGGCTTTGGGCATACAGGGGTCCAAATCAATGCATGGGATTCAAGTAAGTGAAGGCCTGCAGCTTATCCTGAACATGTGCACAGATGAAAAGTTCTTGAGTTACTGACCTGACCTGATGCTCTGAGAAACTTACACTGTTAAAGGAGCCAAATGACATGGGCACCTTTATACTTGCTATCAAATGTCACTCTTCTAGCAGCAGCTCTGCTTCATGTCTGTAGTTCTACTTTTTTTTTTTTTTTATGTCCACCTTCTATTACTAGAATGGAAACTATCATTTTTTTCCCCAATAATAAACTTTTTGAGTGTTTGATGTTCTCTTAATTAACTTCATAAGCAATAACAAAAGGGACACGGGAACCTGAGGGAAGGGCCTCAACTGTGACAAACAGACAAGGAAAAAGATCTCACTTTCCAGCAAAATGCTTGTACCTGAAATTATTTTATATGGAGGGAAAACTGGGTTCCTATGGGTCTAGCCAAGACTCTTCATTTATAGGTTACCTTGTGATGTACAGATAGCTCATAACATATCATGGTGTGATGGCTGGCTAGTGAAAAATGGGGCAAATGTCTGAGAAGATAAGAGATAAATTTACAGTTACTGAATGGTTGTGCATAAATGTTCGGTGTTGCAACAGAAAAATTATTCAGCACAGCTGCTGGATTTTAGAAATTCCAAAATACACAGAGCTGAATCTTTTGGGCTTAATATCCCTATTGTTTCTTTTTCCTTGTGTGTGTGAGATGCAAGGTTCTATTACTCGTTTTCTTTAAATGTTTCTCCAGTATTATAACTTGTTCTAGTGTTTTAGAGAATCGTGTAAACTAATGGTTTGTTTCATTGATTAAGTAAGAGTTGTGTGTAGGAAAGATTTTGTAATGACAATTGAAACTATACACATAATTGCATAGTTTCCACTCTATAAAAAGTGATCTGCAAAGCTGGAAGATATCATTAGACTTGTGTTTATAACTCAGGATGGCCTCATTTTCTTGCAAATTAGTTCCCAGATGTCAGAAATGTTGTCTGGTTGCCAGCTATTGCGTAAACTCCTGAAGTGTGAGATATGACTTACTGCTCTTGCACTGACCTCAACTGTCAACAGGAAAATAAATGATCATAAAATAGATTGGATGAAGCAAGATTCAGAAAAGCAAACTTAATGTCTAAATTTTAAGTGGCCTTTGATTACACAACTATCACAATTGTATGTGAGATACATAATTTTAACATTTCTCAACTATGCTAGTAAAAAAAGCTTTGTATTCTTGGATAACCAGAAGACCTTTATGCAGCTTGGCAGCTATCTTTAAATCTCTAGCTATCTGACTTCTAGCAGCATTTGTGTATAAATGAATGTAGAATGTAGAAATGAAATGTACGAAGTTGATCATGGGTGGGTGAAGTGGCTCCTAAGCCCATGTCCTAGTTTGTTATCTTGTCTTTCTAGATAGATCTAGATAGATCTGTCATCTATCAGATGCTTCCAATTTGTGTTGTAGAATACACACTATCTCAATGTCACAGGTAGCATCTCTGCCTCTTATTGTACATTCCATGGCAGTGAGAGTCTCCAACAATAACCACTTGGAAAGGCCAGCTCCTCCTTTTTGGACTTTCCTGGTACTTTGTCTGGATTGAAGAAGATAAGGCTGCTCTGTTTGTAATGGTACTAGTTTTGCGTTGGCCCTAGAGGTGGGGGTGTTCAAATGTAGATTCTGGCAGATAGAGAACATCCCCCCGCCCTCATTTGTGGAGTAGCCCAGAAATCTCTTGGACAAGACTGTGGCTGGGGAAGGTCATTCTGTTCCGAGAAAGCAGGGAACTGATATATCCAATGTTGAAAGGGGTCAGCCGTGCTGTAGCAGCTGAAATAGATTGTTGGGGTTTTTTTTTAAAGACTTTTTTTTTTTTTTTTTTGCTTAAGGTGTCATTATTTCCCTGTGTCTTTTACTTCATCACCCTGTTGCTGGTATTTTGCAATCTATAGCTTGGCACATTGACAGTTGTGAATCAGGGCCATAGGCTTGCATGAAGACGTACCTTATTTTTCTGATGACTTGAGTCGACTTCTGTAGCAGAGGCACTTTTTTTTGGTTTTGGGTTTTTTTAATCATTTAATCCCAGTCCTGCAGAATCTGCCATGGTTGCTATTGTTAATCTTTGTACTCAAAAAATGACAAGCTAGTTCCTAGGAGAACTGAGTTATTTTTTAATAGGATTTCATTTATTACTTATTTTATTAATTTTTGGGAAAAACTCTTTTTATGGTTGCAAGCTCTCCGCCTAAGCTGAGCCTTAAAAGCTTTCTAAATGAGTGAGATTCTTATAAAATCTCCTGTTTCTAGAAACACAAATGCATAACGTTGTGAACTTGCAGTGTGTGCTGCGCTTGCTGTGTAATAATTCTCTTGCTTATTTCATGTGTTTGTAAATCTGATGGTTATTCATAGCTAGCTAGAATTGGCATATAGCTAGATATTTGTAATACTAATAGGTACCTATAGTTATTCACAGATATATGGATGGACTGATTAAACAGCTGGGCAGGTAAGCCAGGTATGTGTAAAGACACAGAAAACCATTCTGCATTAACTGGACTAGAAAAATACTCAGATTCAGTCTTCTTTCCTTGGCTTTTTTAAATTTATTTTTTTCAATATCAAGCTCATTCACCTAAATAAGAGTGACTTGCTGTGTTCTCAGCCAAAATGCAAGGGAGTTTACAACAGCATTGCCTTATCCCAAATTTGCAGACTAAAATGATTAATATCAGGCAGATGGCAGACAGTTTGCTTTAAATCATGCAGGGTTATCAGCTCACCAGTCATTGAATCTCAGCTCTTAGAAGTGACACTGGGTTAACAATCTAATTTTGTATAGGGAGAATTGTATTCATGATGTCGTTTTTCACTCAAATAGGTTTGTAAAATGACTCCACTGTATGCTTTCTTAAGCCATTGTTATTTCACTATTTAACTTAATTTGTTTTCTATGTGCAGACTCATTAGATGGCTTCATAATCAAATTGCAAGGTTGGCCATAATTATGCAGTCAAAAGTGGCTAATGGGTTCAATTCTAACTGTATGTTCTAGCTGAAAGAGCTAGGAGAAGGTAGTTTTTGAGAGGTTTTTTTTTAAAGAAAATTAGCCTAAATTGAGGCTTTTTTTCAGTTCAGAACTAAAAAGATATATGCTAATCAGAATTTATGTCACTCTTCCATTTTAAAAACCATAAATGTTACTAGAGATATAATGCTAAAAAGGTATATATAAACTACTTACTGTGTTTTCATTTTAACAAAAATTCCAGATCTCAAGTGCACCAAATCTTGGTGGCTTTCTAACCCAGGAGGACAAATAAATCTCTTGGATTACAAACCCACAAGCTAATAGTTTACGCTGATTTTCTGTAAGGTTCATGACCTAGTGTCTTTCTGTGTGGTTCAGATTTATAGCTAATTGGGAGCGGTAATTTTTAATTTATTTGTTTTCACTGAACCAGTTAGCATACCTACCTGAAATGCTTGTATTTTGCTAGAATGCCATAGTGTCTTCCTCTCAAACTCTTGCAGAAAATGCCAATTGTGGAGGTTCCCTCTACGTCAGTTGAAGAAAAGTAAATATTTCCTATGGGGCTAAGGAAATAGTCTTTGGTTTTTGTCTAGAAAGATGAGAAGTTTTGATGAAGTCACAATTATTGTGTTTCCACTGCGTTTACTAGGATGGTGTTTAGAAAAAAACCCCAACACTTAAACTTGAAATATTTTGGCTTCTATATGGCATGCTCCAGTAAATGAAGTATCCTACCATCTGTTGATGTTTTGAATAATATATAAAATGCTTGCTTATTTTTTGTATGTATGTGTTAATGTATACAGACAGCTATGAGTTTTGGAAATATCTGCTCTGAAACTTAACTTTAAAAAAAAAAAGTGGGTGTTTTTTTTTTTTACACAGAAGTACTCTAGTGGGAAAAGTTTCACTACTAAAACAAATTTTCTTCCTCACATTCAGGAAGTCACTTTCATAAACTGTAAGACAGAGGATCTGCAAAGTTAAGCTTCATTTTCCAGTATATGCAACTTAACTAGGGGATTTCCTTCACTTTATAGGGAATTTCTTCTGTCCTAGGAGTTATTTTTATGTCTGGAACATCTGAGATCAATCCTTGGCAAAACCTTAATTGCACTGATTTCTAGTTACGTTTACAGTCTTTTCCTAAGCATTAGGGTATTTTTTTTATGCAGTGACATTTCTGCAGAGTCAGTGATGAAAGAGGCGAAGGATGCTCAAAATGCAGTTCCCACCATCTGCATTGAAATTCTGAAGCAGGCACAGAGCTGGCCTCCTTCCCTTCTGTCTTTGTTAGTGTAACAGGCCCTGAAAAAGTGGGAGCTTGCATTGTATTTTTCTAACACCTACTACTCTCCTCCCCTGCTTCCCCTTAAATAGCAGCCTTTGAAGTGTGACTGGGCTCTTTGATCACTCTGCCTTTACCCTTCCTAGTCCAGAGCAGTGGAAAATGCCTGCTGCCATCTCTGGAGAAGGACTCTGGTGGCAGCCCCACACTCATTGGGTTACAGCAGAATGAGATCAATAGTAGAAAGGACAACAGATCTTGAAGAAATAGAGCTGCTTTGCAGGGTTAGAGCCAGAGAAAAGTTATTTTAAGCAAGCGAACAAGCTTAATATTTCTGTGATAATACCAATGTGGCTAACTGGGCTTTGTCTTAAATCAGAAATTCCCAAGACTGGGTTACTGGGAAAGATGAGGTGGGGCAGCTGGCTTTAAAGAGCAGGGAGACTACTGGACGTTAACTTCACCATAGTTTCCTTCAGGAATGTTTCGTGACACTGCTTAAAAAAACTGCTTAATGAACGTTGTTAATTTCACTTTTCCTGTAAGCAGTTTGCGAGGCTGTTGTTACAATGCTTGTCAGTAATAGGAAAAGCACAGTTAAGTCTCTGAAGGTCTGTTCCCTGAACACTAATGACATAATGTATATAAACTGTTTTGAGGGATTGAATCTTTGGCAGACAGATGCGTACCGTAAAAGACTTCGAAAATTGTTTATGGAGTGAAACTTGACAAAAAAATGTTATAGTAATCTAAACGCTTTCCAATATATTGACAATTCCAATATAAGAGAGATATTGCAGATATATAAAAAGATATTTTAGAGATTCCAATATAGAAAGGTAAATTAGAAGGCAAATATAAAGAACTATAATGCAAGGTGACTCTATCTGCAATTTAGTGAAGTGATTTGATGTAGGAAAGCTTCCCACATGTAAGTTTATGCCAAAACACTTTTGTGAGTGGTGGGGGCTTTGTTTTTATCTTTTTGTGTTTTGTTACAGACAGTAATGCTTCTCCTAGCAATTTTTTTTTTTCACTGTAAGACTTGGCTTTCAGCAGAGATCACTAAATTTTTCAATTGGAGATCTCAGTAATGCTGATCAGCTTTGCAAGCTAAGGATGCCCCACTAAGGTCATGTTTTAAAAACTTTAGCCATGTCACTGTTTAATAAAATTGTAGGCCTCAAACTAAATTTACTTCAGCCATAACTTTGCCAGATACAGTAAACTGCAATATAAGTTACTTTCTTCCTTTATTAAACTTTCTTGAAGATTTTCTTTGTTTATATGTGTCTCTGTCCAGTATTGTTCTTAGCTCTTGTAAAACCTGCCTCAGAGTCTTTACTCATATTTCAAAAGCTTTAGTTTGTATATTTAAAAAAAAAATCCATAAATATCTGAAACCCCAAATCCATTTAAGTAATGCTTGCTGACTCCACACAGGCTGTAGTGAAATGTAAAAGAAACTACCTGATTTTATTATTGCTTGTTACAATCCAAATCGGACTGTAATTTTACAATACGTACCTGCAGCAAGAAAAGAAAAAAGCATTTTTTCTTAATAATAAATGTGTTCAAAAAGTTACAGATGCAAAGATCCTTGAAAGCAGCATTCTGCAACTAGGCTGACTCTCCTTGTGGCTGAGCCTGGATAACACTACCATTAACTTTACATTACTTCTGTACCTTCGTTTTTATCTATGCGTTGAAAAGTGACAGTAGTTGTGTGTTTTCAACTCCCTTTTTTAGCAAGAACTTGATGATTTCTATCTTCTGCTCTTGACCTTACCTAATTTTGACCTCACTGTGTCTGCCACAATTGAGACAAGTGCAGAAGACTTAAATAATGAAGGATGTTCCCTGCAGTTGTGGCTGATGAGAATTCATTTCTTCATAAAGGCCAAGTTCAGGCAGAGCAGTGTTAGTTGAATGATGTCTTAAGTATTCACAACTGTTTACTTCTGTCGCATATTTTACAGTTGTTTAATTTGATAACTTGCACTGTGCTATTGTTTAGTTTTGAAAAGATAGTGCTTTTTTCCTCTTTAAATATTTGCATAGTGGGTCACAGGAGTTTCTCCAGTGGGTTTGCTTCTGCAGGGTCAGAAGAACATTTTTCTAAGCAATGCTCTTCTCTGTACCCCTGGTCATTCAGCCATTTGTTTACCTGGGAGCTGGAGGGGAAGAGATATGGAGTCTAAGGCAAGAGGCTACAGTTAAATATTTTAGAAGCCCTGTGAATAGCAGACTAATGATAAAAATAGTACTTAGAAGTATCAGTTAAATCTGTAAGCATATGTGGGCCAGAGGATTATATATTTTTGCTGAGTAGTCCTTTGTCTTCTGGCTTCATGGGGGTCTCTAAAGAAGGCAGACTCAGCAAATGAGACCTCAGCACTCTCATTTGTAGGGAGCAACGTATTTCTCTTACATTTGCTGCATCTAAGTGAATGTAGTGAATGTAGCTTAATGTGAGATAAACCATTACACAGTGTAAACTCTTCCCGATTTAATACAACAAAAGTAAGGGCCTCAGATGCTTCTGTTGAACAGAAAAACTGCTAGCTGGTGACTCACAGCCCTGTTTGTGAAGGGTACCTGGCAGCATGGACTGGGACACACAGTCACAACTCAACAAGTAGGTTCTCAGGGACATCTTGGACTCTGCCAGAGTTGCTCAAAGTCTTCCACTAATATTCCGTAAGGTAATTCCTGTGAAAATGGTGTTAACCCACTCAACGCAGTTTGCTTTATAATCTGTTCAAGTGAGAATGAAAAAGTAGTGCAGCGTGTCATATGTCCAGTCAAAAGTGCAGTGTAAATACAATGAGTGTAAAATTGCCTCCTGTGAACTACAGAGCCAAGAACATAGTAGTAATCTTCCGGGATAATTATAATTCCTCTCACATTGATTTACTATTTACAAGATGCTTGTGGTGTAATTTAAGAAGAGAAAAATGCATAGTTCAGTTGAGCAAACCAACATCAATTTTCCTGCCCAAGCTGAGCACTCCACACAATTCCTTAGTTCATTTTCTTCCAAATTTTGCATGGTGTTTGTCAGTGTAAAAAAAATTCTTGCAGCTTCCTCATTCCAAGTCTTGTTTTCTATTGTGCTTATCTTCACGTCCATTTCTCTCCCCCATCTCTAGGGTTATTTGTTTAAGAAAAAAAAAGGTGACGCTTTCTTTCCAAGGTGTGGGTACACCCTTTCAGCATCTTAAATATTTCACGGCTAGATGACTATAGGAGTTCAAATTCCAAATGTCCCCCAAACGTAAACCTCGCGGACTGTAGGAGTTTGATTTGATACTTGCAAATATCTGAGGGGGCACAAGTTTTTGCTTACATAAGTACTCAGTGGGAGGAATGAAATAGTAGAAACCTCTTCACCCCCATTTTATCTTTTGGATGCAGATTGATATACGTGGCTGCGTCATGTGCACTCATTGTGGGTGCTGGGAAATTGAGGGAAGACTGGGGTTGCTGGAGGTGTGATGTTCTTATAGAAGACTGGGCAGGAATGCTTTATCCCCATCACTTGGACAAATATTTAGGTAAATTCAGACTTGGCAATGTGAAAAACCTGCTGCGTGTGTCACTTCCCCCCTTTATTTTAGTTTTAATGTTTTATGTAAAGCTTGAAAGCCTGTGTTGTGCAAACATGTTATCATTTTTGGAATGATAACAATATCTTTGAGAGAGACATACCACATTAGTATTTTATGCTGGGGCAATTCCTGCTGTATGTTCAACAAAACATGGATTTGTAGCGGTAATGAAGACAAATCTTTGTAAGGAAGCTGTTTGCTGTACAATCTGAAACCAGAAATGTAAGGTAAATAACAGAAGTGAAATACTAAGTTTTTGCAGCCTGTGCATATTGGGTTGAGTAGCACTGGGAGAGGGGAGCAGCTGGGAAACAGGAATCTTCAGCAGATAGCTCTGCCTCTGGTACTAGATACTGTAAAGGAGTTACAGATCACCGTGGAAATAGAAGAGTTTCAGTGATGATTACAAGATTTCTAATATATTCTGTCATGTCTATTTAGAATTTTTAAGGAAAAAGTTTACAGATGGAGAACTGAGTTATCTTGTGACAGGATCTGCTTAACTGTGACTGTAACATCATAGAAGGCAGCATTCCTATGTCCATTTTCTGTCCCAAAAGTGTTTTATGCTCTCACTTATAAGTCATTCTCCCAGGGCAAGGATGAAAGACAATAGGATGCTTTTATACATAACCAGCCCCAAGAGCAAGACTGTTTTCTCTTTGAGATGGCTATTAAACTGCTGATCACAATGAGGCTGAAATCCCATCAGTGGTGTCTCAGCACTGCTGCAATATATGTGTATTTTTCATCTCACCATACTTTTCCATTGTTCCCTGATTTCTGTCTACCCAGCCCCCTCAAGAATCATCAAAAACACTGAAAGTAAGCTTTATTGCTCAAATTGAATATGTTTCTTTTCCCCTCCTATGCTGACATATAAAGTCTAGAAAGAAATTGTATTTCTTGAAGCAAACTTCACCTTAATGCTTCCCTAATATGAAACATACACGAAATAGATACCACTAATCTAAAAAATTATCTTATAACTTGCAAATTGCATGGCTACAGAGCCTTACTAAGCGTATAGTCATGATATTTTTCTGTACTGTATGCTTTTGTATATGTTGGCACAGCATCTTGTGACTTGTCTGGTTGAAATTTTCTTCCAGCCTTTTATAGTTTCCCCCCAACCCCTAACTTTTAAAGCAGTATATTTCCTATCCATTTGTTTAGAATAATTGAAAAGACTATCATATGCAAGTCAGCAAAAGACTGTTGGTCAACCATCTTTTCTTATGCTCGTATTTACTCATTCATGGAGTGTTCAATAGGAAGTTGCCTGAGAAATCTCAGTTAAGAGATAAATTCTTGAATGGGCTGTATTTTAACTGAAAACATTGGAATCAGTAATGAAGTGTCTTTGCAAATTTCCACATCAGGGGCTTGGAAGTGAACCATGCAATTTATCTGACATAAGGGGAACTGGAATCAGGATTTCAATGTCCCTTCCCCTTAATGCCAATGGGCAGTTTTAAAATAATTGAATATAACCATATATCTACCTCATAAGTGGTTTCACTTTTAATGATAACTTAAGGCATTTGATGCTCACCATACGCCGTGTTCTGTGATCCCACAGAATTGCCTAAGACGCTCTTCCCCTTGGTCAGCTGTGTGGTTTGATGCTTCTGTACTAAGGGAGGAACTGGATTGCTAGCCCTCATAGAATGGGAGCTTTAGCCAAAAAACCCGATTCTAATTTCTTTTATGCTTGTCTGCTCAAATAAGACTATTTATCCATCTGTCTGACTTGCACCTAGTGTCTGTGCTCTAGCCATTAGAAATGGTTAGAACGCTCAGAATTCAGACACTAGCTTTGATAATTACTTACCCGACCTCACAAAACCCAAGTACTCAGCAGACCTTTTCCAGCCAGGAGCCAGAGCAAGAGCAGAGGGGTTTCTTGATACCCTTGAGCCAGAGCTCCCCGTAGCCTGAACGGCTGAAGCTGGTTGGTTTCATTTAGCTGGTGTAGGAACGTGGTAGGCTTTCTTCAATTTCATCTTAGCTGGCCATTCCGGTTCTGCTGCTCTCGTCACTATCCACTGCACTTCTGGTACAGCTGCACTGTCTGTCCAGGCTCTGCAGCAGAACTGCATCCTGATCACCACTGGTTGCAAAAGGTCAGATCTGGTAATGAGTAGCAGTGGTGTGTCTGAACGCCCAGTGAAAGAAAACGGAGCCCTAATAAATTGCTTGTGATCTTCAGAAATTAATGACCGAATAACTCGGTCTCAAATCTCATCAGTATGTTGCCTGCAAGAATGCCCAAATATTTTTTTTTTTTTTTTATATTTGCAGATGGTTTCTCATATTCGGATTCAGATACGTTAATAGTAACACAGTCCTGTAATCTGCCCTCTTGAAACAACTGAAGCACCAGGGACACAGCTGATTTTGCTGTTAGCTGTGGATGTAGTAGAGACAGGCATATCCTGCTCATAGTCCTCTGTGATATGACAGTTTTGAACTGCAGATTATGAGTTGCAAGCGATTTGAGTGCATGTGTGTAGCCTTGAAATGATCACTGCTTCCAGCTGGAGCTGGGGTTTACTGGCTCTTCTTGTCCTCTTCCCCCACTCCCTTTTGTTAAAGAATAAAAGCTTGGGTTGCTGCAAAGTCTCAATATCCAGCATGTTGAGCCCTTTCAGCAACTCGCCTGTTATAATCTAATTCCTATCAAAATAGGAGGTGAGCTGTTAATAATCCCAGTGGAAACTACTGCACTTACCTAAATTGGATGCAGTGACAGTGGCAGCTGAGCCAGTAGAGAGCTGTGTGTTGGATAACTTCCGAGAACTTTGTCTCAAGTTCCTCCTGACTCCTCCTGCTACAGGTTTTACATGAACGCTTTGCTCCTCACTTCTCAATAATGGTCCTGGCGTTATCGTATGTAGGGAATATAGGAATCCTTAAACAAAAATATCCTATCCATCTGTTGTAAAACCAAGACAGACTTTGTTTCTCAGAAAGAATACGAACTCTTACAAGATATCTTTTGGGAGGGCACAGTTCCCATCCTTTTCGGCGTACTGAAACTTGATGTTTTGAAACTAAATTGTGTGAATTGATAATTTGAGATATGTGATTATTTCCCTTTTCCTTCTTTGTTGAAAATTGGGATGGGGGGGATTGAGTTAAGGTTTTGGATGTTCCTATTATATCTTTGAACTTGTTAATAATCATACAAAAATTTGTCTTCCACAACTGGACATGACTATAATGTCAGGGGGTAGGCAGTTTGTTTTGATTGTTGTCCTCCCTTCAGTTGTGCTGACACAGCTGTTGTATGCTGTAGATTGCATCACCAAAGCCTTGTTTTTTCAGGGTGGTGGTTGTAAACAGCTCTGGGAGATAACTGATATTTAAGACCTTCTGTCTCCATGTCTTGATGGGTGTTTCAATAACTGAGCGCAGCCAGCAAGTTAGATGTTCATGCAACCATGTTCCTCTGTGAGCAGCAATCACTGGGGATGTCCGTGTGTCCCCTTGTTGCTTCCTTTTAGATGTCTGGAGGATTTCCAAATCATTGCAAACTTGTAATGCAACTATGTGCGTATCTTAGGCCATACGAATGAATAATGGGTCTGTAAACAGCGTCCAGTTATGTAAATCCCTTTCATATTGGATGATAAGCTTATACCTTAAATACATATTAGGAAATTTGCTGCCTTGTCGGCTCACATAAACACTATTTGTTTACTTTGATCTCAGGATCAATTCTGCATGCAGCACTGGGCATGTGAAATCAAAAGCCAGCTCTTGTGCTTAAGCTCACCTTGAGACTGCAGAGCGCTGTGATGCATTCTGTAATTGCAAGGGGGTAGAGGGTTAGTGTTGAATTATCTCCTATTCTCAAAAGCATTTTTCTTGAAATCACTACACGTTTGTCTTTGCCTTGAAGAGCTTGTTTGTGGGTATGTTTTTTTTTTGTTGGTTTTTTTTGTTGTTTTTTTTTTTTAATCTTCAGTCTATGAACTGCTGACACTACTTCACTGGACTCTTAAGTCTGTTACTATTTACATAAAGATTCTGCCAGGTCTTTTACTGCCTTTTCTGCATAGTGTGTGCTTGAAGCAGTGAGCTTTTAACCAAGGTACCAAACAAAACTGCCAAGACAAACCACTTATGAACTGTAAGCCATTATCTTTTCTGTAACTCACCTGGAATCCCTCAATGAGTACACTGGCTGGTGCTGCACGTGCAACAGTTTCATTTTTTAGATATTAGAAGAATAAGAATCTTTCCATTCAGAAGACAGAAGCCAACCAGGCCACTGGTGGTGCTTCAGAAGCCGCTGTGGTTTCAGGGCTGCTCTTGCATCCTGTTTTGGTTGCCAGTTTCACGCTGGAGGTTGTGCCAGGCTTTTGTTTCTGCTCTTCCCCTGCTATACCGCTGCCTTTCGGAGGAACAGGCTGGAATATAAGAAAAAAGCATGAATTGTCAATGCATGCTGGGGTTCAAAGTTGTCTAATGTGGCAGAACTCCTCTGCATGCTTCATCCTTTTGAAGCCTGTTTACTTAACTTTTGTTTGATGTAAAACTCTTGTTTTAAATAACATTTTAAAATTCAAATTTCTGTTTGAAGAAACGTGACCATCTCTGCAGGTTATTTAACAGCTTTAAACTGGTAGCCTGCTGTAAGGCCAGAAAATTACAGTGATTTTTAAAGCCAATTCAAGTATTTATTTCCTAATGTATCTCAGATGGATTGAAATGTCTGTTAATCCTAAGTAATTACTGCAACATTTTGCACAATTAACTTCAAACTTGCAGGTCAACAGAGTAATTACATAAAAAGATGAACTTGTTTCTCTTCCAACTCCCATTTAAGGGGAAGAGTAAATTAGGCTAAACAGATGCCATAGATTTTATTTCGTTAAGAGGAGATTTATAGCCTAATATTTTCTTGAATCACAATTTCATATGCACCTGTTTTAAAAGAATGCAGATATTGATTTGTTGTGTGGTTTGTTGGGGTTTTTTTGTTGTGTTTTTTTTTACCAACTTTGCACTTCAGTAAATGAGTACATTAAAAAAAGCCCCTGGAAATCTGGAAAATAAAAGCTCCAATCTATATGGCCAGGCAGAATGGTATTGGAACAGAAAGTTTCTTTCTCTTCCACAGTGTGAGATGTTTTATTAAATCAGGATTGAGTTTATGTTACTGGTTCCAATCTATACTTAGTTTAGAAATCAATACATCTTTTCACATAAGAAATATTTAAGTACTGTTTAAGTTACAAGTCGTGCCCAAACCAATTTGTGATTTGGTCTCATCACGGAAGGCACTTTAAAATACTTTTTTTAAAGTCTGGTTTGCTGTTTAGACTTGTTTCTTTCAAAAACAAAGGTGTGTGTTGGTTTTGGTTTGGGTTTTGTATTTTTTTGGGGGGAGTGGTAGTTGTGGGGTGGGGTAGTGGCCCTGCTTGGTTCTTTGGGATAAAGCAGAGAATTAGGATTTACTTCTTTAGTTTTCTTTTCTTCTCTTGAAATATATTTGTGTTGCCAAGGGAAGAGATGTATTTTAAAATACCTTTCAACAGTGAGATAGAAATAATGGTGCATTTCGGACAACTTTCATTTTTAGTAAACTCCAGAAGTTAAATATGCTAAATATTTAAAATCAATTGAAGTCAATATAAGGTATAATTTTTTCAAGTCCTTTAATCCTGCTGTAAGTAGACGTATTTTTCTCCCATTATTCTTCTTACTTTCTCTCACCTGTAAGGCCCAATATCACCTGACAAAGAAAAGACTCTAAAAGTGACTTCAAAGTAACTTTATGCTGTCATAATAAATATTATAGCTATTTCTAGGACTCTGCTCATGAGTGTTTGGGGTTTTTTTTTGTTTCATAGTTTCATAATGAGCATCATTCTAATCAACAATGTTGCCTTACATTGACTAAATATTAAAATTATCTTTTAAATCTGAATTGTGTATAGCAATTCAACGCAAATGCTTGAGCTGAAAATATTTTAGCCTCAAGCTTTTTACAGTGCGGGAATCATAGAATCTTTTAGATTGGAAAAGATCTTTAAGATCAAGTCCAGCTGTCAAAGGAAGGTCCGGTATTGCCCATCCTTTGCTTTCTTCTTATACAGAAATTTTTCCTTGACCCATATTTTTGTATCCACCTTCACTAACTTCAACCTCCTTACCTTTCTTCAAGAAACAATGCAGAATTAAATTGTAGTTTTGTGTTAACACATTGAGAATTGTTTCCTTTCAGTGGTTAGAATATGCGCCTGGTCATACAGAGATAGCTAATGAATTTCCAATGACACTAGAGTGTCTCTGATCTGCTGATACTGTAAGAAGACACACTTTTTTGTTATTTTCTTGAATCACATTTGCACTGGAATTAAAAAAAAATAAAAATAATCACATTCCTATGGAAAGACCCAGAAATCTCCCCAATGACTGCTACACATGAGCAGAACTAGACAAGGTTTAACCTTCATCCTCTTTGAAAGTTTGACAGAAATCTTTCAGGTCGCTTTCCCAGACGTTTTTATTTGGTGGTTTGGTATATTTAAATGGCAGCTTTACACATTTTAAAATTGGGAAAAGCATCTCATTTAGTACATGAAGTTGATTCAGCTTGGACACACCTTTGTTTGGTCAGGTGCTGGAACACTAATTAAATTGAAGCCTCTATTCATCTTGCCAGCCGTGTCTGACATAGTTCAAGATACCTGACATACTAGCTTTCACATTGCCTCTGGTAATGTAAGAAGTAGAACTACATATTTTAAAAGCTGTTACCAAATACATTGCTTTGTAGCTTATTGTAATGGGATGCTGGTGCTTCCCTATAAAATCTCGTCTTTGCAAACTGCCATTTTTTTGGGCAGTCAGTGCCAGGTGCAGTAACACTAAATATTTCCCAAATACAGCTAACCAAATGGCCTTTACGTCTGTTTTAGAGCTAGTAAATCCAGTTCTTCATTTATTTTCATAAGTATTTATAGGTATTCAAAGACTCTTTGCTTAGTTATTTTCCCTGCCATAGAAAATCCCATGTGGAGAACTAGAATAGTTTTATACTGCATTTAGACAATAATTTCCTGCTTAAGAGGTTGCCCAGGATGTTCTAGCTAGCTATTAATAGACCACAAAAAATATTGCTAATTCTACTGCAGCACTTAAAAAAAATATTAATTTATCTAATCCTGATTAGATCTATACAGAAAATTAGAAGTGCAAGCAGACTTCTTGATTTCATTTTCTTTTTGCCCCCCACCCCTGACTACAGGGAGATATTCTAGTAGCTGTGCAGTATTTTCAAGTGTGAAATAATCAGGAAGCTTGGTACATAATGTCTCTGCTGCTGTATTGAGGCTTTCTTGCTTAATGAAAACACCTGAAAATTTGTGTTAGAAGTATGGAAGAAAATCACTGTCCTAAATGTGCAATTAATGTTCCGGGTACAATTGACATGAAGGTAGTGCAAAATGTCTTCTCCTTTATTCTTGAATTCCTCCGCTGTCTGCAGATGTAAATTTAAGCAATCTGCATGGTGAGCACACTTAAGCATAAAACCTTCTTTTTTTTGTTGTTTTTGATTTTTTTTTTTTTTTTGGTGTGTAAGCATTTCCTTCCTAAGAGGTTGTCTTAGCTCATAATACAAATACTATACTACACAAATAGTGTATTAATTTGTACATATTTTCAAAATGACTTCATCTGGGAGGTGGCATGCTTTCTTTTCTTGAAAGGGTGTGATTTCCAAAATATGCTCAGTACCAGGAAGTCAAATCTTTGACAGCACTGATATTTCTCTTTTCTGTCTGTCCTCCTCCAGATGCTTTGCTTCAGGCCCTGCAACTCTTTCAGTTCAGCTATTTCTGTGTCTGTCCCATAAACCTTGTTTGGGTTAAAAAGAAAGAAAAAGCAATGAACCAGCAGGGCCGGGTCTTCCTGTGTCGGCTCTAATGCCAGTTCAAACATTTTGTGAACCGAGGCTATCAGATAATAGACTTCCAGGAACCTCTCTTTAATGAGCACTGCTGGAGTGGGACTCCTTGAACAGTGGTAATTAATGGGCTGTTGGGAATGGGTCAGCTTGCAGTTTTAAAGTGTGGAGCCACAAAGGTGGAAGCAGAGGAAGTGTGTAATTGTTCTTAAGAAAGCAAACCCCTTTCTGCCTATTAAAGCAGAATAGTTTACCTTACACTGCTGTTCCTCCTTTTTTTTCCTGTTTGAAGGACACCTCTTCTTACTTTACTATTGATATTAATCCTGGGATTTTATTACTTGAATACAAGTAATTAACTTTTTCTAAGGGAGCCTATACCTAGGACAGGTACTGAAGGGGTTATTCTATACTAGTGAAGGTCGAGGAAACTGCATTTCGCTATCTGAAGTACAAACCCACAAGAAGAAGAAATAAAAATGTGTTTCATTTCCAGCCCCAATGGTGTTTCTTGTTGGAAAAGCTCTGCTTCATCGTGTGTCTCATGGAAGAGAATCCAGAAAACCTTTCTTCACCTTTCTCATGCCCGTACCATTTGCAAGTTAACGCTTGTGCCATAATCCCAGGCAGTTTGGTTGGTCTGTAAGTTGTGATCATGCCTCGCATGAGAACTTGTCTGTGTCAAAAACCAAAGCAGAGCCCTCTCGGAAAGGGAAGCTCCTCACCAAGCTGCAACTTGCACGGCTGCAGCAATCACGTGGTGTTGGAGCGACCCAGCCGGCCAGAGCCTGGGAGTAGCACATTACAAGGGTTGACTCTGTAGAAACAACAACACAGTTGCTAAGGAGCAGATAATTAAACCAGTCTATTAATCTTGAAGTGCCTAAAGCTAGATCTGTTCAAAGGCAGCAGCTTTTGAAGCTGGTACTTCAAACTGCATCACAAAGGTGTGCAATTGGAAGTCACATGTAACCAAAGCTGATTTTACCCCTTGTCTTGGGGCTGTTATTTGGCTCAAAAGCAGTTTGTTTTGTTGTCCAGGGTAAATTTGAAGGCTCATCCTTAAACCAAGGTGAATGATGGCAGAGAAGATAGCAGCAATAGTGCTGTTCTAAACTTGAATTTATGTGATAAGGAAGCTGAAGTGCAATGGAAAGCAGCAGAAAATTTAAAAAAATTCCAAATCTTTATTTTTTTAATGGAAACTCTATTCTGGTTGTTCTGTCTGTATTTCTTAGGCTCAAGTAGTAATAAACCACCTAGCACTACAGATATTGTCTGATTGGGCTTGAGTATGCCATTAATTCTTGTCAAATTAGCCACAGCAAACAAAGTGGAGTTTAGATATACCTCATTGTCTTTTTTGTCAGTTATGGGAAGAAACCTAATATCTAATCTCAATACTATTTGACGTCAATAAGCTGTAGTGTCTGTCTTCGTTACTGTCTTCGAACAATGAGTTCATAGCAACTGTGGTGTAGTTAGGGTGTCCTTATTGGAATACCTTTTACTGGAATCTCTGCAGTCCAACTTTACCATTAAGCCATGGCTTTCCTGTGTTTGTTTTCTTGCTTCATATAACTTGTAGGAACGAATCAGTCTTGTAGTGCTATCAATCTGGGTTTAAGGAGCTGTTTATCAACATGCTATGACGATTGCTTAAGTCTGTGTGTTACAATAGTATGAGCCACAAGGGCTGATTTCATTAGCCTAGGGGCTAGTAACGTAGTAGATCAGCAGGTGGAAGACTGATCATAATCTAAAAACTGACTGTGGGATCATTTGATAATAAAGAATAAAGGTTGTGTTTAAAAAAATAAAATAAAATAATTCCCTGGGAGCCACATATAAGTAGAATCTGTCAAGAAAACTAAATATGCTAAAGTTTTTCTGTGCAATATAGTATTTTGATATGCTGATCCATAGAATGCTCTACTATTAATGAAAGTAAAGCAAAAGATCATATAAGCTGGGTTAAAAAAATTACACTTCTTGAAACTAGTCACACTAAAAACTTCTTTTAGCCATCATGTCGCTGAAGAAGTAATCTTCAGTTTTGATTTTCTGCTCCTGCAGGGCTTAGGAAAGTCTTAAGATAATTGTGAATCCTAAATCAGCAGCAGTTTCTTTGTCCTCATTCCCTCAAAGGGAAATAAAAACCCCTCTTATTTTTCCTCTCCCCCATATACAGAAGCTTGAAGGCATAGGGCCAGAGCTGTAGGAACAGAACACAGCAGCCCGGCAGCCTTCTGGATGAGCTGAGCTAAGCAAAATCTCCAGTGTTTGAGACCCATAATCCATAAGTAAGTTACTGGCTTGTGTCATGCAGTCTTGATTTTACTTTTCCAAGATGAGGAAATCTACAAAGTAACCTTAAGAGGACTTGTATACTGAAAAGCTGTACCTATGAATAAACAAGTATGTCCCTCTGCGGGAAGTGAAGCCCTCATCCAATGGTTTAGCAAAACCAAGGTTTGAATCAACTCAGGCAATTACCTCAACCAAGTGAGGGAAAATTATATAGAGTTGATGGCATTTACCTGTCAAAAGTCATATTCGAAGCAGCAGATGATTATTATTTTTTTAATTTTGCATGTATTTCTGTGTCTTATTTATTATGTATGTATTTTAAATGTCTTATTTATTCAATTATTTGTCTTCCCCCCACCCCATGAAGCAGCTTTTTGTTCCAAATATGGCAGTTACTTACTGTTGTTTCTCAACACCCAATAAGGTTGTGTTGGTAGACGTCTGGAGGCACAAATGTGTCTGGAAGCCCTCAGTATTTTCCAGACAAATGCAAGGGAAGAAAGAACACTACCCTGTGAAATTTTAAGTTGTAGCTTACATTTGTATGTATTAATAAATGGGGTACGTTAGCAAGCATGAAGTCGGAATTGAAGCTGGTTTCATGGAGAGTATGAAAATGTCAATCTTCTGTCTAATTGTTTACAATTGCTAGTTGGAACTGACACTCTGGTAGTTTCTAGCTCTGCCTTCGTGTAGTGAGTGAACAGAAAATATAGAAGAAACACTCTTGTGCCATTAAATAAAAAAATAAAAAAATCAGTAATTACACGAGTTTTTTCCTTGTTTTCAATCCCAGCTCCTGGCCCCGTAACAAAGCTCTAGCTACTCCTGTCAAACAGGATGGTGAGAACAGTCCTTTCTTCTGTCGCTCTGTATATATATATTGGGTTATTGTTTATCACTTATAAGGAATCTTAATAGAGAACTGATGACAGAAAATATTCAAATTCTGATTTAAAAGTATTCATTAGAGTAGTGGAACAACTGATAGATTGTTTGGAAAAAAAACCACCCCAGAAGAACTACAGATCTAGACCTCTGCTCTTAATTTGTGCTTGAAATCAAACATTCAAACGGCTTTTGTTTTCTAAGCACGATATTCCCTGTTCTCCACTTGCTGCTGGCGAAGTGAAGACTGACTTGTTAGCCAAGGAAGAAATACTTCACCACAAGGAGTACAGCCTGGACTTTGGAAAAACTCTGTAGCTTGTTGGTCATGACACTTGTCAAGTTCCATTTTTCTTTTGCGTTAAAGAAGGTCCCAAGGCTGATCTCATCAAACAAGTGTCCAAAAACCTTATGACTGACAGAGCTAGAGACAGCAATAGAAGACGGGATTTATTTTTTTTTTTCAGTGGAAAAGGATGACTAATATTGTAGCCTGTTACAGGGAAAAAAGGGGATTTAATTCCCTGGTGAAAATCAATTAATTATTCCTTGTTTTTATTTTTGGTTTTGTTTTTTCAGTATCATGAATGTGAATGTTGCGGTTCAATAGCAATTAGGCAGGTGAGTTGTGTAGAAAACGAGACTGTAAACAAACCAAGCCCTTCTCAAATGAGACTTGAGGAATGAATGTCAGTCGTAAATAACTCTCTGAGCAGAAATGTGTTAAATATGCTAAAGTGATCTTTCACTTATGACAGCTGTAATGTTATTAGCAAGAAGAAAATGAATTCTTAAATATGAATTCCTGGCTGTTGTTTTTTTTCATCAGCAATGCTAGCAGGCTATTGTGGTTATGCAGAGAGAGAAAATCGGGGAATTAATTTGACTGTGAAAAGGCTTGTTTCAGATCTGTCTGAAAAAAATTAAAAAAACAATGTCCTGAACTACCTTACAGCATGTCCTCACAGCTTTGCAGGAGAAAGTAAGGAAGGCAGAGCAAGCAACTTCACCAGACAGAAGTGTCTTCATTGCTACTGCTACCAGACTTTAACCTTTCCGTGATTTTTTTATACCATTATGGAGGGCAGTACTTCTATTGGTTAAGAGTGACAAGGGCTTATTCCAACATGCTGCTTCTGGGTGCTAGTACTGAAACCTCTGGTTTTACATCTGGAAAACACTGGGTTTGAGTTGAAACTCAAACTTAAACAAAGAGGGATTTTGCCCTTTTTTGTTGTTGTTGTTAGGAAATTTAGTCTTGTAGCACATTCGTGGTGATTTAAGAATCAACTGAACCATGAATATGCTTCTGATCTATAAGACAGATTTTTCTTTTTCTTTTTTAAGTTAAGAAATTTACTATATAGGATAAACTGAATGGAGGGAGACCAGTATGTTGCAAAACTGACACTGGCAGCCACTAAAGATAAGCAGTGAAGGAAAAAATAAAGATGATGACCAATTTTATGGAAGGACAAAAACTGTGGTGTTAGAGGAAGCATAGATTTTTCTGTATGAGAAAATGTCTAGAGGCAGTTTATATAGCTGAAAATCAAGTGGTAAATTGTTGTACTGGGACTAATATAAAGGTAGTCTCAAACGGTAATTTATTGTGCTATAGTGCTACTTTTCACTCTTTGATTCATCTCTGAGTCTCCCTTAGGAAATTTATGGGAAGTAGGACAATAATTTTAGTTCCTAGGAAAATGTTAAACAAACCATCTCATGTTGTGCTTATTAGCAGAAGAAAAGAAACAAAACAAACAAGCTGTAACCCATGCTGGGAAGGGTTCAGATCTTCTTCACAGTAACTTGAATTTCTTCGCACTAATTTACTACTTAGTATTATATGAATTGATATTGCCTTAAATTTTTCCTTGTAATTGTTAGTTTAAATTTGTATGTATGAAATCAATTTGATCATGTTACTTGCAGAAAATAGTTGATTGCAGTAGATCCATGGGTGAAACTTCTTATGTAATTTTATATATACTTTAATATACTCCTATGTGAAATTTCACCTATTGCTCAGTGCCGATCAAGTCCTGAAGATTTCAGCAAAGCCAGGTTGAATTAATTTTACTTACAAAGGCAGATACCAAGTTCTGTGCAGCTCATGAAAGTTATCTGTGTTTTGTCCTTGACCAAATTTTTAATCTGTAAAAATTTGCCTAGGATTAAGCAATAAAGAAGAAGAATTGAGACAGCAACTTGGCTCTCTGAAGCCCAGTCTTTCTGTTAATCCCTTTTGCCTGTATGCTTTTATGTGTTATTGTATTGAGAAAAAGGGAAGGAGCAGGCAAAAAAACTAGAGATAGGATACTGTATTTGAGATCAAGAACTTGGAGAAGGATGACTGCTCTGCAGAACATAACAGAGATTGTGAATAGGTTGATGCTTTTTGGTATCAGATTCAGGAAGAGGTATGGTTCTTCTCAAGGAGGCATTTTACATTTTATTACTGATTTATTTATTATTTTTTTTCCTCAAGGGTGCCAAGAAATTATTGCACTCAGAGAAGCTTGATCTCAGTTCATGATCTATTATACAAAAAATGTGTTTCTCCTCCCTTTCACCATTTTCTCCATGAGCACAGTGCTACATCAGTGGTGACCAGGTCAAGTACATCGGAGAAAACCAGGCTATTATATAAGGTAGTCTCCCTTGGACGTCATACTCTGGAAAGTGCAATTCCCTACTTGTCCCCAGAAAAGCTCTGTTTGGCTTATTCTAAGATTACTACATCTTTGGTAGACTTCTGTATTACAATGGAAAATTTTTTTAGCCATCATTTTACTGTGGCTTTGGTTTGTTTTAGGTCTGCAGACCTTAATATATGTAACTTAATATATAACTATAATACAAGTAGGCAACCTAGGCCTGATCTTTAACAATAACATGACAAAAAAGTTACATCCCCCAGTTAGATGCAGAATTAAGTCTGGGAAGTGAACTTCATCTGTGCTCCATGTGACCAAACAGATAGTAAATGGACATGTGGATGAAATATGTACCATTACAAAAAGCAGGAGCAATTTGTAAGAGGCCTGAACAAGACATTCCTATGGAGAGAGTGAGGGGAATGCATGCAGGTTTGGACTTCAAAGTTTGCTTTTTAGGGCAAATATGTGAGAAATAGGACTCCTAGTGGTAGGCCAGCCTGCATTCATGACTTTTAAGCTAATCTGTTGCGGTGGCTGGGAGTTTTCACGTTTTTGGAATCTATTCCAAAAGAAGCAGAAATGAGCAATGAAAAATGGGATATGGATACAGGCTTAGGACCAGATGTGGCATACTCAGGTTCTCATTTGGATCATTTGCCTTATTTCAACATAGACTAAAATGTCTTTAGGAGTATGCCATACTACAGAAGTGTATTTCAGTAAGGAACGTGGGTAAAGAGTTTAGTTTTTAAAGGGCAACTGTACATATTAGAAAAGTTTAGGATGTTTGGACACAGAGCACAGGATGAAAACGTTCTTGGTTTTCTCCCCATTGTGGTTAAGTCCCTCAAAACAATCAGTTGTTGCCAAGGGAACAGGAGCCCCTTTTCTTTTTAAAGAATTGACAGGGAAAATGTGGGTGACACAGTAGTGAACTGCTCTCCAAAAGGTTCAGTACAGAGCAAAGGAGTGTGGATAGGATCTGTTGGCTGTGTCTTGGACTGTCTTGATGTTGATGTAGCTTGCTTTCTAGATTGTTCAAGAGATTGAGTGAAGTTATATTTGTGGCAGCTGATTGGTCTGGAAGTGTTGGTTTTTTTTTTGTATATAATACCATTATTTTAAAAATCTTAGTATTTCTGTGCTGCAGTTATGTATCACTTGCCATTGGCCTCATTTGGATTTGCAAGGAACTGTGCAAGGCCCATAGTAGTCCATACTGGCTTTCAATGTTTTGCCTTTCTATTTTGTAAGTGCATTAAACTTCAGTTATGACCTAAGACAATCTACTTTGGAGGGACCAAATTTGGAGGTTTTTTTTTTTTTTTTTTAACCGTACTTCAGAGATCATGACATGTTTTGTGAGCTGGGCCAGCACTAAGATGTTGAAGTCTCTGAATCCATAAACATGGCAGAAGGTTGGACAGGGAGTGCTGAGTTTAGCTGCAAGTCATTGGTAAGTCATTCTGCTGCTCTTGAAATTGTCTTGTCTGGAGGAGGTACTTAGAAATGAAGGATAGTGTTTGGTGTGGGAAATCAAACTCACGTTAATCTTCTGTCCAGCTTAAAATGAACAATTATATTCAAAAGACAAGCCCAGTTCATCACCTATCTAGCCATGATTGGCAAGTTACCAGTTTGGCCATCTAGGAGTTGGTGCTAGAAGGAGCCCTTAACTGAAAAGTTACCCAGGTATAAAGTGGGCTTTTATAAAGCTACTGTTTGATTAATTAAAAGAAACAAACAAAACTTTTTTTAAAAATCCCAAATTCTTCTAAGGGTTGAGGTTTGACTTAAATGTAGTCAGTGTCTAAACAACTATCTTAATAAAGCAGTAACAATTTCATTTTCACTACTTAACAATCTAGAATTTTCTAAATGAGGAGGAAATGGAATGACTTAACTAAGAATAAAAAATCAGGAACTCTGACAGTGATTCAGGTGCTTTGCCAAGTGACCTAGCCTGAAAAAATATGGTTTCATTGCCAAGGAAAAAGCAGCTCATTTATGAAGTTGAAATAAAAAGGTTTAAAAATGCCCAAATATTAAAATACATGTGCCAGATGCAGTTATAGCCAGCATGTAAATAACACCCTGAAATCTGGTTTGAAACTAGTTTTCAGCTTTTGGTGCTGTCACTTGCTACCTTGGTCATAAATTGTATGTTTTGGATTTTTTTCCCTTCTTATTCCATTCCCCTTCTTTCACTCTCACCCCCCGTTCCCCCAGGGGAAAAAAAAGTAGTTGTGCATATTTCTATTAATTTTATATGCATATTGCTAGATAGACAAATTCACTTCAAGATTACTTCTGGAAGTTGGAGAACTAGGGAGGAAAAAATTGTACTATGAATTTATTTGAATTATTCTTTGGAGTTTCTCATTGTTTAAGTCTGATTATAATATATGGAGAGCATTTCTAATAATGTAGTAATAAGTAATAAGCAGGAAATAAAAACAATTTTGGGGTCAAATTATTTGCGTAGTTGGCATTCTCACTTGGGTGCCTATTGTCCCATTAGTAAAGCTGAAAAGCTAATTTTGAAGGCTTCAAAAGCAAAAATTCAGCAGTCCATACATGTAAAGTTGTAAGGCGGAGCTTTTGTTGACTTAAGTTATCTAAGGAATTAATCTAAAAAATATGCACAGCATGTGCACGTATCTTTGAGACTTAAATATGAATGTACAAGCTTAAATGTTTGTAGATAATGGTTTTGCTCAAAAACTTGTCCAGAGTATGCTGGGGAAAAAAATATAAACTTCTCTTTAAAATGTTGTGTTTGATCTCTAGTGGTATAAGAGTGTAGCAGAGATGTAAATCCACTTGACTTCAAAAGTGGGCACCAGTGCATCCATTATTGTTCCTAAAGAGTGTTTTTCTGAAGCCAAGTGCTTCCATGTATTTGCATTCAGAATGAGCTATATTAGTATGTCTGTATCTCTCAGATGAAACGTCAATGTATGTTGATATAACCATAACATTTACTTCATTTTCAAGTACTACAGACGGTTAAATAGGGGATTTTTAAAAAAAATAAATCTGTAATCTGGAGGCAAGAATTCAAGGACATGGTTTATCTTCTTGTGACACCAGTAAAGTTAGCAATAAATTAATCGCCATGATAAATAAGTAGTGACTGGAAAAATAATTTCATATCAAGACTCTGGGTACAGTTTAACAGTTGGATACTAAAAGCTGATGTTGAATTAAAAAACAAACCCAAAACCTGCTTTGTTTCAGATCAAAGGATTCTTTCCTCATTGGAAAAGACATCCCCTAAAAATACCTTGTATTAAATTAATTTTTTTGTTTTTTTTAAATGCAGTATGAAATGTTCTAAATCAAGGGTGCAGGAGTTAGAAATTGTGATGGGAGAAAGCACTAGCCGTATTGATTGGCTGGGCGGTGGCTCCTCTAGGAGAAAATATAAGAATGATGCTTCAGGAACTTTCATCTACCAGTCTTACCATTGCCTTCTATATTGCCCCGTTTTGTATAGTTGTTAGTCTTCACCAGAAATTAATTAAAAGTTGTACAGTGGAAGGCCAGTTAGGAGAGACTGTGAATTTGGATTATTTTCTGAGATGGATGAGAGTAATTTACTGTTAAGTAGCCCAGAATGTTCCTTGATAGGATATGGGATTGTTTTATGTAGGAGGATGCTTGCAACAGTGAATGAAATTTATTTAGAGGATACTGGTTGAAAGGGATAAGTATAAACCAGAAATAAGTAAGCAGCTACTTGCTATCCAGTGAGAGAAATTCTAAGATACCATTCCTAACATTGCAGTGAAAGCGAGGAACCTAGACTAATTGAAATGTGGGTGGAGTTTTTTGAAAGGTTTATAGAACAGAGCTTGGGTCATTTTTGGCTTAAAATCATGGAAGTGCAATAGGAATATCACCAGTGAGCCACTAAATTAATCTTGAGGGAAGTTTTCTGTGGTGATTTGATTTTGTGCTTCAGGTGTTTTGCTGATCGCCCAAGGGGATCGGGAAGAAATTTTTCCTGTTCTCCTTTGGTACTTGGTCTGATTTTACTCACATTCTGTAAATTGGTGAGCTTTTTTGGTGTTCCCTAAGCATGGATGGGATTTATAATTTCAAGCAGAATATCATAGTGAGCAACTTCTGAGGTGCCTGGCTGAGGTTGAGGAAGGCAGTGATAAACAGTCTGTCAAAGTTACAATCAGGATTGCCTTTGAACCCAGGCTGAAGTTTTGTGTCCTGTATACCCCTCCTTGGACTTTCACCAGGTAACCCCTTCCTCAGACTACCTGCAGATACCCCCTCAGTAGATTTTGTGCCAGTTTCCAAGATCCTAGAAATAGCAGCGTCTTTGATTTGTCATTCTGCTTGAGGTCACCATTTTAAGACTTTTGTTTTCATGCAGATGGTCATAAATTTTGTTGTTGGGTTTTTTCCTTTGGCTTTTTTGTTTTTTCTTTAACTAAATATTAAAGCTTCTGGTGGTTTTGAGATGGTTTCTGAGGATACTTTTGGAATGAACATCATGGATACTTGTTCTACAGGTGCTGGGCCTGGACCAAATGCTTCTGACTTCTTTTTAGTTTAAAATCTCTGATCTGACAGGATAAAGTAAATCAGAATTTGAGACCCTCATTTTGCAGTGTCCTGACCATTGACATGTGTGTCTAGTTCTTATAAAATTGTTCTTTTCCACATGGAACACTTAAAATTGTCAATGAGACAAACTGAGAATGACTTACTAGTGAATGATGATTTGAATACTTACCTGAGAGTTTAATTTCACTACCACAGACAATGGATCTCAAAGTACTAATTTTAAATAATTAAAATTGAAATAGAGTTGTTTTGTTTTTTTCCTCTCCATGCTCTGGTAACTCAGAAGTTAATAAGAATTTTCATCAAATTAGCTGATCATTTTGTTTTTTTGCAAGACTTAGAACAACAAATAACAAATGACTTTTTGTATCATGGGACCACAGAGACACCATGTTTTATTTTGTATGTAATTCCAGTGGGCAATGTAAGCTATTAAATAGCCTGACTATTTTTATAGTTATTGCTGTAATTAACTTGTTTATTTAGAAAATTTTCTAGAACGTTTTTAGAGGGAGAAATAATAACTAAGCATAGCTAAGGCTAGGCCTTTAAAAAAAGATCTAATTTAGTAATTCTCGAGAAACAACCTTATCTCCATGCTTATTGCCTTTTTTGGGGGTATGAATAGGTAACTTCATATTTGAAATTGGCTTCTCTAAAAATCACTCATTGTTCAATAAGGAATTTAAGAAAGGTAAGTAGGACTAAATTATACCCAAGTCTGAAGACATGTCAATATCAGTTATTTCTTCCATTCAGACCTTTTTTAATTGGGTTTCTAAGAACTTCTTATAATGATTTTACAGTCTGTAAAAGCGACTCACCACAAAATGCTTTTAGAAATTTCTTTTACTGCCTTTTTTTTTTTACTCTTTTACTCGACATAGAAAAATGTCGAGTTCTTTCGAAAGAGAGGATTTGAGTTGTCCAACAAGCATATGGCTGAATTTATGGGTAATTCAAAAAACATAATGGAAAGCATAATTATCCAAAGTAGGTTATTAGAAACAAGCAGGTCTATTCCCAGCTGTATAATGTGGGGTTCAACAACTGAACTGAACCCTCTGGCACAGCAGCCTGCATTGAGAAGGCAGGACAAACATGTGAGCTGTGCACAGGCAACAAAAGAGCTGTGTCATTGGGAGAGATTTTGAAGTCCTGTATTGGAGCTGAGGGTCACAAGTGACTGTGGACCTGCTGCACGTGTCCAGCCCAAGCCAGCAGCCAGTTGCCATGTCTGGGAGATGAGCTTCCACCCTGCAGCTCCATGGCTGCTCTGGTGGCCTCAAGCTTGCAGGTGTTCCCAGCAACTTTGGTACCTCTCTGTGCAGGCACTTAATGGTTTGGGAGACTGAAATTGACAGTGTTGATGCTTGCAGATTGTGTTGAGTCATTTGGGTCTTGATGTGTGGCTATGGCATGGCAAGCTGGTGCTCCTGTGCTTCTTGTTGCTCTTTGGAGCTGCTGAAGAGGCCTTTTATGTTGACCGAAAACGTCCTGACGTTTTCTGGTCACTTGGGTTAGATGTCTGGTGCAGCAAAAACTCAGTGTTATTCCTAGTGGAATAACAAACTTGATGTGTGTGTGTCCTAGCTAACTTACTCATAAAAGCCTCCCTCAAAAGCTTGAGATTTGCTGCTGCAGTTTCTCTGTGCACCGTGATTTCCATCTTTGGAATAAAAAAAAAATGCCCAGTATAATACATAGCATAAAATAAGGGACCCGCTTTTCAGTGAAAGTAAGTCTTAAGTCCACAGCATTCTTCAAATCATATAAAGATGTATGTTCCATAACAGCTATGTAATTTTTCAGGTATTTTGCTTTAGGTAAAATTAAGAAAGAAAAAGATACAAGTGAGGGAGAATATGTTTTCTAAACTTAACTTATTTCAGAGTGCCTAACCAAAAGGACTATAAAATGACTCTCTAAGTAGACGGGTTTATTTTTACAGGCTTAAAGCTGGAAGTTACATGCATGAAAGTATGGGACTAAAAGTGGTCAGTGCTGTTGATAAGTGAATTTATAGAAATTTAGAATGCGCTTGTGAGCGTACCACGCACTCACATTTTCTTCTACCTCCCAGGATACCACTAATTGTTCCAACTTTCGGCTTGTGGAACTTTTTATGAAGTCAGATTTTCCCAGAAGCAGCACAGCTTCTTTCACTCTCGCTGGTCTTAAAAAGACTGTTTTAAGCACAGGGCAAGACCCAGACCATTTGGGATGATGATATCAGGTCTCCCACATGCCTCCGTCTCTTGAATCCAAATGACATAGTCATTTGGCTGCTAAACTTGAAAGATCAAAACGAGCCAGATGTTGAGTGGACAGATCTTTGTTTGCCAGTAATCAAGCCTCTGTTGAGCGTGCCATTGTGGCTTAGATTTCCATGTCTGCTACCATTTACTTCATTCTGGTTCATTAAATTGACAGCTTTTAAAATGAGAAAAAGGGGAGAAGAAAGAGCTAAAGTTAATATAGAAAGCTGCTGTGTTGTCCGTCCACATTTATTTTTAAAACGGTCAAACTGTTGATTGCCTGTTTCTTTCCAAAACTTTTGCTACTCTGTGTTATAAAGTGGGTTACGTGTTACATTCTGTAAACATGCACCTTTGTTTTATGATTGTTCTAGGTAGATTTACATGCATGTCTAGGGAACTGTTCTCCTGATGTCTCAGATTTTTGTGTGTAAAAACCAGACCCCTAGTGTGAAAATAAGGGGGTAGAAGCCTACTGCTCCAGTGGTGCTCTTTTTGATAGTGCTGCTGTTTTGAAGCAATTAACTTTTTTATTACACTGCAAACCCTGATAACTCTTGAGTTTCTATTTATTTATTTGCCCTTTGCTATGCCCAATAGCAAAGAGAGAAACAGTCCACAAATCCTAATAGTATTCTATATCTAGTGTGAACCAGTAGATTAAATCATGCTGTCCAAGTTGATGCTAACTGCTCAGTTAAACACTGATCTCTGATATAAGCTTAAGCATGCTGTCACATACCATATGTTGTTCCTGCCCCCTTGCTTGATGTTACATTGTCTTCAGGAAGATGATAATGAAATGTGATAATGATAGTGTTCCTTCCTGTCACAATCTGCATTAGTATAGCTGAGGGGATTCAGGGTAGCTGACTTCTGGTACTCTCTGTAATATAGGAGCTTTTGGAAGGCCTCTGGGTATAAGACGTGCGTGAGCCCTGTTAAAATTCAGGGCCTTCAGTAAATCTTAAGTGGAAAGGGGACCTAAGTCGTTCCTTTCAGCTGTAGGTGAAGTCTTGATAATGCAGGTCCTGTGTCTTTCTGTTGGAAACAGTTATCTAGGGAAAGTAATGTCCGGGGCAGCTGCTGTTAGATGCCTGCGTACTGTGGCTGTATCAATACAGTTGACAGAATATCAAATAATAATAAAATACACCTGAAAGTTATCAAGCATGTGAAGTAATACAAGAATATTTTCTGGGCAATGCTTGTGTCATCCTTTCATCTTTGCTAGAATTCATGGTTTCACCTTATCTATTATCAAGATGGAGAAATGTTTCCATATGGTTTTCTAACTAAATGCTTATGGATTCTGATACTTTTCTGAAAAAGAAAAGTACTGAACACAATAGAAAAAAGGAAGGTTTCGTACTTTGGGGGGTTTTAGGTTGAAGGGATCATCACTAATGGAAGGAATTTGACTTGATGGCATGGCTTGGCTTCTCCAGTCCTTTGCTATGACTTTAAAGGTAAAATTAAGAACTCTTGCTTATAGTAGGTACACAAGCTTAAAGCCAAAGCAGGTGAAGTTTCAAACATCATCCCCTTGCTAGCAAGCTATAAAGAGGCATGCTCTACACAACTAAAATCATACGATTGTTTTCAAAAATAGATAAATTACAGAATTTCCGGTTTTCACAATATGCTAAATGACTTCAACTGTGTTGCTGCGGATGGAGTGAATTCCTCCCTGTTTCTGTTGGCTGACCAGGGTTCAGCCAACCCTGGTTCTTCTCTTTTAAGCAAATGCTGAATTGCTGGATGTTGCCTTCTTACAGCATCCTCTGATACACAAGAGCATCCAGATGGAGATTAAGACAATAGAGAAAACCATTAGAAAAGTGGCAGTGATTGATACAAATTGTTACTGGAAATGTGTTAAATATTTAAAAGAATAAATGCGTGTGAGGCTAGTGATGGATTAAAATGCTCTGCTACCACAGGCATTCTTTCTAGTGCTTTATAGCTTTGTCAAAAGTTTAGGAAGCACTTCCTGTCTTCTGGTGGACACTTTCTCTGGTACTTGGAAAATGGGAGGGGGAAGAAGAAAGAGAAAGAGGAAAGGGAACTTGGAAAAACTTGTGAGAGTTGCTTCCTGTAAGCTCAACATCCTGTGTCTACGTGTAATCCAATACAGAAATGTGAAGTAGTTCCAGTTGCGTACAGTAATGGCATGTAAATGAAGCTTGACAGAATCAATTACTCTGTTCTTGAACTCTTCTGTCTGAAGCGCTTTCCTCTAATACCTCCATTTTCTTCATTTTCTACATCTAGGAATACAAGGTTTCTAAACTTCTGTAATTTTATAACATAGGTACTGACTAAGGAACACCTCTCGGTATTAATTTTTAGTCTCTCTAATGTTTTTCATAACAGTTACAAACTACTCTTATTTGAAGGCAAGTTATGTTAAAAAATCGGAGATATTCTGACACTACAATCTTCTCAACCATCACACCTTTGTAACATGTCACCCCCATGCCTCATTTCAGTTTTGGTGGTGTTTCTCTTAGAAAGGATGGACTCGGTGAATAAGTTGCTTGTGTATCTGTTTCCCCTCCTCCCTTCACCTGCAAATGAATAACCTTGTCTTCTCGAATGTCTTCAGCAAGCGGAAAACAAAATAAAAAAAGATAAGCCTGTATGAGAGAGTACAGACGATTCAAATTCAGATTGAAATAGTATTTGAACAGTATCTTTCTGTTCTAGTTTGAGATTCGCTGCAAGAAAATCCATGAGGTACAACCCAGACAGGAGGGTTATTTAGTGAGAAGCGGGGATAGGCTGTTTCTACACATCTTGCAGTCCACCAATTATGGTAAAAGAGAGTTGGAGAGTGAGGAATCGCCTATTCTAGGTTTTAGCTGAAAGCTCATTAGGTTTTTTGAGGCTGCAGTAGAGGTGGTAGCAAGCTGATTTGCAGATGTGCTTTAGTAGGAAAGCCTGAAGATGATTTTTCTCCAGGAATGTATAGTGGTGGAAAAATTGCTTTGTAGAAGGTCAAATGTTTCAACAGCAAGGTAAAATTAATGCAGAAACTCAGGCTTGTGTTTGGTGGCAATTTTCACTGACTTTTTTAGAGTTGGAAGGGACCAGTTTGGGACCTTTATTTTTCTGAGGAAAAGGCTAGTATTTTATGCTTCTGGAAAAGTTTCTTGGATCCTGCAGGTTTTAAATAGAGTGCACACCGTGTTTGCTTAATGTGTACCCCCTAAACATGGTTCCTAATTTCCTGTACTATCAAGCTTCTGGAAGCAAAATGGCTGAAGTTGTCATGCATCTATGCTAGAAGTATCTTAAAATCTTGAAAAAATATTTTGGTTTTTTTTTTTTTTTCATGAGGAGTATTCTGTATGGCACAATAGTAACTGATGCACCTCCTAGTTTTCATACTGGTTTAGTAATAGCAGGAAGTCGTTCTCTAGCAGCTTGTGTCTGTATGGGATTCGACAGGAATATCTTTGTATTTTTTTCTTGTATTAATCTTTTTTTACCTGCTTCCAGAGGCATTTTTGACGTAGACAGAGATTAGAGGTTGACTTAAAAGAAGAAAATTTGAAGGAGCTGCTCTCAGTACTGAAATGTAGATGAATATTTTTTTCTTGAAAAGCATATTTTTAAGACATGTTTGTTTCCTCTTTTTCTGTCTGTTCCTGTCTCTGAAGGATCAGACACTCGTAACTAGGCTTCTAGCTATCTGCAATCAGTCCTGCCATCAGCATTTGTGTAGCAGGTTATCACTTTGCCCTCTTCTGCAGTTGTCCCCACATATTATCTTGTCAGCAGAAGGCATTGAAGCTGTCTGGATTCCCATTCAAAGACTTGCAGGTGAAGCAAAATCTGAAGCGTGATGAGGCGAACTTGCACTGGGAGAAAGTCAGGCTCCCTGAAAACAGGTTTCCTGTTAAATCCTGTATAGTTTTACCAGGTCTCATTGAAAAAATGAAGGAACTCCAGGATGCAACAGCATCACGTACATCAGTATAGTCATCTCAGTGGTGCACTCTGGCCTCTGATGACTATTCCCCATATTGTATGAGCAAGGAACTTTGAAAACCGTGTTAGCTTTTGTTTTTTGAAGATTAAGAGCAGTGTCAAGGAGAGTGTATATGCAGTCTAAACTGAATCAGTTTTATATTGCACTTCAAATGGCTTTAGTGGAGCAATTCCTCACTTAGCATTGTAAAAGTTTATGCCAACCAGCGTAGGTTTTACAGAGGACAAAAAATCCAACCCTGCAGAAGCTGTAATGTTAAAAAGAGCAATGCAACAATATAAATATGAAAATTAAAATTGTATCAGCATTTGCTGTTAGAAGATTTGCTTTCTGGCACTTTATATAAATCACAGCATTTAAACCATAGCAAAGTTTACTATCTTTTAAAACTTCCACTAGTTTTTCTTCTAGCCTGTCAAAATAAATTGTTAAAGCTACAAGTCTCAATCTTCAAAGTAAATATGGAAAAACAGGTCAAAGACACTTCTTTCTTTCCCCCCTCAACTCCCAAAGACAAAAGAGTTATTTTTTTCAAAAGGCAGAGGATGTTTCTGGAACTATACCGTGGAAGCATATTATATTTTCCAATAATCATATTTCTTTCTGAAGCTGTAACTCATTCTTGCAGTATAATCAGTCACAAGAATGACCTTTAGTTTTATCAGAATAAAATTGCTCTCAAGAGCAATTAACAAAAACATGAATTCGAGCATTGCAACATGGATGAAAAGAAAACAGCATTTTTAAAGTAATTTTAGTGTGGCCTCAGAGCATGTCATGGTCAGTCATTTGGTCAGGAATAGGATTGCCTAATCTACCACCTTTTTAGCAGTTATTCTTAGTCTGAGTACGTTTAATGCTGTTTATATTTTTGTCTTTGTGTTTGTATTCAAGATTGCAGCCCGTTATGAAATGTGGAAAGGGCTCTGATGTTTGCATTTACCAGCGCTATCAACAAGTCTTCACATGAAAGCAAAATGAAGTCTTTCAAATTCAGAGGTTGTGGTTTCCCATTCAAGGGATCCTATTATTTTAGCATTGTGTACCTAACGCACTGGATAGCTTTGTGCCAACACCTCTATTGTAACCTGCTCCACCCACCATGTATTTTATAACTTGGCTTTTAAATTCTCCTCCTAGTTGAAACTTGTCCTAGAATATGTCAACTGAAGAGCAGAGTTTATTCATCCTATTTTCTTATTAAAGGGTTCCTTTAATTTTTTCACAGGACAGATTTTTCAGGAATAATATGTAATTGGCCTATGGGTAGATACAGTGCGTGTGACTGGCTTCCATGGCATATTTGTATATGCATTTAGCAAATGCAGAATTGAGATAGAATAAATACATAACAACCACAAGGGCAAAAGATCTGGTTCAGTCTGCAAAGGATCTAAAGCAACGCTGAAAAGTCTGATTCTGCCACCTATAATTTAGCAGTGTCCCTGAGCATTTGGTTTAGAAGCTGGGGGATACTTTAGAGAGTGTAATAAATTATTTCATTTGTTGGGTTTTTGGAGGAAAATGTTTGTGAAACTAGAACTGGGTCTCGCAGAAAGCAATGCAGAAAGAAAGCAGAAATCTGAGTCAGGGAATAAGGAGATAAAGGGGGAAGGCATGAAGGAAAAGGAAGGGAACAGTGTTAAAATTGTACTTCTAGTATTTCAGTTTTTCCCGGGGAATTTGCTCTAGCTTTGTTATCAGAGACCTTGAGAATTTTGTCTAATTTGCAGTCTTAGGCTTTGGGACTCTTGGGAGAGGGAGTCTCTACTTTTCTGTGCCTTTACACATCTATGTGGTAGCTATACTGCCAACACTTCCCTGACATGGAGAAATGTTCTTTTCTTGAACTGGATTTATACAGTGCAGAAAATTATCATCAAAGCTTGGTTGTCTCACAGGCATTTTGATGACCTTCCACCCACTTGGCATACCTAGATAAAGATCTTACTTTAGGTTTCTAGCTGGAATGTTATCTCCCAAATCCCAGTGCCACAAATACGTAAGTGTAGATTTGCATGTGGATTGGGGATGCAAAATTTGGGAATGCCCATCCAGGTACCATTTTGAATCTGCTACAGAAATCCGAATTTAAATGAGCTTGATCATTTGCTTTTGGTCCTGTTTCAGCTGAAAGCATCTATTCTGGTACCTCATTGCAGCTCTCTTCTGTGCCTTGTAAATGAACTGTACTGACTCAATGTCTGAGGTTTAAACTAATCAGATAATTTGCCCACCAGCTCTACCTCCCTATGTGCTATCTGGGTGAAGCTTTTAAAGGCTTTTACAGATGCTTTTCCACTTGCCACATCTTTAGGTTTTGATTTTTATTCCCAGTTTTCATCTGGAAAAGAACCTATTTAAGAGCTCCTGTAATTCCCAAATTATTTAACTTTTTATTGCTGCACAGAGCCTTGACCTCATCTACTACTTGCAAATGCCATATGAACCAGAAGTTCCTCTGTATGTTTACCTTTCAGAGAAATGTAAGAGTGAGATCATTGTTGTGGAAGACCAAATTTTTGTTCTGTGCAGATCTCAGCAACTTATTGAAAATTTAAAATTACCTAGAGCATATGAAGATGAGACATGGAAGAGGAAGGTCAGGACAGTCTGGAAGGAAAAAACATGTAATCTGGTGTGTAATTTACAAATAGATGTGCATTTTAAGTATGAAAAAGAGAGAAATGCTGTTTCCCTGCTCCAGCTGGAGAAACATGTATTACAGGGGCCACGCTGACTTAAATTCATTTCTTTGCAGAATGAGGCTGTGGTTTCTGGAACGTTTGTTCTGCATGACTGACTGATGGAATAAGTTTTAGTAGTTGTAGAATTGTTGTGTGGGTTTGTTTTCTTTTGTATTCCTTGCATCAGGAGTAGCTTTATATCTAGATACTGTGGAAGTGTACTCTGGAAATGGAAAAGTGGCATTGGCTTTTGAAAAGGTGTATATGTTTAGATCTGTTCTTTGTTTTAGCTTTGTCTTTTTTAATTTTTACTCTAAAAGATAAAACCTACATCAGTAACAGAAGCAGGTGAGAAAGGTGAGAACGTGTGGCATCAAAAAGGCACTCTAGTATCCTGATTTTTGGAAACTGAATATGTCTCTAACACATATGGGCCTGTAGACGTTGTTTTCCAAATCCGAATAGGTGAACGGATTTACTGAAGGATGGAGAGAGCATGGAGTAGCAATACCTACTTTACAAGAAAAAAAGCACAAAGTTTATCAGTGCCTTTGGAAGAATTCCTTCATGTTATACCAAATCTCTTTGAATGGTAACACAGAGGACCAAAACACATTGTGTGGAATGAGCTTTTCTTTGATTTCTTTTCATGCATTTTCCTTTTCCCTTTCACCTTCACCCCCCCTGGTCTCAAGCTTAAAATGCTGTAAACTCTTCTGAGTTTACACAAAACACATCTGAAGAGAGAGAGGGTTAAGAAAATGGCCTGTACTCTCTGAAGATGGCAAAAATGTGTGCTGTTACACTTTTGAGGTCGCCTTCTCCCATGTTCCTTGCATCACCTGCACCAAAATTACTTTGTGTGGTGAATTAGTAGAATTATACACCATGTCTGTTCATCTGCAAAAATAATAGGGATTAACTTTACCAAAAATTATGAACTAGTTTAGATATCATAATAAAGCTATCTGATACTTGCTAGAACAATTAGTCTTCTGATGCCTCTGCTCAGTATTTGTTAGGATGTGATATAAGGAGTGAAGACATGCTGTGTCAGTAGCACAAATAATTCTGAAGATTTTCCTGTATCTCAAAACATAACGATTCAGACCAGAGAGGCACCTGTCCCAGATCCTTGTATTGCACAGTTGTTAGATATGGATGCCCAGTGGAAAGTAAGATTAGATTAGCCTTCAACTATCCTTCAATTATTTTAACTTCATTAGATTTTAATTTTTTTTCTGAACCTTATCTGGTTTATCTGTTTAGTAAATCCATGATTGTCTCTCTCATGAAACTGTGCAGCCTGTCCTTTAATCTACATAAAAATTTTGCAAACAGTAACCTTTGGCAAGGAATTCCTGAGGTCCACCACTTGTTCCCTACACAACAACTTGTGTTGCTTTCTCTGACACCTCTTTGTCTTCATTTGACACCCCTATTTGTCTATTGGAACAGAAGTAAACTCTCAATACTTCTTTACCTTTTTCCTACCTGGAGACATTCAAGGTCAAGTTAGACAGGGCTCTCAGCAACCTGCTGTAGTTGAAGATGTCCCTGCCAGTTGCAGGTGGGTTGACCTAGATGACATTTAAAGGTCCCTTCCAATCCAAGCTATTGTATGGTTCTGTAACACTTGTGATTTGTGGACCTCTGTCACATCTCCCTGTTGTATCTGTTCCAGGCTGCAGAAGTTCATTCATTTGCTTCTCCGCTGTAGACTCAACTTCAATTCTGTTGCCCTTCTCTGAACTCTTTCTAGTTGTAATAAATTTTGAGCAACCATTCAGAACTGCTCACATCATGCCAAACTGTGGGCAAACTGTAAATTTACACCATATGATGAAATGAGACTTTAAGGTTTTTTCTCTATTCCTTCCTAAAATTTTCCAAATTTCCTAAAATATTTCATTTTCTGTTTTGACTGATGCTGTAAGTATTGGGTTGATGTTTATAATCAAAATATCTATTGCAACTCCAGTGTTTTTGAGCCTGAGGTAATCTGTGGATTATTTTATTCCATGCAAAACACTTTTTAAAATTTGTGCCACTGTATTGTTCAGACACCTAGTATTTTAAGGTCTTTCTGCAGTTGCTCAGTTTGCCATTCTCCTTTTCCTTCTTCAAATACCTTTATTTTGTGAGTAAATTTGATCACCTCTTTGCTTACTCCCTTTTCCAGGTCACTTCTGAATATGTTGAACATATTCACAGTTAGAACAGTTCAGTTCCTACGTCGCAGACCTCTGACTGTTCCTTCTGTTCTGTTTCTTGTCTTCAGTCAATGTTATGCCCTTGCACCTTTTTTGTTTAGCTTCTTTAAAAGACTTTGGGAAAGATCTTGTTACAAGTCTTTTTGAAATTTGACTTGACAGAAGTATCCTTAACTGGAAACTTATTGAATTCTTCATTTTATCAGCTGTGTGATAACACTTGCAGTAAACTTCTGTAGGTTTGCAAGGCAGGCATTCTCTTCATAGAAACTTTGGCATCTTTTCTCTAAATAGAGAGAATTAGTGGACGCTGGAATAAACTGTACTTTGCAATTTCTTTCTATATACTTTGTCTGATGTGTGCCTAAATGTTATCTCTTTATCTAATGTGAGTCTTACAGGCCCGTCACAAAGCTTCTTTTTAAAATCACATTTATATTTACATGCCAGTCAGAAATTGAGGTGGGTGGGGCTTAAGAAATGGGGGTATGCATACATTTGCTTTTTTTGTCCAATAAGAGAATGACAAAAATGACTTGCTAATGGCTTGATGGTTTGCCAGAATTAAGAATGTAAAATTATTTATTATCCTGATGTAGAAAGCATTGATATCATATGCGGAAATGCAGACACCTCAATCTTTTCTCTTACTGTCTTTGGCACCAGAAGATTTTAAATTAATATAACAGTTCATTACTAAATACAAATGTTTGTCACAGTTGTGTAAAGTACTGGTAATTTAAACTTCACATAGACTGTGAGGACTAATATATAAACAGCTTTAAGAGAAGCAGACGAAGATTAGAAATGCATGAAAGCAGTTCTGAATCTTCTCTACAAAATGAAACTTCCTTGTAGAAATCTCAGGTTTTTCACACCCCCCCCCCCCTAAATAATTTTTCTTTGCTGTGTTTATTTCCTGTTTTCAAAGTCCATTCTGTAGCAAGGCAAAGTAGCACTTGTACCAACGTGTAAACTTTGGGAAGGCTGTAAATATTAATCCACTGTAACTTCAGATGCTGAGATAAAGGAGCAAGCTTTACAAATAGCTAGACTGGTACTTGCATCTAGTAATTGAACCTGCTCCTTGTGAAAGTCCTCAGGTGGTGGTACTTCTTCAGAAATTAGATTACCATTTTGTTTCTTCCACAGAAGCAAGGAGGGGAATCTTTTTCACTTAAAGTAATAGGTGGCAGCAGGAAAACAAGGATAGATTGGTAATTCTGGATACTCTCAGTACTGGAAGTCTGGTAGAATTGTTTGAATGTTTGTTTTATTTCACCAACCAAGTTTCTCTTGAAGGAAAGCAAGAAAGTGTAAGCATGTGAAGAGAAGGCTGCCAAACCATTTTATTTTTTCATTATGGCCTTAACAAAAAAATCTAAATGAGAGATGATGCTTAACTTGTATCACTTAATTTCATTAAGACCCTAAGAAAGAGCTGCTTACTAGTAGCTTAATGCTTGGTATGTGAAACAATCTCTGATTGGTGGTGGGGGCACATGGGGTGTTGGACAGTCCAAAAAAATTGTATGAAGTCAAAAGTAATTTTTTAAAAAAATTTTGTTTCTTCTCAAAGAAGCAGCAGTAGCAGCATGGTATGTGGGGAAAAAAGAAAGTAAGGCAGATCAGTATAACTGTGATTTACAAATGCATATGGGAACAAATTATTTATATTTGGAGAATAATAATATTTAAAATACCTGATACTGGTTTGACCTAATAAAGTTTGAAGTTTTATGACAAATCTTAATAGCTTTTTTTTTTTTTTGGTGACAATAGCATGTCTAATGGACAAAGGAAAGCCATTGTGAATTTGACAAGGCTTTCAATACTCTTCTACACGACAATGTTCTCCTAACCAAATTAAGGAAATGTGGATGGTGGTGTACTTTTTGATTGGAAAAAAAAATAATAAAAATTGGTCCCAAAATAGCTTTTAGTGATTAAGCTATCAAGCCAAGAGCGGATGTTAGGTGAGGTCACACCTGACTGTGTTCTGAACTTTCTGCTATTTTCATTAATGATTTAGGCTGATGGAACAGAGACGGTGTTATCAGACTCAATGGCTTTATTTAGGAAGAGTTGCTACTCTTGGGAAGACAGAATGAGAACGGTCTAGGCAAATCAGAGTAGTGGTCTGAAACTGTAAGATGAAGCTGAAATACAGACATAAAGACTTCTGCTTAGAATGAGGGGGAGCAGGAAAGAAGTAGAAGATGCAGAATAATTAGCTTTCACAGTAATAATAGTAATAGGAAACAACAATATTGCAAAGAGGACCTAGGTTTATGCTGATGGATTAGTTTAAAAGCAAACATAGATGGTCTCTTGAGGTTCTCTTTAGTCCAGCATTCCAACAGTGTGGTGGTTTTGGATTTGAGAATAGCCATAACCTTATGGCAGTAGCTATTTGAATAGAATGAGTGACTATGCAAAAAAAAAGAGAGAGGAGGAGGAGAGGCAAAGACAATCACAACTGATTTCAATACATGACCTTGAATAAGAAGTGGATACACAACTTGCTTTTCTTAACTTCTCAGGCGCTGAGGGAATCTCCAAACTTCTCTAAATAAGGATCAGGAATGCTACATCTATTAGAAATTTAGTTGTTTTTAAAGAAAAAAGTCAACTTGAAAATACAGCCACACAATGCAGGAACACCCTTAAAAACTGATTTCCCGAAATGTTCCTGGAATGTGCTTTTGCTGAGGTTTAGCTTTTGAAATATATACCACATCAGTGCGATGCAGCAGAAGTTCCCAAGGTTGAGACTTGTGTGAGAATTCATCTCTTTGTAGGCATTGGGGAAAACAGTTACAGTAACAGAAAAAAATGTGAGAAAAGTATGTTAGATGAATGACTGAAGTGGTGGTAGATGGACAGCAGTAAGAACCTAAAATCCCGAACACAGTTTCTTAGTGTTGTTTTCTTACAGCAAAAATTTAGTAGAGGTGATGAAATTTAGTTGTTATTTGATATTTAATAGTGATTATTAAATTACAGAGAACAAAAAAACCTTGTATTACATTTGAAGTAATAATTGTATTAAAGATTTTTTTTTCTTTATTCCTGAAATTCTATCAGCAATTGGAAGCTAAGTGACTTTCATTTACAACATTTTAAAATTATTTTTTCCTTACTAAAGTAACAATAATTTACATGTGCAGAGTAAATTCACAGAAGTATCCTGGAAATGTTTTTTATTTGATTTAAAATTAATTCACTAATGTGGCAACTCTGTATTTGGAGAATTATTTTTCCCGATTTTCATCCTCTGTCCTGAAGTTCCCAGACAGGTGACTGAGTTTTTGTAGGCATTTGTTATGCATTCAGATGCCAGGGGAAGCATGAAATGGAAGATCTCAGAATAAACCTCTTGTAGACAAAAAAAAACGCAAAAGACTCAAAAGTTCCCTTTCTTATCCACACTCTTTAGAATTCGGTTGCAAGTCTTGTATTCCATTTCTGCTACTTTTGCAAAGTTATGAATGCTTGGCTTTTAAAACTTCTTAAACTTTTCTTTCTTAAAAATTTATAAACTTCTGAGGCATCTGTTTATGTAAATTCTGTTGTGGTAGTCAAGATTATTATTTACCCTTCTTTAGAAAAGACACCTCTGGAAATTATTTTACAAAAAAATACTATTGAAAGATGAAGTAGTTAAAGTATAAGAACCCGCCCAGTCTATGCAGAAACTTCCTAACAAACCTAGCCCTAATGTTGACATTGTATGAGATTTTCACATTTTTTAAATTCTGTGCATTTTCCATGCCTGGATTTACAGAGATTGTTGTTTATCTATCCAAAGTCTTATTATTTTTTCTTAATTATGGTTAAGGATATGGGAAGAACTTCTGAAGACTCTAGAGTCTCAATTATAAAGGAGATCTTATTTATCTTGTCTGTTTAATTCTAGGATCACAGATTTTTGATGTAAACTGTCCATCATTAACTAGCCTTCTGATTTAACAAGTTGCTCAGAAGTGCCTAATTTTTGAGGATTATTTTCATAATGCAAGCTATGATGAGACCAAAGGGAAAGCTTTTTGCCAACAGATCCTAATTTACATCAGTGACAATATCTAGAGATGGCATCTTTGTTGGAATCTGTTGTAGTGTGAAATGTCCCTGAAATTGATGCCATATTATGTTAGTATCTATAAAAACATCTCATCAAACATACTGTGGTCTGCCAGACTCACACATAAGAGCTTCAGGAGAAGAGAAGGACCATTTCTGTGCCTGATATTTGTACCTGTAACATCCCCCCACACACACCTTGTGTTTTTAATATATGATACACAACGGGATTAGGTTTTCACTTTGCCTTTCTGAACATACAGTGTAACAGTTGGATGTGCTTTTCTACACACTTACCTGTTTATTAAACCAATTCTAAGTGGAATTAAACCAAACTAAGTGAAATTTTACAAAAGGTTTTTCTTTGCTGAATTCCCCTGTTGCACCTGTGTGCTAAAGCTCTAGATGTGATGTTGTAAGGAGAGGGACTGGAGAAGTGGTGCCATTTGTCTTTTTGGAAAAGGCTGAATAAACCTGTATGATTTTGCACCCCAGCTTTCTTAGAAAGGACAGGCCTTTTAGCAGCCCTCTCTCCTTTACTCTCTGAAGGCACTAGAAAGAGGTAAGACCTGGGCTCCTACAGGATCGTACACTAATGGCTTGCCTGCTTTGCCTGCTTTCTCTCTTACTGCTGCTGGCATTCAAGTAAACACCAAGAGTATTTTTTCACATTCTTGCTGCTGAGTATGCTGGAAATCCTCTGTCGCCTGTTTCTAATGGATACTGCCCTGCCCCCATGTTCTTTAGTATGCTTGCTTAGCAACAGCAGTGGATGTTCTTGCAAGATACCCATAATCAATCCGTGCCATGAATGCTGGCAGAGAACTGTTTCATAAATCCAGATCATTGCTATGACATCCTGATTTCTGAACTGTAGGCTTGCGCATAAATTATCACTTAGCATGAGACTGTGAATATAGTGCCTGAAATCTTAACTTTTGTTTAGAGAATGTTTGAGGTTTTGTCATAGAAACAATTTCCTGTCTTACACACTACTGTTTGCACATACTTGTGTGAGTGCTGAAGAGATTGGAATTGAAACATGGGGATTTCTTTTTGTTTTGTTTTAAATACTCTGCAGGAATATGAGGAAATTCCTTAATCACTTCAAACCCCTCTCTAACTTGAAATGTGTAGGCTTTCTTCTACTGGGAGTACTTTAATAGAACTGGAACCAATTAAGGTGCTGGAGTAATGTGACAGAAACAGCTACATGTGGTTTTAACAATAAGTGTTATTTGGAGGGGTTAGAGGAGTTTCTTTCAGGTGTTTCAAAATCCTTTGAGCGTAATGATAATATGTTTTGTTATAAATGAAATAATTTCAGTATACATGCTATTTTAGGAGTAGCATTATAAAATTGGGCTGTAAAAAAAAAAAGTAAAAGATGGTATTTTCTTAGGATGCTAATCACAAGTTCTAATTGATACTGTTCAATATTGCCTGCTTTTATCTACAAGTTCACTTTGGCAATTTTTTTCTGACAAATTTCTGTTCTGAATTTTATACATGTAGTCACCTCTTGACTATCTGGAAATCAGCCAATTTGCTTCCATTTATATACTAAGTCTATATACAGTGCTTATTAATTTTTGTCATGATTCTGGGCATTCATCATTTTTAGGCTTTCACAAATTGGTATTAAAACTATATTTGCAAGCTCATTCCTGCAAAAATGGACAAATGAAACTATTCACATCTGTCATATAGGGAAAACAAAAGTTTTTCTGCCCTAGGTGGTATGTTTGCTTGCTCTTGGTAAATAGCTGCTACATTAATGGTTGCCAAAACAAACATATCTGTCTGTTGTTTCTAATGGCAGGAGGTAGTTCTCCCCTTTCCTTCTGACTTGTAACCTGAACTCTGGTTTAAAACCACTTAAGTGCAGTAATTTCTGTACTAAAACAGAGAGCTTTTAATTTAGAGGATAACTTTCTTTGTGTGCCATAGGTGGCTAAAGAGAAGATGTGTCCTGATCTCAGTGATATTTTGGTATTGCAGTTTATTTGGTATGTGGCCAAATATTACGTGTTCATAGGTTTTTGTTTAGGCTTAAAAAATTCCTCCTCTTTAATGTATTGCTTACTCTGAAAAAGCATTTCAAGCATATTAGGTGAGACCAAGCTTCTTAGATGAAACTGGGTTGTAGCTCTGCATTCACCTGGCACATTATAGTTCCCATAACGTGTTTCTAAAACACAATGCTGTAGGCATATTTGCTGACTTAATTGCTGTTTGATATATTGTTAAGTGCCATATAGCTTTCACAGAAAACAGACTGTGGATCTTTCTGATGTAGTAGAATTAATAAAACTACAAAGAATTTTTATAACTCTAGATTAGAAACTGCCTTGAGGTTATTCAGTTGTCTTCCTCTTTTTCTTTCCCCTACATCTTATATTTGTGACTGGTATTTCTACAAAATTTTGACTCCTTTTATTTGTGCTGTTGAATATAGAGATAAATAAAAATGCTTACTTCATTAAAAGCCTGTGCAATGTGTGCTGTGTTCAAAACTAGGAAACAGAATGAAGAATGAAAGAAAAAAAATCAGGTTTGGCAGTAATTGTATTTTAATGACAGTATTTTTATGATTGCTGCTCTTAGACTACTTTGTGAATTGCATGTTGTGATTTATGACTAAACGGCTCAAACCTGGTTTCCTAGAGCAAGACACAAATGTACATTAACAGAGATGCCTGAGAGAGGAAACTGCACCTAATGCAGTTAGAGTTATGAATCTCTTTTGGCAAAAGATGTGGTCTAAATAACAAAATTGGTTGGGGGGGGGGGGAATATGTGCTTACCTTTGGGTGGCAGCATCTCTCTGATATCACAGAATCTCTGTAGTACAGTATGCATCACTGATCTTTTTGTAAATATTTGGTAAAGACAAAGCAACGAAGACAGAGCCCTTCTGAGCAAGAAATGATGGTGGAGGGAGAGCCCTGAGGTAAATGCTGCTGAGTAGTGTTGAGGTGTAACTTGGAGCTGCTGCTGCTACTGGGCAGTGGAGCTGTAGTTGTTACACTTGAGATAAGTTATGAAGTCCTTGCAGAAAAGCAGAAGGCAGCTCTTCTCTTAATAAGCAAAAGAAGAACCTGAAATGCCAGACAATGGAATGAGAAATTTTTTGCAGGTAGCCACAATATTGTTGACTTGATCACTGACTTTATGAAGCTTATGTTCGTTCTTTCTCTGATTTTAATTGCCTCCTAAGTTATCTGTGTAAAAATTGACTCAGTGCTTGTAAGCATTGCAGAGGAGTTACATCCAAGTATTAAGTGTAAGCTGGAGTTAACTTCCAGAAAGCTTACCTGCAGAAATGCAAACACAGCCAATTTGCTACCAAACCCTCACAGACGGTTACACCTGGATAATCTATGTATAATGATGTGCTTACCAGTTTGGTGTTGATCCATGTTTGCTACCCAGATCTGTGGGAACATCAGGTGTTACGATTTCATCTGTGCATGAGTGAGGTAATAATCTTACAGAACACATTTTACTTAGTAGATAAGAGTGTGGTCCAATTAAAAACCAAAAGCTGTCATAAAATTACTCTTGACTTCTACCTTATGGACAAGGAGAACAGTTGCAATTTCCACTTTGTACAACTAATTTACTGAATAAGCCAAGTTTCTCTCTTCCACCATTTTTAAAAACAAGACTTAAATAGCTAAAAATCTGTGTTTCCTTACCAAACCAAGCTTTTAAATTTTTTTCTAAGGTTTATTCAGGTTGTACCTTAGTTGAAAGCCCTGGTGTGAAAGAACATGTTACTTAGGATGAGAAAGGAAACTCATTAGAGTAGTAGCACTAGAGCTATGATGAAGAGTGAAAACTCTGGCATGCTATGTATATCATGGTATAGCAGAAAGGAGAGATTTTTCTTGTGTCAAAGACAACTCAGCACACGTATTATATTAACCTTTCAACATAGGAAAAATAAAAAAATTCCTTAAACTTCATGCCTCAGTGAAATAAATTATATAATAAATATTTGCGTTTACTTTATCTAGAATTATTTTGGAAGTAAGGACAGACCTAACATAATTCCAGAGCAGTAAGCTGAGCAGTGAGAGTAAAATGGTGGCTGTTGAGTATCTTGAGATACAGACAAGGTATCTGTTTGGCCGAGCCTAGTCAGTCTGTATTGAGATTGAGCATTTAGCAGCTCTTACTTGGAGCAGACTAAACTTTGTTTAGTTGATGCCAGCTGCTTCAGCCTTAGAGACACAGAATAAGGCAGAGATCTGAAAATCCAAGAGGTGTGTTAATCAAGTCATTCTTTTTTTTTTTTTTGCATACCTTTCCCTGCAACTTTTTGCAGGAGGTTCTGTAACAGTTTGGTATGACTCGAGTATAATCATTGCAATGTTCGCAGGACAATGCAAGCTCCTTTTCACGGCACATCTATAGTAGTGGTACAATGGAAAAGCTGTTAAGATGGAGCTGAAGATGGGGAGTAATTTTCCTAAAGAAACTAGGAAGCCTTTTTCCCCACATGAAAACGGTTCAGTGGTGATGACAGGGTGTGGGGAGATGGGGGGGCATCCAAAAGTCCAACTTTCATGGTTGCCTGCTCTTTTCTGAAAATGTGAGTTTTGCTTAGAAAATTCAGCAATATGACTGTTAAACATTGTAATTTGGATGCTTTGTGTCCTTATTCTATGTGGGCATGACCAGTAGCTGGAGTAAGTCTCTTAAAATGAAAGTCATACCTTTTTGCAGAACCTTTTGAGGGTCTGATGGTCTGATATCACCAGGCAGCAACTTCCATGAAGCAACGTAATGACATATTCAGGACCTAGAAGTTGGAGTTAATATACATGATTTTTCTCACGGAATTAATAATAATTCATAGTGTTGGTTGATTACTTCATTTTTCTTTTTTTTTTCTTCTCTTTTTTTGGGGGGGGGTGGTGGTATGAGGAGGCAGATAATGTATGAGATTTTTCACTGCAAACTCAATTTGAAGGTTATCCCCCTTCTCTTCTAATCATAAACTCAATGAAAACCTCACTTAAGGCCTGGATTTGTTCTAGTTAAGACTTGCTGAGCTTTGCTTTGCTTTACTGTAGTATAACAATAGAATGACTTTGTGAAAGAGTATCCAATTAAACTGCATGCTTGATTTACATAGGTTTATCAAAAGGCTGCAAGGTTTTCACTTGTGCTTTGCTTGTGGAGAACTAGTCCTGGTATTCTCAGTGGGAACTGAATAATAACAACTAGGAGCAATTGTGACTCCTGACTTGGGGATGTGGAAGATGCTGTAGTTGAACTGGAAAAACAGACACTTCTCGATGGAGTTGTGAAAGTTCTGTCAACCTTGAGTAGATGTTGGGGACTGTCATCATGTTTAGAATCTTTGGTGATTGGTAGTAGATGTATCTTGAAACTATTAATAAAGTATGTTAGGTACTAAAAAGGAAGATGAACTGAAAAGGGGTGTTATTCATGGGGGTCACTCATTTTAGGGTTATCTTGAGTATGGATGTGGTAGAATGGCATGGAGAGAAAACGCAAAAGCAGAGATGGAAGTTAAAGGGAAAGAAAGTGAAATGAAGCAGAGATGGAGCTACTGCATACAGGCACTGCAGCTTGTTGAAAGACTGGAAAAACAGAAGAGCCTCATTTTAGCAATGATAGTAAAAGAAAAACGTGAACCAGAAAAATGGGAAAGAAAGCATATGGGAAGCTGAGAAAGCACTAAAGTATGTGAAAAGGATTCAGTGAGATAGAACAGATTCTTGAAGAAGCAACCAAACGGTTTGAGAATGAATCAATGCTTTTTCCTTAGAATTCTGTTGAGATTAATTTTGGCTAAAATGTAGCTTTTTTTTTTTTGCAAGGGAGGAGGTAACAGAGGGATCCAGAGAGGGTCTTGATTTTCATGTTCATACAGAATCTTTTTTTTTTAATTTTTGTTTGTTGAAGGCATTAAAAAATACCTCTGGCAGTTTTCCATTTCCTTTGGCTTTCATGTTTAAAGAAATATTCAAACTGGGAGAGAGGATGGGAAACTGAGCCAGGTGGCAAGCATATTCATCACCTAGTCTGTGGTGGAAAACATTGAATGATCAAATGAAAGTGTCTTAAAATAACATGAACACAGAGACAGAAAAAACTGCCAAGGGAAGGAATTTGTGTTAAAAGAAAACTTGCAGTTTCCCTGTCCAGTCCTAATAAAATACTTCAACGTTCAGTGGAAGGCAGTATATGTATCATCTGCAGCTATAACTTTTTATTATTGTTACTTTTTAGAGTAATTAGAAAGTCATAGAGAAATTCTTTTATCTGAAAAGCATTCAATTTGAATACTTATATGGAAAATACCTCTTATACATGTATGGATGTGAGTATGCCCACATGCTACATATCAGTGTTACTAAATTTGAAGCTATGGAAGAAGAAAATCTTTTTGCTCATCATTGTAAATAAAAATAAAATTTGTAAGTTACTGAATAAGCCCCAAGGTGGTTTGGTAGCTCTGTCAACTTCAGCATGTGAGCCAAAACAACAGGAGAAAAAATTCTCTTTGAAACAAAGAATCTCCAAGACTTGAACTTAAACTGTAAGTGACGTATCAGCTACAAATCTTCATCAGCCTGCACAATTAAAGGAGACATGATTAGTTTTCTTAGAACCCTTTGCCTATCCCTTATTTCTCACAATCTGAAAAAGGTCAGGTGGTAGGAAATCCTACCTCTAAACTTGCTGTCTTTGTCTACTTTGTATTCATAAACTGAAGAACAGTGTCTGCTAATAAAGACTACGGTGCTTAAAATTATTATGGGGTTTTAGAGAATGTTCCAAATGTTGCCAAAATACTTGGAAGATTTCTCCCTCCATTCCACCCCTCTGTCCAAATTGTGAATGGAAATGGAGATCAACCTGTAAAAGCTTGAAAGACAACTTAAAAGGGCTCTTTTCTCTGGCAGGTTCTTAAAATGAATAATATCCCATTTTTAACATCTCTGTCTAATAGTTTATCCAACATGTGCAGAAATAATGTCATATTAGCAGTTATCAATTGTACAGATGCCATTTATCAGCCAACACTATTTGCAAATAACTAAATACAATGGATTTTTTAAATCCAAGCTGCTTAAATTTAAAACATATTTCTTTTACATAGCTAATGCTATGTTTGGAGATTTGTTTTCTGTGTGCATGAGCTCTTGGGAACACAAACTGTCCAAGTCAGGGTTGTTCCAAGCTGCCCTGCCTGGTGACAGGGTTCTTGGGTGTTGCTGTAATGCAAAGAACAATGGCGTATTAGAAATAGTTTTACAAACACTTAAAGAAATAGAGGGGTAAATTGTCTTTAAAGACATCAGTTCCAATGTAAAAATGTCTGTGTGGCCATTGGGAGGCACAGAGATTAGGAATTCACTTTATTCAAATGTCTTCAACTAGTTTTAAGTTCCAGTGCTGCATATACATTCTGAATCTGTAGTTTCACAGTTGTAACTGGGCTTGAACTCAAATGATATCAATTTAATTGTTTTATGCCAAATAGCTCTCGGAAATCTCTCTCCTTGAGTGCAAGTTTATCTGGGTTACCGTTGAGCTACCCGAGGATCTTTGTCAGAAAATTCTCAGACTAATATCCCAAATGTATTTTTGAATTATATGCTGTGCTTAATGAAAAGCAGAGACTTGATTGGAACAAGCAATATAGGAAATTTAGTTTTCTGCTTACACGAGGGAGAGATTTATAGTTCCTGTAGTATATTTTGTATCTTTGTAAACTGGAAGGCATCACCCTGCAGCATTAGAAAGTAGGCATGAAAGAACCTTTTAGGTGATGAAGGAAAAAGCAAAGAACTTTCTTGTTCCAAACTTTGTGGTTTTGGATCCCGGCACAGTTGTATTTCATGGAATTAGTGGGAAATGGTTTAAAACAGTCATTTTCATCGTGACTCATTATGCATAGCAATATATTATATATAAACACATTGTTTGAAAGCAGTTCCGTGAGTTTTATTTTGTGGTTCAATTAATACTGTACTGAATATTATCTTCCAAAACCAGAATACCCGGATTCTGATTCTGCCAATTACATACTAAGTAACCATGTCTGTACCTCCTTTATTTACAGCTGACATGTATTGCATTTATTTAGACAGAAAGCTTCATATTCTAAGGTTCCCCCTAGGTACATACAAGTGACATACCAGAATATAAATACCTCATTATCGGTATTATAGATGAATCCATTGATATTCCGACAAGGAAACTTTTTCTTTTCATTTTTATCTGAATTTTGGCCCCATAATTATGAGAATTATTAACTTAATAGTGTTAGCTTAAAAGCCTCTGTTTCTAGAAACTTGCAGCATCACTAAGACTACTCTGTCAGCTTCAGTCCACAAGCTGCAATCTTTACTGGTTCCTGTAATGTAGCAGTAACATAAAAGTAGACAAGTTGACAAGTAGGTACAGCTCTTCAGAGGTGTGAAAAAATCCAGCAGACTTATTTGGTATCTTTTTTCATGAGTTTCCAAGGAGGAAAAAAAATCAATAATGGATTCAACGATATGGATTCTCAAATGCAACAGTCTTGATAGAATTGCATCTATGTACACTTAATAACTACCTATACGAAGGTTGGAGGCTGAGGGTAAATCCAATAAATGCAAGTTAAGTGCTACTGTCTGACCCTTATTTGAACTGCAGGGACAGATCCATCACAACATGGTTTATCCTCTTGTGTCTAAGATGCTCTGTAGTAAACACAACATCTTTATGTCTAAAAGCTTAGATTACAAGTGAAAACTTTTCTGAGTCTTGATTAATACAGGCTAAACAGTCTGTGTAGCTAAAGATTCTCTGTTAGCATTTTGGAAAGTCACGCTAGTTCCATATGTAAAATAAACCCCTGTTTGAACTACAGGGTCAGATCACAGGGATTGGTCTATCCTCTTAGGTCTACAGAGTATTCCTACGTCATAGAAAGCTTGCTGCTATTTTTGTTTGCTGTTCAGTAATTCTTGTAAGGAGAAACCTAGTGAATATTTGTTCCATGTTAACATTGAATGTGCTAGTAATATTGTATACCTTTATGAAAATTTTCTCAGTTTGGATAGGAGAGTCTGAGTGTATGTAATGATCTCTGGAAGCTAAGTTGTTCCATGTCATTGGTCATCCAGGGAGCCCTCCTCTGTACTTTTGTTAGCTCTACTAGGTCTGTTCTGGAAAGGAGGAGTAAAAAGTTATGTTTTCATGGTATAATTGTAAAAAGCAATCACTCTAGTGTTATGATAATGCAATAGCAAGTCAGATACCAAAGTTGAATCTATTAATTTTTCTTATTAGGATGCAAGTTTTAAAAAAACATTTCAATAGTCCAGACTACTAAACTTAAGTTTCAGTGAAACCCCTTGCTTGATGTTTCAGTTTCAGCATACAGCATGGATCTTGCATTTATTTTGTGGGGTGAGGTGCAGACAAAAGGGTAAACTCTAAAGTAATCTATCTCTCAAATGAACTCTTCTGCTCCTGCTTCCCCAGCTTCCAGAAATAGTTCAAGCACAACACAACTATTTTCCTAGTATGCCTGCACACCTGAGGTTAGGCTTGGGAACCTGTCTAAATATTTATACAATATGTTCTGGGAATCCAGTCTTGTTGACGTATTTAATACATAAGAAAAACTCAATAAACTTTGGGGGACCTCCCCTTTCCCCACCTGCAAAAAAGTCTTTCTTGGTGTTTGTCTTCTATTTTTTTAAATTAAGAACAAGACTTTACAGAATCTGCAAATAAACTGGAAATATATCATTAGGCCTTTGATCAGTCAATGCTTCTTAATACAAAGGAAAATGAGAAAGTTATGTATTTCTTATCTAGATGTAGGCAATGCTTGGGAGAGCATGAGAGAGTTACCATTTTGTCTTTAGCTAAGCAGTTTTTTGTGTTAAGTGCTGGTGATCTCAGTTATGTTGTCCCCTTTCAAATTAGCTTTGATTGTTCATTACTCTTCCTGTCTATGCACTACACTGGGGGAGGAGAATAGCCTAATAATTCTTGAATATGAATACTGTAGGTGATCATACAGGAGTTGGTCTAGAAGACCAAACTGCTCTAGAGGTTGAGTACTGTGGTAGAGACAACTGGCAAGTCAGTAGGACAGTCTGTGACTGCAGGGTTCTTACACTTTCTAGCTTTCCTTTACGATTCTCTTACACTGTGCTCATTGTAAAATTGCACTATTTGTCTGAACTTTAAAGACTACTGAGTCTTTAAAAAAGTGAACAGTGAGGATTATATTCAAGTCTACAGTGTGTATAAACAGCAGGATGTAACTCTATGATGCTTTCACAGTCCTTTATGTTGTTGCCATTGATTGTACAAACTCTCTTCCATGTAATAGCATTGAGTAGTTTTGTATCTCAAATTCAGAAAAGAACTGTATTCTCTGAAATCAGTCTGAATTGTAATTAGAAGGTGACACCCAAACTTTGTGCTAGGTAGCAGCATATTGAGGGGGGAATTGTGTTTCTGTTGAAGCTGATAGGTATTCAGTTAACCCTTCAAAATAAGGGGGACTGAATATCACTTTGTAGTTTGACTTTAAATATGATAAGTATTCTTAATAGAGCTTCAAAAGTTTTTCTCCTGCAAAATCAACTAATGTGTCCTTTTCTCCTCAATCTGTTTAAAACAATGAATATCTCATTGTTACAGTTGGATTCCTAGAGGGACACATAATATCCCTCATGCTTCTCTTAACAGAAATAATGTGCATGTGTCATGTGATAGAGATAGTGGAGAGCTAAGCAGCATTTTTTTCTGTTCTGCAATACTCTGTAGCCCTCATAATGCTGTCTTTGCAAAGTTTCATTCATTCCAAAAGGAGTAATGGACTTCGTTTAGTTTTCTAGAAAGCTATTGGCTGTATCTGAAGTTGGTTAACTGGGCTTTCCCTTTGATTATTTTAAGGATAGGCAACTCTAGAAAACAGTTCATACCATAAAATGATGATTAAGACAAGAAAAGCTCTCATTTTTAAGAGGTACTTATTTATTATTAGCCAGATTTAATAATTCTGTTTTGTGTGCTCATATCCAGATCTGTTGGTAGAAATGAGCTATTAAGAAATTATGTAATGCAGAGTATACTTTAAGTATACTTATTATACTTCTATCACAGACCCATGCTCTTATTTGATGATAGGAAACACGACAGTACTTGCTTCTGGGAAATCTGTATATAAGATTTGTATAATTTATCTAAAATCTTTGCCCTTGGAGAGATGTAATAGCTGCAGAAAATTCCCTCAGTGTTATCATGTATGCTCTGTGACTACAGTGTACATGTATGATTACAGTGCATTTTAAGAAACTTACCTCCTGGAAAATTTTCAAAGTGATCCCAAATAGATTCCTTGTAAGCCAGGCTCAAAGAGATTAAAATCAATTTTCATGTATAGTTTGTAACCTCTTCTTTTGACCAAGAGACTTTCTTTTGACCAAGTTTTCTATTACCTAAATTTGGAAAATAGGTAAGCATGTTGGATTGTATCCATAAAGAAATGACACATGTACTGCAAGCTCACACTAACATGCTGTGATTTTTTTATATTTGTAGATATCCTGTTTTCTTCATGGTTTACAAAGAAAACTCAGTATCGAGGGAACTGAAGACTGGGATGTGCTGGGCTAATACAAATTTAACTGAAGCCAAGAATGCCCCTGGTTTGGCTCTGAAGAGAGTGCAAAGGAGCCAAGGACATTTGGAAGGCCAAACCCAAACCAGTACGGTGAGCTTCCTATATTGTACTGCATACAGCAATGATTATATATGTGAATTTTATTCTATCTATCCTATCTTTATATCTTGTTTTAATAGAGGACAGTCTGCTTTTGAAGTGCTGGAGCAGGTTGACAGTAGCTTCATAAGTGATACAAACTGTATATTCTGCTTTTCTAGAAACAGCTTTAATTTCTTTTCATTAGCTCGCTGCTTTTTAGCCAGAATTGACTATATGGCTCTAGTTTGCCCTGGTCAGGATGTGGGAAAAGCTAAATCCAACATACAGTCGGATCTAAAACATTATATTGGCACTGAGAGTCAATAAGTAATTTATTTTGCAACGTAAGTAGAAACCAGTGTGGTGTTAAAAAAAATATAAATAAATTACAACATTATTTATCTGCTTTTGTAATAACACAGCAGACCTGGATTTCTTCAGAGGATTATTATTTAATCCTGATACTGAGCTTCAGTAGTAACTCTCAGCAGAGTCTTCCTCTGAAACTGTTTTGACAGAAAATGTCTAGTTAAGTATTTGTGTTAAAACAGCTTTTGACTTCTTAAACTTATATTATGTAAGATGCTAGAGACTGTCTGCCTCTTTGGGAATTCTTTAAATATCTGGAGTGGAATAGCATGCTTTAGTTTGAACGAAATACAAGATCCCCCAAGTGGTGTGATTCTTTCATTTAGTTGACGTTGCCTGTGCTCGTGAATGTACAAATATTCATGTGGAAATGAACATTCAGCTTATTCATAGATATCCCCATTTTATTTTTTCAGCACACTACTTTATCCCATCGAATTATGTCGGTCTCCTTTTCTAGAAGATCCATCTGCTCTTGCTGATTTAAATCTTTCTGTGCTTTTTTTCTCCATTTTTTCTCTCTTGCTTGTTGTTATGCCTGAATTAAAAACATCTGGATTAAAAATGTTGAAGTTTTGATAACAAATCTGTCTCTCATTTATTTTTCATGTAAAATGCCACAGCATCCTTTCTATACTTAGCATCCAAGAAAAGTTGAGATATGTTGAAAGTTTTCACTAGAAACTATTTTTTTTTAATAGAAAATCACTGTTTTGATCAAGATTATTTTCTTTGTTTCATATAAGTTTTTTTACTTTGGAGAGTTGCCTTGTCATTACACCTCTGAAAGGGAAGGAAAATTGAGTTTCAACATGCGAGATTAGAAAAAAAATGAAGAAAAAAATTTGCATTTATCTGTAATAATTACAATTGTAATTACTCTGCTGGCATGTGTTTTGCCAGCAAAATCCTGAAGAGCTGAATGCATACATGAAAAAAAGATGAGGGGTGTGCACAATAGAGGAAAAAACCTATGCTTTAGCAAACCATTCATGCAGTAAAAAACTATGCAGAAATTTTGCATGTTATTATGTCCTAGGAAGAAATTTCCATGCTACACAAAACAAGGTATGACTGAAGGAAAATGAATGCTAATAGAGCAGTCTAGCCAAGAACATCCCCATTTGTTTTCCATTTATTGCCCAATCTAACTATGTTGCAACCTGCCCAGAAACGAGGACAAAGAGTGTAGACTAGGGAATGAGGTGGTTGTTATAGGCCCACTGTTACCACTTGAAAATGGATTATGCAGATGAGTAACCTCAAACTCCTGACAGAATTTGCAACAGTAAGGTTGGAAATTCAAGTTAGTGCAAATGCTCTTCAAGCTGGAACAGTTGCTATTGCAAACATGAAATGCGTGAAACCATGTACAAATAGTGGACCTGGGGAGTTTGCAGTTTGAAAAACAATTTCCCTTTGATTTGAGCATGTGATATTAAGTAAACAAAAGTTGCTTAATTACTGATTTAGGCAGAGTCATTTAAGAATAATGCTTATTGATTCTGAAAATACGATTATCAACAAAGGGTTCTATGTCTTCCCAAGTTTCCTCTAATTCTGCTGTTGAACTGGAATGCAACTGCAGAACTGGTTTTCCTGCACATTTGGGACTATTTGACTGTAGCCTGAATTTTACAGACCAGACGTGGTGTGTAATTAGAGTATTCATTATAGAAAGAAAGAAGGAGTTCTGAGCACTGTTGGTGATTCATGAACAATCATGTAACATGCCTATGATCAGGAGGAGCATCAGTTCCTATCACATCCATTGAGTTTGTACTGAACTCCTGTGGAACTGCAGAACCAAAAACTGTCTCTGGCTCTGCCAAGGAGCGACTATCTGAATTTCCACTGGAAATTCCAGCAAGCATTAGCACTTCATTACTGTACCGTACCTTAAAGGCAGGAATTAAGTGACGTGCAGCAGAGCTGTGACCCTCTACTACTTTGTATGTGTCTTAACGTGTCACGCTACAAGTGAAGTCAGGAGTAGAGCTCCTTTGCTGATAATCTGTGCCTGGCAGAATCTGCAGGTACCTAATAAATAACTGACAGCCTACTATATGACATGAATTTCCCCTGCTTTGTCAAGAGGATAATTTCATATTAATACAAGCTCATTACTAATTTCTTTTCCTTGTTTATAAAGCTAGGCTTAACTATTTTCCAACATATTCTAAATACACCTTATTTAGGTGTATGTATCAGAACCTTGTTCTGCCTTCACATTTCTTAAATGACATTGTAATTCTCATGGACAAAAGACATAAAAGTGTCTGTCTTGGTTAAAACTTCAATCTAGTTATTGAGCTCTGACCTCATAGGAATACAGGGTCAACTCTCAGGATTTTGGCACTCAGTGTGGTGCTGTGTAGTGAGCATTTGGGTCCTTAGCAAAATCATCTCTGGATTAGGTTTTCCTCACATTAAAGTGACTGAGGCAAATAGTGTCTGCCATTTGACTTCTCAGAGGTCGGGTTGTACTGCTTTCAATTAGCTCTCTCCCCATCTTGTCTGCCCACCCAAGCCTCCTGGAGACTGGGAATGGTGTAGTGAGTATCAGGAATTTTCAAGTAGAGCAGTATCAAATTGATTCCAGGCTCTGCAACCATGTTGCAAACTGATTTTTGCTATGACCTTTTATTTTAAAGTACCTGTTATATTTATTTTCTGTATCTTTGCTATTTCTATCCTTTAAAATAAAAGCTTGTTGGCAATTCACTGGTGCTGTAGAAGGGTGAGGAAAGAAGATTTTTAACACTGGAACATTGCTTGCTTTCCTGTTGTAATAGGAAGTAAGCTTGAGATGACAAATCTTGAGGTACATGTTTCCAGTTTAAAGGGTTGTCCATGTAGACAGCTCATGGAATTACTTTGAACAGGAACTCTACAGGCTATCATCCTGTAACACTCAGTGGTAAGAAATTCAAGCTAATTATTTTGCAGTGTGTGCTTATGCTTGTGTGTGTATAATCCATATGCACGTGAAGTAAGCGCTAGAGAACTGAAGTAATAGGTCCCCACTGTGTACATTTTATGCAATGTACTCTTAACACATGTAAATGCTTTGTCTGGCAATCATGCCAATCACCATGTAATGAGTAGAAAACAATTTTCTGGTAACTGCAGCCCACAGTGTTTTGATGAAAAGTCTTAATAAGAAACTGCTTTCACGTCAGAAAATTCTGTATTGTCAGAAATTCCTGAAATGTCAGCAAGGGTGTAGCCCTTCTAAAAATCCTTGAATACTCCAGGGTAGTTTTTTTCCCTTGATTTCCTTTGTATCTTTTGTCTCTTTTCATCGTGTATATGAGCATCTGACCATTCTGAGCATCAATAACCATTCAGTGGTTATATATCTGAGTATATAAATATTGTGCAGACTTGTGTACTCATGGGGAGTGAGTCTTACTCATTGGTATACCCAAGTTTTTTGTTTTCAGAGGTAAAGTTTTCAGTGTAGAACTAGCACTGCAAAAATCCTGTCAAAGGGCTATCTTGCACAGAACTTTATCAGTCCTTTGTATTAAGCAAACAGAGTGTTTGGTTTTCTGATTTCATAGAAGAGCTTCAGGGAACTGCATGCTTAGCTTCTGTGTAAAAAAACATGGAAAATATATGCAGGGAATAGATAGGAATGAAATTCTTTTCTCCAGATCTGTGGCTAGAAAAGGTAAAAGGTCCATCTTGGTTTTTTTCTGACTGAAAGCAATAAGAATGTACAAAAATATCTATTAGTCATCTCAAAATATTTAGAGAGAGCTTTTGCCTTTCAGGGAACTCCGTGCGCTGCAGGGTAACGGCGGGCTTTGAAGCCAAGGGTCGGAGTTGCCCAAAGGGGAAGGGGCTGGGGGACAGTGGGATGGGGAAGAGCTGGGCACTGCACCCTGCAGTGACCCCAGCTGAGGCTTCTCTTCTGGGCTGCCTGGGGGCCTGGCTTGGAAGGGGAGGAGGACCCGGAGGGGAAAAGGAAGGAAAAAGAGCTTTCTCTTTGCTTTTGTCTTTCCATGTGGTTCTGCGCTCAGGCGAAGCTGTCTTTTTCTGAATACTTGTCTGTTTCAGTGGTCAAGCACATAATATTTTAAAATATAAAGCTAAAAAGCATATAAACTATCTTTATAGTCATATTTTAGCTTTCATGTCATCAAGTATAATTCAAGTTCAACCATCTTTTTCACTGTAGTTTGTCAAAGTATTAGACTTCCTTTGTTACTGTTTCCTATGATGGGTCTAATCAAATTTACAGTTTTGCAGGGAGGGGGAGAGGCTTTTATGATTTCTGGCTCCATTTGAACTGCTGAATAATAAAACCATCTCTGTTTTGATGGTGTAAGTCAACATAATAGGAAAATATGTTTTTGTGAATTTTTTTTCTTTTAATTACAAGAGAGAAGCTCTCTCATGTCCTTTCAGACATTGACACGCAGCATATTTTTTTTTCCTACAGTGCTATGATTTAAAATGACTATATTTTACTTTTGTGCTAAATGGAAATTAAAAACTGACACACCCTTATTCTGCTTATGCTTTTACTGTCAATTGTGAACCACTTAAAACAGTAGTCTAGAAAATAATGTTGTCTGCCAAGGAGTTGGCTTAGGTGGGGTTTTCTGAACCACTCCCCACCACTCTGAAGAGCTCCTTAAACTTCTGGTATCTGTTGCTGACGGTTAAAAAAAGAAGGATTTGCTGCCCTCACATTCTCACTGTGTAGCTCTTGAGATTGCAATCCTAAACCTTTTAAAGGTCTAATTTGGCAAGCCTGAGCTTGGAGGCATCGTTTCTGATACTGGTCGTCTTACTTGTCTGTGGAGGGAGAAAATGTGCATTATGCCCCTATTCTAATATATTTACTTATGTGTGTCTATAACAATATATATTACATGTATGTTTCTATTGTATAAGCTTTCAGAGGTATTTGTCTCCTCTAATCTGGGACTAGTGTTTATATGGCTCTTGTTTTTATGTGTATTAATGATACTTCAAAAATGTTATTCCAAATATAGAGCTAAAATCAATAACTGGTTATTTTAAATGTGGTAGTTTTCTGAAAATTCCCATACTGTGTTAGATGTGGTTGTTGTAGAGAGAGATCAGTGTGCAGTAAGACATCGAAAAATGTGCGATGTGTGAAATTTATTGTAGTGCTTAAGAAATCATATAGTTTCATAATGGCATGTGCATTATGTGTACATAGAAACAGAACAGGCCTCAAATAGAGGAGAGCTGTAACTACCATGAGATACTGCAAAGGTTCAATGTCCACGCAAACCTCAAACTGAAATAAATCATTGGAACTACAAATGAGTGTTAATCACCTATGCCACTTCTGACTAGCCACTTATGGTAAAATTGGGCAACTACAACCAAATTGCATAGAACATTCATATAATTTCATTATAGGAGGGAAATATAAAAAACTTTCGCCTCCCAAAGTTCCTGAATAATAAGATGGCCTCTAAAATACTCTGCAAATTTGAACCAGTTGCTACAAGATTGTAAAAGCCCTAAGGCAGAGACAGAATTTTAAGTGAGCACTTTATTACTCTTGTGCGAATCCAGCTTGATTCACTCAAACCCTGTATTTAGCTGTAACTGCCTTGTCTGGAGAAGGGTATCGGATTCTGTGTATCCTGTGATAGCTCATCCATCATCAGCATAAAGAGATTTAACAAGACGGGAAAAAAAAATTGACTAGTTTGTACTATACAAGGAAGGGGAACAGGAACTTTTGATCAAGATTCTCTTTCCATTAGACATATAAAGACATTGCTGCCCCTATAAAAATGGTTAAAATGTTGTAAATTTCTGCATTGCATATATTGCATAGTAACCAATAGAACCTACCATTTTTCATAGTGTTTACAACACAATTATATGAAATGCCCTGAAGATTTTAGGTAACTTTAAAGCTATTAGTTTAGAGCCTTTGTTCGGGAAGAGTGCTTGGTCTGAATGACAGGCAATGGTGCAGAAGGCTGATGAAATATCATTTGTTGTAATCTTTTGTTGACCTGTTACTAATCCTAAATCATGAAAGACAGACAATGCGGTGGCTGATAGCTAAAAAATATGAACTGCTGCAAATATGAGCTGAATTGCAAAGACAAGACAAAGGCATAATTCTCTAAACTATGTAAAAATCTAATAGGGAAGAAGACCTGTTTGCCTAACTGAGGCTATCCCATTTCACCTGGTAGGTTTATATCAGCTGAAATGTCACACATCCATTCCTAAGTTAGAAAAGTCAAATATCTTCCTTCTGCCTTTCTAAAGATTACTGTGACTGATGTATATTATTGCTCCAAAGTCTTAAGTCATGTCTCATGACTGAATTGCATTATAAAGAATATTCCCATTGATTAATAAGTGCTCTCATTGTCTAACCTGTACTCACTTTGGTAGTCCCTCAAAGGAACTGGCTTCAACAGAATGAGTCAAAAGGGAAAGGAGTGTTACAAGGTTGAAACTTGCTTTTCCAAACGTAATGTCTGCTGTAGCCTGTGGGAATTTAAAACACTGAATAAACCCGAATCTCCTGAAGGTTTTGTAGTGACATTATATTCTAGGAAGGGACAAAAGAGTTCTTTGGGTTTTACATACTGCTGCAAATCAGCATGTGGTATGAAGGTGATTTGATTCTACAAGCTAGAAAGAACTAGCCTGTACTGAGATAATTTCCTTAACTAATCTAAAATTGTAAAACAGAATTAAAATTAATTATGATATAGTACAATTCAAGCCTTTTGGGGAGATATTCCAAGTTCTGTAGGGCATCTGATTTCCTTTAGCTAGTCCTTATATTGTTTATGCATGTTGATGTTTGATTTGCAAAGCCACAGATAAATATGGCTGGAGACACTGGGTTTTGTTTGTCTTTTTGAGGTGTTACAGTGAGTTCCATTCCAGAGGAGGTGACGTGCTGCTTGTGCATCTGAAGAATGATATGCTGTTTGGGATCTGCCCCTCAAAGAAAATGTATGATAGTTTAGGGTGAGGGTAAATAAGACAGAAATATATCAATGCAGAGATAAGGAAAGGCAGATGTAGAAAGAGCAGTGCTCAAGGCTGAATTTACAGGCTGTTTATTACTGATGTACAGACAACTGTCATTGCTGTGAAAGTACTCTAGTGGGTTGAGCAGCATGGGCACATGCTGGGACCATGTGGAATGATGCTATTTCCATGTCTCTTTGGCAGCCATGACTGTGGGGCCCCTTACCTGCAATGCCACTGATCCTCCAATTGTATCTCCACAAGCAGAGCATATTTACTAATCACTGAGAAGCAGTAGGCACCGATAAGGAATTACGTGTCTGCTGTTTCTGTATAGTGCATGTTCAGAAGTGTTTTATTTAAACACAGCAAGATACCACTTGCTTTGCCTCCTCTGGTTACGTGCTTGTATTATTTTTGACATGCTATGCTGTCCTTTGTGCTCATTAAATTAACAAAACTTAACATACGTAGAACTTACAAAAAGACAAAGCTGGAAGTGTTGTCTAGTCCAGTAGTTTACTCTTAGAAACATAATTTGTTGTATAGAAACTGATATAGCTCCACCTTGAAAAGCAGTAAACTTGTCCAGTTTTTGGAAATTTGTCTTAAGACAAATTCTTCTCATTAGAAACTGATTTCTAATTTCTAGTCTGAGTGTACATACACTTTATATACTTGTTCTTGTGTCATTGTTTTCCTCTATCTTAGACAACTTCCTGTGTTATCCCTTTCCCTACAGTATAGGTAGTAATCCTACCCTTTCTAGGCCTCTTGTATGAAATTCTGTTTCTTTATGGAAGATCATGAAATATTTAAAATAATCCACTTCTGAAAGAATTTCTTGAATATGACAGGCCATTATTGTGTGTATTCAGCTATCTACATGAGTCTCAGAATGTATTGTAAACTGACAATATTTTTCTATCTCTGTTCTGAAACATTAAGATCCTTGCATTTCCTAAGGCTGTGATATTAATACTTATAGGCATCCTGTCGTAAGCACTTTCTAATCCTGCTAGCTAATGAGGTAGCATCAGATCATTTCAGATCCAGGCATTTATCTGTAACTCCACCTTGAATTCTGAGCTCCTGGGATTAATCTATCTATCTACTTTTGTTCTGTGACATCTAGTTATTTCTCTATGTAGCCCCCGTGTCCTATATGCTATCAATGTCTTCTAGTTTTGTGTTATTGGCATATTTTGTTGGCATTTTCCCAGTCTTTGGGATAGAGACCTTTAGGATAGAAATTTTGAAAGGTCAAGGAACCCCACCAGTGATACCCTTCATTACTTTCCTTCTTGCATCTGCCGGTTTCCTTTCATCTTAGCCTTATTCTGGAGCTGGCCTATTATAAAGGTGTTTCAAATCACTCCTGCCCTTCTCCAAATAAGAGTATTGTGTTTGAGATTCTCTTGCTTTAAAAAAATGTGCATGGTCATGAAAAAGCCTTTTCTTCACTATCTTTAAATTTGAAACTTAAATGAGATGGAAGAAAAGACACATCTGTCTGACAGGGCTTTAGGGGCTGTTTCTGTGAACAGATGAATAATGGGAAGAAGCAAAGGACAACAATAAATGAATATTCTCTCCTACCACCACGTTTGAGCCTCACCAATTCCTAATCTTTATGTATACACATTTAAACTACTACACGAAATGCGCTTTTCCTTCTCTCACATAAAAAGTGTCTGTATGGATCTTAGTCTGTATTTTGAACATGTTTTTGTTTTATTACTGAAATCAAATTAAGGTATATGTAAACCTCATCTCAAGTTCCTCCTATGGCATGTCAGTTCTGTATATGACCCTGTTGATAGATCCACAGTGTCAGATGAGTAGAGTGATATCAATCTCTTTAATTTCAATGGTGAAGACTTATTTTTGCATCACAACCTTTTATTATACACATATATATATATAAAATCTCCTCCTCTTTAACAAAGATTCACATCTTTGCCTTTTGTGAGTATTCTGCATTAAAGATTGCTAAGCTATGCAATACTGTTATAGCATATGTGGTAGCTTAACCACAGTCTCTAGCTTTGTTTTTGTTCTCCTTTGGAGACACAAACCCTTTCCTCAGTGAATGGAGATTTCCACTGTAGCCTGTCTCTCTGCTTTTACAAGTGGTGCAGTGTGTTTTACTTTTGCCTTAAGGGGGAGGAGGGGGTGCAGGCTGAAAGATAAGAAAGCTGTGTTGTAGCACACTGGTTCCAAAAATGATAAAATGTGAAAAATAACAGACTGGTTTCAGGGCCATGCAATCAAAATAGATTTTGCACTGAAGATATAAAAAGACGCTATGCAAAACATTCTTGAAATAATTTATGCTAAGTTCAAGTTTAAAACCAGAGATTTAATAGTATATTATGTGTTCTTTTGGCATTCTGTTTTTAAATCAACATAACTATCTCAACTTTTGCACTCTGCTCAGTGTGTTCATTCCCTTAATATTGTACAGTTAGAGCAGTCTTTCAAATGGCTCATTTTCAAAATTTGAAGACTTTATTGCTTTTTAGTGTTATCTACCCAGTTTCTATGATAGTGTTATACTATGGCTTATTAGTATTCACGGGCTGACCTATCAGATGCTTTAGTTATGTATATTCTGCTGTGTACTGGGCTGTCTTGGTGTCAAACTCGCAAAGAAAATAATTCATATGATGTGTTATCTTTGCTTGACAATTAATGTTTTTCTGGTTAGTCGTACTTATGCCAACCTCCTGTGTAACCTACCTGTTGGTAACCCAGTGAAACTGGTAACCTTTGCCAGTCCTGGGCAAGGGCTGAGTCCTGCTGTGGGCAAGGTAGTTTGTCTGTTGCAATCCTAGTTTAGATTCTAAAGGGTTTTACCTTATGCATGTGGCCTGGCCGTGCCAGTTGGCCTTAGGGCCAGAAAATGTGCCCTGATTCTGCTTAGCTTGTTAACACAAAGATATAGCCAAAGGGTAAAGACCTATCACGACATCTTCCAAGACTGAATATTTTTGTTGTGAAGGTATTTATTTTCCTTCCTCTCTCTACCATATCATTTTACTCATTGCTTCCAGATATTTTACCATCTTATTTCAAGAAGTGGGTTTTCTTTTTGCTGGTGTTGGTATTTTTTTGTGGGTGTTTTGTGTTCTGATGTGTTTTTGGGTTGTTTTGTTGTTTTTTTTCCCAGTTAATTATTTATGGGAGGTGATTCTGCCCCCCTACTCTGCTCTCATGAGACCCCACCTGGCATACTGTGTCCAGCTTTGGAGTCCTCAACACAGGAAGGACATGGTTCTGTTCGAATGGGCCCAGCATAGGGCCAAGAAGATGATCAGAGGGATGGAGCATCTCCCCTATGAGGACAGGCTGAGAGAGCTGGGCTTGTTCAGCCTGGAGAAGAAAAGGCTCTGGGGAGACCTTATAATGGCCTTGCAATATCTGAAGGGAGCCTATAGGAGAGCCAGAGAGGGACTCTTTGTTAGGAAGTGTAGTGACAGGACAAGGGGCAATGTGTTTAAATTGGAAGAGGGGAGATTTAGATTAGATATTAGGAAGAAATTCTTTACAGTGAGGGTGGTGAGACACTGCAACAGGTTGTCCAGGGAAGTCATGGAAGCCCCATCTCTTGAAGTGTTCAAGGCCAGGCTGGATGGGGCTTTGGGGAGCCTGCTGTAGTGGGAGGTGTCCCTGGCCATGGCAGGGGCCTTGGAACTCAATGATCTCTCAGGTCCCTTACAACCCAAACCATTCTATAATTCTATGTCCTTTTCTGCCAGGTAGCTTTCCAGACACTGTTCCCCAAGCCTGTACCACTGCATGGGGTGCTTGTGACACAAGTGCAGGACTTCAGTTCCAAATTCCTGCGTAATGGAAAGAATATCTTGTTTCTTGGAAAAAAAAACCAACGTGGTTTTATAGAATACCTAGGAGGAATTGTGTTGCATGCAATGAGTGTCTCATGAAGTGTTTGAAAGGACAAGGCTACAATGGGAACTTTTGAAAGACTGACCCAGATATGGGGCTGAAACATGGCATAGAGTAGCTCCAAACCTTGCTTTGAGTAGAGTGAACCATCTTATCAGGTCCTAGATATGAGGAATCTTGAGTGAACCATGTTATCAGATTCCAGGTTTTCTTCTTTATGCTTGCTCTAGGAGGAAGCTTAGAGACAGCTGGTGTTACATGCAGCGTGAACAAACAGGGGCTTGGGAGACAACAAGGGAGATAAATTATTTGACAGTGTAGATATATAGTCTTGCAGAGTTCAAAAGGAACCTGAATTAACCCTTGGATATTCAGATTTGGTCTCCTTTAAAGAAGTCATAATGAAAAGTGTATGTGTTCATATTTATGTACAGGAAGGAAGGGTAGAGACTGAAACTTGATCTTTGAAAAACTTTTGTGCCACAGTCCCAAGTGTAGGCTTGTTGAACTGTAATTAGGGAGAACCAAGTAAGTGAATATTATGGTGTTAATATTGAGTTGGGGCTGTCTGTGCTTTTTTAGGATTGAGACGTGTTAGTGACATGAGAATGAGCAAATTAAAATTACTGGGTTGAGTTCTTTCTGTATTTATTTTTATTGAATTAGGTTGTTTAATTATGCTGTAGTAGGGGATAATTTAACTTGTCTAAAGAGGAAAAAGTCAATTTACTGCCAAATTCACATATTTATAATACTCTAGGATAGACTGAACTAAAGCTGTACTTTGAAAAGGAAAAAGTATAGTGATATTTTGCACTGAAAATGTGTTACTTTGAGGATAGGTAAAAGGGCAGTTGGGTAACTGAATGAAGCACTTATGTTTTACTGTTTTATAAGGTACATAGTCGTATTTAGATAGTACACTATATTTATGTATCATCCCTTTGAAGGCATAACTTAAATCATAGAATCATTGAATCACTTGAGTTGGAAGGGACCTTAAAGATCAAGTTCCAACCCCCCTGCCATGGGCAGGGACACCTCCCACTAGAGCAGGTTGCTCAAAGCCCCATCCAGCCAGATCTTGAACACTAATATTATATATTACGTTATTACAACATTTATTTGTCCTTTTCAAGGAAGACTGCCTGCTTCTACACTTTGTTCTGATACCTTTGCTTTAAATTTATGCAGTTGTCCTGTGTTATGATAGCAGGAGGTTGCTTCATGCAAACAGTGGGGTGGGAAAAGTTTTGATGAATAGAAAGAAAGTGCTTGTTCTGATTTAGAAGAAAAAAAAAACATATTCCATGTATTTTCATGTAAAGACCTAATATTTATTATGAATGGCTGAATGATTTTTTTTTTTTAAATAACCTGTTGTAATGGAACTGTGGAAAAATATACAACATCCTGTTTGTATGATATACTTCTCTGATGTTCCTCGTTAAGTAGAATCATTCTTCATATTCAAGTGTTCCTCCATGTAGCATTTATTGTCTGTTGTTTTACCACCCTAACTCATCACAGTTTGCTGGTATCAAAACTTAAAAATCTCAAGATCATATTTTAATGAAAGCAGTGCATAACCTACAGCTCATCCATGAGAAAAGTAAAATCTTGTTGAATACATACCTTTGGAAAGAGTTAAATTTAATCTTTTGCAGGGGAAAAATAGTATTTCTCTCTTTACGAGATCTTAAAAAGCTTCCCCCATGAGTAGCCTTGATGACTTGCTGAATAGTAGACTTTTGCAGGACATTGGGTATTTGCCTGAGTGGGCAGTTCTCTAAATAGAAATGACAAAAATTCTTTTATGAATTATCAGAAAATGAAGTCCTTACATATTTTAAGTATATATTATAAAAATACAGGAAAAGGAGAATGACTTCAGATTTACACCATGTTTTAATCCATGTAACACATGATTAGACTGTTAAATTATTATTGGTCCTCTCTTCCTAACTCCTGTTTTCCTTATTCTTTCCTCTCCAGCAGTTTTCTCTAGTTATCCAACAGCAGTAAGTAAACCGGACTTGCAGTTTAGGTTTTGCTGAAGTTAAGACACTTGCAGCCCATGAAAAGGGCTTGAGAGAGTATTTTGGTTGATATATTCACTTAACTCAATAAAAAGGTACCATAGATCTGATTCTAAATATATGTGAAAATATGCTTATTTCCAGATCAGCTAGAATATCTTTAAAGTGTAACTCCGTTGTTGTCAGCTCATATTAACACTTGTTATTTGAACTGGCAGGACTGGAGGACGATGGCCTCCTTTGCTGGTAAAGGATAGTCAATATGTAGAGGAAATACATTGTAAGACTTGTAAAATGTTACTTTTAAGATGGCTTCAAATATCTCACTCATATCTGTTAAGTAGTAGTGACAAGTACAAATCTGTAAATAGCCATTAAACACTATAAAGGCAAAGAACAAACATTTGACAGGGCACCTATAGTTCATCACTGTGGTGTAACATTCCAAATCATGCTGTGAGGATAATATAAATTAGAATAGCTTGTTCAAAATGTGGCTGTACATGTAATTTCAACCAAATACATCTTTACAGTATTTATAATGAAAAATGTATACCTGTTGCTTAAATCCAGCTAAATTATGGGGGGGGGGGGTTGACTTTTTATCCTTACAAAGAGGTAGCAACATCCATATGTTCTAGTCTTGTTTGTTAACTTATCATTTCATTCTAATTAAACTTGTTAGAACAACTTGACGTCCAAGTACATTCATGGGCTCAGGAATTCAGTACAAACCTTGCTTGAAAAGTTTGCTTTGTCTTGAAAGTAGAATTAAGCTGAAGTTTGTAATGGAAATCTTAGACGTAGCCTTGGTCTGTGTGTTGTTAGCCAATACTGCTGTAACGTGCCAGCTTTTATTTTTTTTTCAGATGTGCCAAATTTTACTTTTACAATGAAATATGATAATGCAGTTAATTCTGTCTTCACCATGCAGCCTTTCTCTGCGGTCTTGAATGGTGAGGACAGAATGAAGTCCAAGATACATATCACAACAACAACTTTCTGTCATAAGTTCCTGGTCGTTGTCTTGTGTTGTAACTCAGCTCAGTGGTACTTGAAATGATGAGACCAGAATAATTTGTCCCTGTCTCTTTTCTGTAAGGAATACTGGCAGTGGAGGTCAGTGGTGTGTTGCAATCTGTTGTATGATATGTTGGGTTTGGGGGAGGAGGGAGCCTTACCTATCACGTCTGCCTTGGGAATCTCCCCAAGTTCAACAGGAGGAGAACGGCATGTGTGAGGGAGGAAAACCCCAGTGTTGATGAGTAACCAAAACAGTCAATAAATTCACATCAAGGATGCCATCCATGACAGGAATATGTACTTAAATCTGCTATCTGAATGTACTGCAGTACACCTAAAAAACATCATCCTTGAATAAATGACAGTATCTAACTAAAATGCCAAGCAAAGGGCCAACAGATTAGAGAGGAAGGGAGGGAGGAATTAATAATAAAAATGAAGCAATGATGGACAAAAAGAGAGAGAGGGAAAAAAAACCTTTTGCATGCAAGATTGTCAGAAAACATTGCTCAGCACACATTATGAAACAGATCCTCTTAAATAATTTGCTGCTTCCTCTATATATCTTTTTTAGTAGCTATCTCTTGTTAAATATAAGTTGTGACAACTGCTACAAGACAAGTAATAAAGTTCATTGTGGATATTTGAACGGAATTCCTTTTGTCTTGGATTTAACAGGGAAGAAGTATTGTACACTATTTTTACTAATGCAAATTTGGGCTGAAAAAGGGACTGTAACTTTCATGAAAAATAAGTCTTTCTATTAGTTCATTTGATATAAAAGGTCCCTCAGTTACAACACCATTATTGTTTTGAGTTAATATACTGGAAAACTTGCTTTTACTGTGCCTCCTCTCCACCTCCTCCCCCAAGAAAAGAAAAAGGAGCAGTTGTTGAGTCAGAAAGCACAATGTGAAAGCAAAAAACAACAAATGCCTGAAACTAAGAATTCATAAACATTGCATTAGTTGAAAATTCATTAATTTTTTAGTGATTACTTAAGAAAAAATTACCAAAAAGAGAAATCAGTCTCAGGAGGCAGTCTAATTTTATTTGCTTCTATGGTTAATGATTGTGACAAAATTATGTGCTTTCCTAATGTTTTGATACTCCTTTCTTGTGAAAATATTACCTTTAAAAATGTTGGCGGTTTGAAATAATTGACAGCTGTATTGTTTCATGAGGCATGTTGTGGTTGCCCACAGAAACATCTGGGAATTCTGAAACATCCTTGAAAACTTGCAGTGAATCTGACACTTGCTATTTTGTGTGGATCCTTTATTCTCAGGTACTGGCTCGGCCCTTCTCAAGCTGATGCTGATACATATCCTTGTATGCCCCGTGTTAATCAAAATAAGAAATACTACTTCAAATACATAATACTGAACAATGTAAGCTGATTTAGGTCCCAAGAGAGAAAGTAGACATGACACGAAGTTATATGCCACAATATTGGGAGTGTTGATAAAGTCATACAGTGGGGAAAAATGAGTGGGGAAATACTCAGTTATTTGCTTTAAATGTATTTGGAGCATGAGAGGATGGATAATTAGAACACCTAGTCGTGCATTTTGCAAGACTTAATGAGATTGAGGAATTCAGTTATATATTCAGCTCATATTAACATTACAGCCATGGCTCCTAACATTCCAAAAGGGTCTTATTTAAGAGACTTCTAGCAGATCATAAGACTTCACAGATCTTGCTAGAAGCATCATATTTAGAGGGAGAGCTTTAGAGGAAATACCATATTAATTTGATTGTCAAATCTGATTTATGCATTATTAAACCAATACAGTGCAATTGGTTATGGCATTCCAAGTAAACTGAAACAAGGAAGAGATTGTGGTTAAAAATAATAAATTAAAAAAAAATAAAATAGATGTCTTGTGGAACTGCAGCCAAATACAGAGTAAAAACCTTCATTCAAAGAAACCAAGGGTTTTTTCTATCTAAAATGGTTGTATATATGTTTGCTGAAGAAAATTTATCTTAGATTTCTAAAGTGATTTAACTTGTAAATGTCTAAAATTTGGAATACCCAGTATTAGTTGGGGATTCAGTTTTTGTTGTATAGATACTTAGCACCTTGTAAAAAATCAGGTTTTTTTTTCTGAGGTGTCTCAGACAAGGCAAATAAAAACTGATGCAATTACCAATTGCCTTCTGAAAATTTAAACCTAGAACTTTATAGAGATGGAATTTATTGGCCTGGATTGAAGTGAAGTGTTTGGACTGAAACTGTTTGGTGCTACAGGAGGGAATTTAGGTGAATAGGTAAGATACTGACTGAAGTTTCTGGACTCTAATGAGATGAATGATTCAGATGTTGGAATACTGATCTTACTCTTATTCCTAGGTGTTGATCATTTTGCCACATATATTTCTCCCTCTCTCCTACCCATAAAAGCACTATAGCACAAGGTTTTATCTACCTTTAAAATTATTTCAAAGGAATTGAAGTGGTTTAGGTATTGACTTTCATTGAATACTTTTAGAAATACATATCATCATCATGTGATTAGATCAGTCAAATAGCTCTTTAAATTATGAAACACACTACTGACCTTTTAAGTCTCTACTGAGAGCTCCATCCAGAAATCTGAAAATTTTGTCTTTCTGAAATTAGATCCATTGTTTCTTTTAAGCAAGGACCAAACAGGTACAAATAGTCCTAAAACAATAAGGTGAATAAATTATTCTGGTCTGTCATGAGTCAGCTAAGAAATATATAGAATAATGAAAAGAAAACAAATTATTTCTCTGATCTTTGATGTTTTATCTTCATGCTGTCTTGAGTTAGTTAAACTTGCTTAAATGATGTATTATTCAAGAATACTTTCATTCAAAATTACTTTTACTGTACTTTATAGCACATGTAATTACAATAGGTGTTCAGAGTATGCAGATGACTTGCAGTTTGTGACATCATGTCTTTAGGAGATAATGCTTAAAGTAGATTACCAGCTGCCTTTGAAGCATTTCAAATTGGTTTAATTTGGGATAGAAATAACCACATGTTTTTGACACAATTCCATTTCACTGATGTTCCTGTTTGCCCTCAGAATTGTCTTGTAGCTCTCTCGTGGTGTTCTAACCACAATCTAATAATACAGTTTTATTTTGTAATTTCACAATGTATATTGTGTTTTGTTTTCTTATCAACCATGTGCAGAGTGCTCAAATAAAAGTGAAAAAAAACAGACCCACAACTAAAATCTGACTTAAAAGTTTGGAGATGTGGTTAGCAAGATCTCTCTCTTTATATATATATATAAAACTCTAAGATCTGTTCATCTAAAATAAAATAACATTAAAAGAATGTGAGATAATTCTTGGTCAAGTACATAGTTAAAGATCTGAGCTGTAACAAGCTTTATAAATGCTTGTTGTACGTTGCAACATGGAATGATGATTTATTAGCCTATGCTGAATGATACATAATTTATTATAGTTTATCGTATATGCAGCTTTAAGGGGTTTCAGTTTGCTGGTTGGTTGTTGTTGCTGGGTTTAGCCCTTCCTAGTGTAGATACAAAAAGCTTGTCTCTGATTTTTACAAGATTCATAGCTTAGCAATGCAGAAATAAACATACTTGGAGCATACAAACCAAAAACACAACTGAAACGTTTCAGATGGCTGTGAATACCCTTTTAGACAGAAGACCACTGCAGATGTCAGAATTTGAAGTATTTTCTCTGCCTTTTGGTTTTTTTCCAAAGTGCATCTGCTGCTGCCCCATAATTTTTAATCTGTGGGTTTTTTGGTTTTGTTGTTGTTGTTTGTTTTTGTTAGTTTGTTTTGTTGGGTTTTTGTTTGTTTTTAAACCAGAAAAAATATTTTAAAATCAGAATGTTTACCTAGTAGTTAAATAAAAAATAATAATAAAAAATATTCCCCGTGGTTATTTTTTTTCTTTTCTGCTGGTTTAGGATTTTTTCTAATATAACTTAACCATAATATTATTCACTTACAACCTTTTAATTATTCATTTCAATGCTTTGGACAATAATAAAAAGATTCTAGAACATTAACTAATGATATATGCGGCTTTTAGCTTATAACTTGAAGGAGCTGAACAGTGTAAGTGTTGCCCATTGCTTTCAGGGATGACATTCAGAAACTGTCTAAATAAGCCAAAATATTGGGAATGCTGATTCAAATTCTGGCCCTGTCCTTGCTGAAATAACATGGAAATTCATGTTATTTAAATAATCTCTTATATGAGTTTGTACCTGTCTGAATTTTCAAATCAGTTTTAGGGAGGGTCTGGAAACTGTTAGTTAAGTCTTAAATATGGTATAAGTCATGGTTCAGGCCACCACTTCTGAAGAATGGAAAAGGTATTTCAAATCATATTTCCCTCTAAAGTCAATGTTGCCTCTGAAATGGAATTCAAAGCTCAGGTTGGTGAGCATCTCAGGTTGGGCTGCCTTCGAAAAGGTTTACCTGTCCCAGGCTCCTCATGTGTCAAATAAGAACCACCCTGCCTGACTCTGCAGGGCTGTTCCTGTGCTTCAGTGCATCTTGCGCTGCAAGATTCTTGACCAGCACACTCTCTATGAGTGTGTAGCAGTGATGTTACACTCGGAATTTTTACTTCTGCCATGTTCACACTGACTCTGGCTATTCTTTTGTTTGTATGCTTTGGTTAAGTATGGCCTTCCTTCATGGAAATAGCTTTATGATCCCTGTTGTGCAACAATGCATGAAACTGCAAACACCTGGAAAGATTTTCCATGATGCAAGTGTTAGCACATCAGTGGCCAAACATCTGGAACTCATCAGGAGATTCCCAATGGTCCCTTCAAGTGCGATTGAGATTTCTTTCTTTTGTAAGATGCACATCTCTCTTGAAGTTGATTCTGAAACCCAAGAGGAAGTGGGGGGAAGGAAAGTCTCTGACTGGCAAATGAAATTATCTATCACCAGAAACATTTTCTGTTAAAAATTTATAATGTCACCATGTGTGCACATAATTTTTTGAAATAAAATACTCACTTAAAATAAAACTTCATTTGTTGTAGTTACCAAATAACAGGATTTGGGATATCAGAATGTCCGTAAATATTTTGGCTTTGAAATATGTAGTTTGACCTAAAGTAAAATGCTTTTCAAAGAAGTGGTAAAACTGACCGAGGGCTCAACATTTTAAGAAGTGAAATTCCCTGACTTAAGCTGGTTCTCATAATGTGCACTCTTGGCCTACATTTTATGGCTTTTCTTTTTCTATGTAATGGTACAGATAACATAGAGGTGAAAAGTAGAGAGAGATGAAGCAGCTCCAGTTATGTCTGCTATTTACAATTTGTCAAGTTTTCTCCTTCTTTATCCTTATTGTGAGTCCTTATTGTGACTTGTTGCTAATAGCTGTTGATATTGTTGCTTTCTACAATACCCTTTTGGGGACATCTGGCATGTTGTGACTTCACTACATCTGGAAGATGGTACAAATTAATCTCTGCCTAAAGTCAGGTCATTTTTGAATGGCCACAGTGGCATAATTTTCAAGGCTGTATGATGACATGTGGAAATTGCCTATACGTGTTTTTGTTTTGTTTTTTTTAAGCTATCTTCCTCTAATTTTGAAGTTTCCTGTAAAATAGGGCTCCATTCTGGGATCTATTGGTGGTGCTCACCAGGAAGCAAATTGTACAAGCAATATTTTGATGACTGTAGCTGCTCAAAAATGCCTCTTAGAGAGAGACGCCTCATAGGTCTAGCAACTTTCCGATGTCCTGCTGGAAAATCAGAAGCCAGCTGGAGCCAGTCATGGGATTTAGCCTTCACTGTAAAACTTACCTTTAAAGGTTTGCATCTACATATTTTGGTCACTTCTAATATTATTTTTAAGTTTTAGGAAGATACTGATCGTTGGGGTTTTTATTATAATAAAAACAAGTTTTTCAACTGATGATCATTTACAGTTTAAGACCCTCTAATGAATTTATTATTTCTCATGTTTGATTCAAAAAATGAAAGCTGAATAGTCATTTGGGTAACTCATCTGTTACATGATGAGTTACACGAATGTTACATGTTCTGAAGATGATCAACACTGTCAGATTTTACTGAAAATAAATAGGATGTATACTTATGTAAACCCATATTTATATGGAAAAAATACACATCTGCCTTTTCTTCTAACTTTATAGTTATTATTATGATCCTGAAGGTATTAGTAGTAGTTCTTCAGGAGCATCAAAGTGAAAGATTTGAAGAAAGGGTTATGAATTGGAAAAAAAGAAAATTTATTGAAAAGGCAGAGGTATAGGTAGTCCTACAAGCTCCATACCCATGTGGCTGGAGTGCATCCTTGGTTTAACTTCAGCTAAGATGGATCTGGTTCACATGCTCCAAATCAGTAGTCAGTGTGCAGAAACAGTTGGGAAATTTGCTTCAGAAATGTCCTAATGAGATTAGACTCAGCCATTGCTAATTTCAGTAAGCTAATTTCACCTCTTTTTCCATAGAATTTGTGATTCCGTTTTCAAAAGCATGAAAGATTAGATTATCTTCATTTTCAGGTGCCTTTTTTTAATGTAAGTTTTTTTATGATGATCTTAATTTTAAATAAATAAAAACTAGAACATAAGAATCAACATAAGAATCATTTCTCAAAATCTTATGATTTGTAATCAACTTATTGGACTGCAAGATGTCACAAACTACTCACTTCTAGAAGCCTGGCTTATACAAAAATGTAATTCTAATATGTTTGACAAAATAGATACATAAAGATGTAACAGTGACTTTGGGGAATTTGGATCATAGAACTGCTAAGTTTTGTTGGGTGGCTTCTGACTTACTAATAACTTCTGACTAACTAATAACAGAGAAAGTGTCCAGTGTAATTCTGGGTAGAAAAAAAAGCTTGATTATTATTAAGAATACTTATATACCTATGTATTTTCTGAAGTAAAAGAAAGCTTCATTCTAGTGGCAAGCGTAACAGGAAAAATTTCAGTATATTTAGGATGTTAAAGGCGATTCAAATCTTGCCAGAGATTGAAGTCAGTGGGATGTGCTGAGTATGTTACTGGCCTAGGATCTAAGAGACTTTTCCAATGTCAGTGGCAAATGTGGAAGCTTAATCCACATCTTCTGACTACTAGTCCAGTCTTCAAATCACAGGAACATCCACCCTCCCTCTCTCTTTATCTTTCTGTACAAAGTTTTCTTTTGTGTGAAGCAAGAATGACAAATTTGTAGGTCAAAAAGATGAGCCACTGGTAGTTTTGGGCATTGCATCCTGTACTCCATAACCTCTCCGTCTATAATCAGTGTACGTAGTTCATAGAGATAATTGTTACACACAAAATTGATAGTACTGGGTTCTTCTCTAATGTGTACCCTTCCTGGTCACCTCCCAGATTTGTTAATGCTGTCAATATGTATACTGCATCGGGCCTTGTGGAGAAATGTAAACTTTTAGTGCAATGAGCCACACCAACTGTAGCGCAATTTAATGATAAAAGAGCCATTGAAATATTTTGCTGGAAAGCCAGACTACATTTTTCAAGCATGTGTTTATAAACTCCTGGTTCTAAGCACAATGGCTGCATTATAAACGAGAGCCCGGGAATAGGCAGCTCTCCAAGCAGAGTCAGGAGTGGAAAAAGAGTAACAGCTGACTTCTGTTTATCAGACCAGCTTGAGCAGGATGTGCTTTCACAAATCTAAATATTTATGTAAACAGATGCACATTAAACCACTTAGAAATAAATAAAGCTTTCTGAAAATAGAACTCCACAATGACATCAGGAGCTGTTTATCTTCAAGAACTGTGGGAATGGGCTTGAATATCCAAATATTTCATTGAAAAAAAGGCAATGAAATGAGCTTCAGATGTAATTTCTTAAGTTTATATGACACAGGCCATCTGACAGTGCTGAGTGCACAGATTTACTGGTAGTATTTTTCTACAACTGGCCAACTTTACCTTCTTTCCCAGCCTCACACAATGGTTGATTGTACTTGTTCCTAGTTTAGCCTTTAAGTGAGATAGCTCTTGTCTACCCTTCTGCATATTATGGCAAAGAAAGCCTTGATGGAGTGCGGTGCTTTGCTAGGCAAAGGGCAAAGTCTCATTTTTGGCTGTCTCTCACCCACACGGTGCAAATATGCCAAGTCTGCACAGCTCTTCTCCTGTGATATTGTATGTCAGTATAGAATCATATCTTAACAGACAAAAGATGGTTTTAGTATGATTGTATATGAGTGCTGAATTAAAAGACTCTATAAGTGGTTTTTGTAGAGTGTGGTACTTTCTCTGTTTTGGTTCCACAGTTGAGAGATGGTATACTGCGGTCATGGTTTAATGGTTATTTTCTCTCTGTGCTTTTGTATGTCCTTGTTTGCTGTGGTCAACTTGTGTGGTGGTGTGTTTTGGGTTTTTTAATTTTACTTTTGGCAGCTCTGTGAAATAATTTTTTATAACTTGCTGCATGCCCTCTAAATGGCCCTCCATTTTTTTTGTCTGGTTTACAAGCTCAGATAAGTTGTTACTTTTTAAATGAAGCTTACCAAACTCCTAAATTTCAAACATTACCGTGGACTTCTTTGTGACCTCTTGTCTACTTATGTCCTTTGAAAATGCAACACCTGTCTTGAGATTTACTTTCCCTTGGGCATGCATCCAAGTTTTCAGATAAGTGATTAGGAACTAGTATAAATATGTTGTCCTAGACTGCATAAGTGAAACAGCTTCAATTCAGCCTGAATTTATACAAAAGGACAAAGGTCTGCTTTCCATGGATCTTAATTACATTCTCTGTATGTGATTTCTACTATTTGACAACATTATTTAAGATTTTTGATATAAAGATATAGGTATCTATATCGATATAGATATTTAATATATTTATTAATATATTTATTCTATAACCATGATTACACTGTTAGGCCTCTACTGCTTCCTGACCAGTTCTGTCTCTAAAAGCTTCATGCAGCAGAAGCTAGGAACATTCAGATAAACTGTTTGTTGTAAGTTGGGGACAATTTAATTTTAGGGGATAACATAACCATCAAGATGTATTAACAGACTTTTACTATCATTTTATGTCAATAAATGCCAGTCCTGGTTCTATGTGATTTTACTGTGAGAAAAATGCAACTGGTTTAATGGTTAGAGGGTTTGTGGTTCAAAAAGGAAATTAGTTCTGCTCAGTCGTAAACTGATGTAGACAAAAATCTTTTTTTTCATTTTTTAGTTTTGCATGATGCAAAATCAAAAAATGTTTCTGAAACTTAGTGGGTCTATACCTCCTGTTTGTCCTTGCTTCCAATAAATGTCAAGATGCTGATGCTACAACCAAATCATGTTTGTGAATGTGACAAACCTGACGGTAACTCTTTTGGACAGAACCCTCATGACCATGAAGATTGATTTAAAAGCAAAACAAAACAAACCCCACAAAAATACCACAAAACCAAAACAATTTTTACCCACTGAATTTGTCTACAGCTCAAAAATACCTGTTTGTGCACCTCAGTATGTATGAACAAAATGAACAGTCAGTGATTTTGACCAGTTAGACATTGTAGCTCCAAAAAGTCAAAACAGATACCAACCCAAATTGTAGTCCACCTTTAATTTTTTAATTGTGAAACAGTACCCTTTCTGAGGATAGAAATTGTTTCCTAGATTTTTTTCCCATATATTTGAAACCTTTTTTGTGTTTTGCTACCTTATCTATGTTGAAGATTGTTAAAAAGAAAGAAGTTGCAGATAAGAAATTTGAGTTATTTTTTCTGAAAATCTGGGTTTCACCATGTTCAGCTAATTCATCTGGACAAAATAATTACTTGCAGAACAAAGCAATGCTTGAGCATTGCTTCATAAAGTTCCTCCTTGGGTTGCATAGGAATTATTTTAGAACTTGGAGTAAATAAATTCTGTTCAACATTAATGCAACTCCACGTGTATGATAACTCTATGCTGACTGAAGTGATGTTGTGCTGATTTTCTAAACTTTTTCTGATGTTCTCATACAGATAGAGACTTAGTAAAGAGTACTGCAGTTCTTGGTGAATTCTGAAGTTGCACCTTGCAGGAAAGTCAGGAAGTTTTAGTTTAGCAATGGAATATCTTGAAATGTAGACAAGTTAAAATACAGAAAGCAATGTTCCTCATACGACTAAAAGCCTGATAGTCAAACTTTGGTTATTCATAGTGTCCTCCATGCTACTTACAAGTTGGTTGGCGTCAAATTTGTATTTTTGTTCTCATGAAACAATGGATAAAAGATCTGGAAATTATATTTTTCTTTTTACAGGTGATACTAATATTTACTTCAAATATTGATTCAGACTTTCCTCTCTAGGTATGTTATGTGTGAGTTTGTAAGGAATTTGTTTCTTCTGTTTTGGTGAAATCTGAAAAGGGGGAAAAATAAAAACTCTTTAAAATCCTGATTTCAATTTTTGTGTAGTCACTCAAACATCTGCAAAAGGAGTGATATGGACAGGTCTGAAGATATTTGCATTTGTTATGCTTAGAGGAAACTGTGTAATACATTGAGGACAGACATTCTGTAAGTGTTTTTCCAGTATATTTTTTTTTCTCTCTCCTCATTAAGTCAGGGTATAATATGATTTGGATAGATACACTTTGCCTTTGCTTGCAGCTATATAATTCTAATGGAGTTAGTACCCCTTGGAGAACAGATGTATTCCTGGCATTGTTTCAGTTTTCTCTGCACCTTAATCAGTGTCATCAAAGTATCAAATTGAATGAGTTTTCTGTGAGCACTATTTTCACACACACACATGCAAAAAAAAAGGGCTCTTTCATGGAATCTCATGTGATATGGTGCATAGGAAAGAAAGAAGAATGATTTAAAACTTCTTTGAAAAATTTCCCCAATATTGCCTTAGCACGGTTTCTGTCCCCCATTGTTACCAAAATGTCTTATGTCCACACAAGTGCTCATTAATAATCAGTAGCATAAAATTAGCTTAATGAATTTTTAAATATTCTGGAGGGGGTATTTTTCAGGATTACTGTCTTACCCGAGTAATACATTTCTCAAAAATCGAGAAAATTGATCTTCTGTGTACTTGATTTCCCATTAGGTTTAAGCGTCTGCTTAAAATATTCCATATCATTAGAGTGCACATACCTCTTGCTTCATGAGAGTTTTTTTCTTACTTTTATTATGTTTTCATTACAGATGATGTGTCAACAGAGGATATGTTTCATTTTGGATGACGTGTTCATTATTGATCATCTCAGGCCTTGTAGAGACGCACATACTGTAGCATTGACTTTTTCTCAGGAATAGGAATTTCAAATGATACCCTGTTCTTATGAGTTGATTTGCTGTTACAGAGAGATATTCCAGTTTTTCCAAGATGCCTGGTATTCAGTAGTAGCGTGCTTAGCTTTGTTATTGCTGTTCTTTGCATGATGATGACTATCCTGCCTGCTGCATGTTTTCTAATCACATATTGAGAGAGAAATTAGATGTCGTAGTCAAAGAAGTGTTGGTCACCTGTACCCTTTCAAGGTCATCCAGTCCAACTTCCTTCTCAAAGCATGTACATCAGATCAGTCATGGCTTTGATAAGCTTTACTCTTGAAAATCTCCACAGATGGTGACCACAGGGTCTTGCTGGGTAACCTATTTCAGGGCTAAACTACTACCTGGTGATTTATTTTTTTTTTTCATTAATGTCCAGTTCGAATATCCTAAAATATTGGCTTCAGGGTGTGACCGTTATAGCTTGTTATGCTGTTTGATGCTATGAAGCATAATTTGATTCTGTAAACTTTGTAAATTTTCTTCATGTCTCATTAGATCTTACCTTAGCTACCTCTTTTTTACTTTGATCTTCTTGTAGGCCACATGCTGTAAGCCTCAGACCCTTTTAGAAGGCTTTACTAGAATCTCTCAAAAATCTCCATATTCGTCATGGAGCAGTTCTTCCTGATGTAGCCCAGTTATCTGGTTAGTCTTGCTTGTGATGGAAGTACATGGTTGCCTTGCATGTAGGTTGACATCTGCTGTAACTGTCAAGATGTTTTCAGTAGGTGCTGATACAGCCTAGGCTTCTGCCCCAAGAGCTTGAACTTTTCACTTCTTGTTGAACTTCATAATTTTTCTGCTGGGCGAGAAGAAAGCCAAGGTCCCTCTGATTTGAAGCTCCACCCTTTAATTTCTGTTAGTGTTTGAATTCCTGACAAAAATCCTGAGTTTGGCATAGGCTGAATATTTGTGGCTTGCCAGAGTAGAACGATCACCGCCTCATATGATGTTTCTGGTCTAGACAACAAGAAAGTAACAAATGTCAGAGATAGTCTTTCATGCTAGTATCCAAATAACATTTTTTCATTCATTAAACTCTAAAGACATTTTGGTTGATAACAAAGGCATTTTGAAGACAGAGTTTCACATTGATATAGTCATTTCCCAGATGATAGTGATTAAACTTGATACGCACAACGTGGAGACCTTGAGAAAGAAGTGTGCCTTCTTTCTCAATGAAGTTTGTTTCTTTTGCAAGCAGCTTATAGGTATTTTGTAAAGCTATGCTCCTAGCTTGTGTTCATTAACATTTATGAATGGTCATGTTGTACTACTAACTTACAATGAGATTAAAATCCTTAGCTGTTACCTGTTTGCTATGAAAGCTTCCTATTATGGCCAAATCTTTCTGACATCCTTCATGGTAGCCTCACAAGGACCTTGTGTGGCAAGAGTCTGAACAACCAAATTGAGAGTCAGTAGATAGCATTTACTATGCAGTATTAGGAATGTAAAAGTCAAGATGGCTATTAGACTTTTCACGTTCAGGCAACCAAAACCTAAAATGTATTCTGTAATTGCGTCACCTTCCTGAAATCCATCTCTCCCAGTGTTGACATCTTTGTTTATCTTCTGCTTAGTGTCTTCCAGAACTGTTTGTGTCTGCCAATGAATCTGGCAGTTACAGGAATTTATCATGTGGGGTTCTTGCCTGCCAAAAGGCATACAAACATGGCAGGGGGGAAATTGTGAGCTTTTGCTGGATGTCTTCGATAGTGGATAAAGAAACACCTGACGGGAACTTGTAGGCATTTTCTGAGGTGATAAGGCTTTTGCTGATTTTATGTGCAGTTTTAACAGCAACCATCTTGATTTGTCTGCCTGTCAGTGATTTAGTTCTAAGATGTCCATAACAACAAGACTATTGATCTGTTTATTTTAATTCCTTCACAGGAATTTCACCACAGATCTAATTTACAAGTGATGATACAGGAAAAGATCTAAAAGGCTTAAAGAACATTTCTGTAATGACATCACTGTCCTTTCATGTTCCCTTTCTTTAGGGAAAGTTAGTGATATGTTTCCACAAAATGTATTCCTTCTGTGCTACCCTTGATCAAGTTAATTTTGGTACTGCAGGAACAAGAGAGGGACAGGGGACATGCTGCTCCCCTTCTTAATGCAAGGATCTGCCCTATCTTCAGGGGTTACTGAGGAATCCAGAAGATGTGGACAATGAAGGAAAGAGATGGTCCTATCTTGTGTCAAGAGAAAGCATTCTTCATTTAAATTGCTAGAGTATCTGATATTACTGGCTGTTTATGGCTGTCAAAATGATTTTGAAAGGAGAAAAAAGCAGCAAGTATTGTGTTGGACCATAATATTTATAGAAATACCTGCTGATGTTCCAAGACTGTGGACAGTGGTCTTGCAACATCATCCCTCCTGACAGCCAGATCATTTAGTAGTGTATATTTGCAGTCTTGGAATGCTTAAGAAAGGAAATGATATTATAAGTGTGAATTTATATGTTGTAGAGGTTTTCTTGTTTAAGTGCTATACCAATTTCTGATAAATGTCTAACCTGGTGTACCTTAAATGAACTTCTGAACCTGCTACCGCTGGCTTCAGAATTATGAGGCTTTCCATGGAAGCCTTTGCATTTGAAATCAATGCATTAAAAAAAAAATATCTGAAAGCCATTTCAAAATTCTGAAATGGTTTCTAAGAAACCATTGGGTAAAATAATTTCTTAGTAGTTTTTCACTGTGTTCATTCACATTGCCAGGTGCTACTGATATGCTTTGGTTAAGTCCTGTTGGCTTGTGGATTTTTTTTTTTCACTTTCTGCCCTAATTTCTATGGTTATATAACCCTTGGCTGTGGAGCTTTAGCCTGTTCATGTAAACCTGAAGGTGTTAGTATCATTTTTGGATACCAGAGCATTTCATCACAAGAGAAATTCCTGGTAAATAATTTTTAAAAATGGTTGGAGATTTATTGCTCTATTCATTTTTATAGTTTATTAATCTGGCTTGAGTCACTGGGAAGGAAGCCACAGATTCTTTGGTATAGAGCCTTTGAGCAGCCTTTGTGTTATTGTGCTGAATCACAGCACCTGCACCAGCCTAAACAAACCATTTTTCTCAAGCCCCTGGAGATTCTAGACTTAGGAATATAAATTTTCTAGTCCAACTAATATAATTATAATAAAAGCATCAAATATTTTGAAATTGATAAATATTCATCTGCTTATGCTTGGTCTGAGCATAATTAAATTACACCTGATGTAATTCTTCGTGGAATGAATCATAAACAAATGATGATTTTGTGGTATGAGAAACATTTTGAACATTGAATTGGTTTGTGATACACTTTTATTATTATTTCCATATGCAGTTTTATTATCCATTTAACTTCCATAAATCATTATGAAGTACTGAAAAATTGTCGCTTAGGTCAGATTACATTTTACATGTTGTCATTAAAATATATTTTGTGAAGTTATTTTCCTCTTTTCCGTTCTTGATACCCTATACATATTGTATGTATGACTTTTGTCACTATTACCTGACAATTAATAAAAGTAAACACAGCAAGAAAAGAGAGGAGGAGAAGGTACAAGGTCTTTGTCTCAAATTGCTCACATTTCCTGTGTGAATTTGGGGAAATCACTTCTCTGTGTCTGTTTCTACATCTGTGCAGCAGGAGTAGATTTCTCATGGGCTTTATAAAAATTCATTAATCTTTGGAAAGTACCTAGAAAATCTGAAATAGAAGTGCCTGTAGATTCCAGAATCTTATAAATTACATTATGATGGCATTGATTAACTTAGGACTTGGTCAAAAGAATGTGCAGATTATTTGTACATTTACGTCAATAGCTATAAGTGGAGTTAATTTATGTTTCACAGTACTTTATGATTATCACAAGCCCTCTGCATTGTTCTCTATGGTTATATACTGTCAGTAGTAAATGTCATAAATGCTAGCCCAAGCAGATTTACATTACTATTAAAAAGATTGGTATTAGACAAAAAGTTTGGACATAAAATAAGAACTGCTTAAAAAAAGTATTATCAAGGGAAATACGCTTAAAATGCTTTGTTTGCATTGTTTTAACTGTGGCTCTTTTTTTTTTTTGTTCATAACTTCTCTAATCTTCTGTTGCTCAATGTTTAACATTTTCCCTTTTGTGCTGCAAAAATAAAAAGGATGAGTATTTGCAAAACAAGGCTACAGCCATCTGGAGAGCTCTGCCTTTGGCCTTTTTCTGTATATTTTCATGGTAACTGTACTGGTTTTCCTGGTTCACCTTGTGAGCAATAGAAGTCCAGGCATATCAACAGTGATTTATTTATTTATTTATTTTAGATCTTATTGGCAATAGCAATTAGAGCAACAAAACACATTTCAGATTTCTTTCACGTGAACCTGGGAGGGATATCTAACTCCATGTTGAGCGGGAAGCATCAGAAAAGACTAAGCAGGTTCTCATAATCTAGGGTGTGACAAGGCAGTTGTCTGATGATGTCTTTGGTGTCCTCCTACATCCAGTCCACTGAAGTTGTCGGTCTGACCCAGCCTCTGCTGAACAAGCAAGATTTTCAGGTTCTGGAGGCTTCTCTGAGCTGTAATGTAGAACTGCAATAATTTCTGTGTTATAATTTCTGGACATTGTTATATGAGAATTACTCAGTATCAAGAACTGTCACCTGAGGCCCTGTGAACATAAGGCAAAATATAATTCCTGATGGACAACAGTAGTAATAAAGAGAAAGCCCACTAATAATTAGCTGCATAATTACTTTAAGGCAGACTTCTGGAAAAGCCATTTTGCCCACACCCTTTTCTTCCTCCTCCACTTTGCAAATCAGCCCTTGCCAAATCCTAACTTAAAGCATTTGGCAGACATATCTAGTCATCTCCTACTCTGTATTAAGTACCCTCCATGTGAGGCACACATATAGAGAAAGTTTGGGTAATGGTTGGCTTGGCAAAGAGATTTTCTTTGGATGGATAAAAATTCCCAAGGTCTCTGTTTATTTATATAGTTCTTGGAATAACCCTGTTTTCAAAAGGCTGCTGGCCAGCTGCTGAGACAGCGTTCCAGCTAATATATTCCCAACGCAATCACCACACTTTGCTTTTCCCATCATGATATCCCCAAGGCTGTTTTTGGTTAAATCTCATGACTGGAATATAGGAAAGTTCACATTAAGTCAAAGCTCACAATGCCAGAATATTTCTTCTTCTTTTTTTTTTTTCTTCTTCTTCTTTTCTTTGCTTTTAACCATTTTTAAATGGAAAGGTGCCTATTCCAGCTGCTTCAGCCCAGGGTATTTCTTTGTCTGTGGGGAGATAAAGGCATCTGTACTGCAGTATAGGGCTGCATTACAGATGCAATGCCAAGAATAAGTGGATCACTATAGTGGATCTCAGAAAGAGTATCTGAAGAGGTTACTTTTAGCAAGTAGATTAAACATTCTCCTTCAGTGACTAAGATAAAAGCAGAGCCAGTGCTAAGGACCTCTGTGGTATAAATGCCCTTTTAGCATTTCATTGTTCTTAGCAACCAAACCACTAAGGCAATGAGCCAGGACAACAAACTACACTTTTTCTGTTTGTTTTTATTTGAACTTTTTTTTTTAAGTCAGAAAATTATAGAGCAAGACTCATATGTCTCATGGTCATAATACAGAGAGCCCAAGGGACTTAGAAATATTTACAATTTTAATATTTTTTTTTTTCTCTGATTAGGTGAACTACTATCATTGAAGAAAATTCTTGCACGTTTCTATCCTTTCTACCCATGGCAATTCTTGTATTTCTTCCACAAATGTGGAAGAAATACACATATTTGGCTCAGATAATGAGCCAAATGATTAATTTAAATCTGTGGGTACCCATCTGTCCATGTGATGAGGGCAGGACTAAAGGTTCTCCAGGCAAAACCAATTCCTGTTTGCTTTCACACCCCAACTTGACCACAAGAAAAATGTTTGCTATATGGTGATTTGTGGAGGTATAGACTTGGATAAAGCTTTATGCAAGAGAGCACATTTTTAGCAGAGGCTAGATACAGGTAGATAGTTGGGCCTAGCAAAGCTATCTTGTAATATAACTTTACTAAAGATATTTGGAGTTTCTACTGTGACTATACCAAGCAGACAGTAAATCTGTTCTGATATTTTGTTTGTGTTCTACATAGATACACTTCTTGATTCTTGTATCCGGGATAAAACAACGTTTCACCACTGATTTAGCTTGGTTCTCTATATTCAGTGAGCACTGCTAACTTGCATTTTACAGAGTTCATATCAAATTAAATGTTTAACCCTTCTTCCACCCAAACCCATATGCTTAGGCAGAGTGCAATTTAAAGTTTGAGCAGTTCTTCTCAAACCCCATGTTTCATTATCCTTCTTCCTAGGGCCTGTTGTGCTTTTTGTTAACCACAGCTCATCCTCCCTGTGATAAGCAGTGCCACAGATATCTCCTGCTGCCAGTGATGGCAGGCCTGGCTTTTTGCTCTGGGAAATTCTGTGACAGACATTTGCTAAGACAGTAATTTTAAGTAAAAATAGATTAACCACCCCAGGAAGCACACTGGAAGAAAGAAGTTCAGAAGGCAGGATATTTCACTTAAAGAAAGATAGGCAGCAGTACAGAAGTGGTTGAGGTCATCTCTGGCTTTGTTGATTATATTACTCATTTTAGATAGCAGGTAATAAGCTCTGTGTTGGTGCACACCTGCACGTTTCAGCTAGACTCCAAAAACATACACAGGTGAATTAAAAAAGTGATGAAACAATCCTGGAGAGAGACACAGGAATGGAGCCCTGGAAGACAAACACGTATTTTCAGTTTCTCTCGGGAAACTGAATGCAGTGAGTCCGAGGTCAGTCATACATGGGAATGATTGATATTTCATGTTGTTCAATGTTTTAAGGAACATTCTCCCTTTCAGTGTTGCATCTTGTTTGGGGAAAAATATAGACAACACAGTTGTGCCCAGTATGACTGGACTGGTTTACTGGCTTGTTCTACTGCCATATCTTGAAGCTTTTGAATGAAGAAATGATGAAATATAAAAGAGGAAAATATATCTAGAAAATATAACAAGAATTTTTTGTCACCATATGCAGAGAAACTAAAATTACTGTAGAGCAAGTAGTGGGAAAAGTGGCTAGCAGATAACAAAGAAACATTGAGTTGAGCTCCACAATACAATATCCAGAGTGGATTCCAAACCCTGTCACTGAGAAGTAACTGCAGAGCACAGGGGGGGCTGCAGCTTCCATAGAGGTCACTCTACAAAGACAATTACTTGAACTGTTGTTTTTGTACTTTGAGGAAAAAAAGGTTCCTTGCCTTTTGGAGTTCATTATGAACACTGTTCCTTCTTTTCCCATTTCATTAAAATGTAGTTAGTTTAGAGTTATTTACCTCATCCCTTCTGAGGGGAGTTCAGTTTTCTGAGCATCCAGAAGAATGGATGTGATTTTTCCAAAAGGCTCAATATGAACCTAAGGACATCGCAGATTTTGTCACAGGCAGAAGATTGCAAGGTCACTGTATATTGAAGGTCCTGGCATCAGAACTCTAGGGAAACAACATTTTCTTGAGAGTCCCACTGTGTTTCATCAATGGCAATATTAAAAAGCCTGAACGTTTTTCCTGATGTTGCATTAAATACACGTGGGAAAGCAATATTTTATGTGAAACGGAGCCCAGCTCATGTGCACAGTCTAGTTTGTGTTACTGTCGCTTATATCTTTCGTGCAAAGGCTTTTTTATATTTCCAATATCTCTTATTTTCAACATCATATTATATCTAGTATCTATACCACATACATTTGTTTGTAAGATGCTCTTTGGGAAGTATAAACCAAAGCTTATGTAGATTATTTTAAGAGTCTTTCAAGAATCAGAGATCATGGCAGAGTAAGGTAGATTAGGAAAAAGCAAAACAGTAATCATTATGGCTATGAATAACTTTCCATTACTGGAAACATATTACCCTACCCTCTTCCTTTGATTAACTTCTGAACAGGAATGTACGTAACTGAGTTTATATATATGTGTACACTTAATGAAGCAGATACGAACACTATCTGTCCATGTGCATTCTCTTATGGACCAAAAATTTAGTCTTTTTTTAACTTTGCACAGGTTATATTGATTCCTTTTTCAAAAAATGCATGGGAAAATGATAAACTCTCATAAGATGTATGGAAAGATTTCACTAGCTCCTGTTTCTTTCCTCTGCATATTTATACACATACATATACCCAGGCTAAATCTTTCAGTATGAATAGCTGTTGGGGGAGGGAAGGGTCAGTCAGGCATAATATAGATAGATGTGATTCTCCATTTAAAAGCTACTGGCTGGGCTACTTAAATAGCTAGATTTGGTCAGTTATATCTGGTTTCCACATGTGTTTCCTGTTTTTCTTCTAAATTCTATACTGCTCAGGGACCTGGGGAATGTGAGTCCAGGATTTTCCTGAAAGGAAGGACTGCTTTGTTCATTACTGCCATGGGAATGTGTTAAATTTAAGCATGTGTCATACAGGTCTCAACTGTGTTTCTCCAATAGCACATACAAGCTTAGCTCATTAGAAATATAAGAATAGGGAGAAAGCTATGGTGGACTACTACTTTTTTTAAACTTTTTTTTCTTTTGAGTGGGTAGCGAAGAGCGGGGAATGTGTGTGTACTGTTTACTCTAGTCCTCTTTTGTTGTCTGCCAAAGTCAGTTCAAGTAAATTAAAACAGTGACTTTGAAGTATGCAAACTAAAGTAGCTTTGGTTTTTAGCCTAGCATAAACAATGTAAAATACATCAGTAGTCTTGAGCAGTCAGGAAGAGATAAAACATCCTAAGCAGAAAACCTGGGAACATATCAAAAATGTGTTTATTTGAAATCTGTGACAAGGCACAATTGTATTTTTCTCTCCTTAGACAATACTGTTTTAATTATGAGTGGCTCTGTCTCTTATTATGGTAATCCACCATAAGCCCCTAGAAATTGCTTATTAAGAATTAAGTTTCTGACTATCCAGCTAAGAGGAATAAGATACTAAATCTGTTGCAGCCAGGTCATTATCAACATATTTTTCTAAACGTTGTGTGTTACTGGAATTGCCTTAATAGAACGTAGGATTTTCCTGAGGAAAATCATGTCATGAGGGAGGAGCATAAAATATATTACAGTCTTAAGTACCACAATACACCAAAAGGAAGCACTTCATCTTGCAAAAGAAATCAGGCCTCTGATTTTAGACGGATAAGTCAGAGCATGGTTTCTCTAAATTCCTTTTATAGTTGATACAAAAGGTCTTCTCCTGCAGAAAGAAACACTGCAGCATGCAATTGTTGCAAGAAACATCATCTGCATCAAATCCTTAAATACTATCATGTTCAAAATTTAACCATCTCTAACATGGTAGCCTCTAGCTCTCTACAGCCAAGCTGTCCTTTCAGAGCATCTCGCAGTCACTTGGGACCAGGCCCAACACAGCACTAACATTCTTTTTTGGTTGGTAGCCTCCAAATAGTTACCTAGGCTTAAGATAATTATTTTCACTGACTTCATACTGACCACCCAAGACGGCAGAAGAGGAACAAGTAGCTTTGTAGTACACCCTTCTTCTACGCCAACTCCAAATTTAGTTCATCAAATTGGGTGGAAGTGTATAGGTGATCTGATTTCCTGGCTCCCCGCCCAGTTTGTGACCAACTTGTACAGTCGGCTCAGCTCCTTCCATCTGGACTGGTTCAACAATTTACCTGATATCTAGGCAGATGGAGAGACCCACTGAAACTGAAGAGGCAAGTCTTTATGGAGCCCTGGGTATTGCTTTTTCCTAAGGTTTGATCTTTCATAACCAAAACCTTATAGTGAGTGCATGGGTGTGAGTAAAGGGGCAGCAACAGTTTGATCTCAGACTAGAAAAAAAGAGATATAGTGTTGACGTGATGCTGGAGCTTCTATATGTTCTCCAGGTGGCATAAAGAGAAGAAGCAAAGGTGACGGTCATGTGTGTTAGTTGATTATGGTCTTTAGGGAGGGGAGATGGAAGCATTCTTAGTCGCATATTAAATAGATGGCATTTTTCTTTAGCTGATTGTGGAAAATGTTGCCCAATATGCTGTTATATCAGGCCTTAAGGAATCAAATTAAGAATTTAGGCAAGATGAAAACTAAAACCATATTTCAAAATGTCAAGAACTAGTTTGGGACTTCCAGTATGTATTTTAAAAAAGTATTTTGGAAAATTATTCTTCTTATTATTTTTTAAGGAAACCATAACTTTTAAGGGAAAAAGAGATAAAAGGTATCAGTATGAGAGTATAGTTAATCTTCCCTTCCACTCAGAAGATTCTTTACAGGGCAAAATCTTCCGTGTAAATCTTGGTGTATGTTTCACCAAATTTTCTAGGAAGATTTTAAATAATGAAATATGGTCAAGGTATATGATATAGAGGGTCAGAAGCAAAACTAATCACCTTCATAAATGAGGAAAAAGCTAAAGAATAGAATCATAGAATAGTTTGGGTTGTAAGGCACAGTTACAGGTCATCTAGTCCAATCCCCCTCCAATGAGCAGGGACGAATTCACAGAATCACAGATCTCTGGAGATCACCTATCCAGCCCCCTTGCCTGAGGAAGTTCAGCTAGAGCAGGTTCACAGGAACGCATCCAGGTGGGTTTTGAATATCTCCAGAGACAGAGACTCTGTGCAGCCTGTTCCAGTGCTCTGCCACCCTCAAAGTGAAGAAGTTAGATAAAACTTCCTATGTTCAAGTTTGTGCCCGCTACCTCTGGTCCTGAAAGAAGGACCACTGAAGAAAGACTGGCCCCATTTTCCTGACACTTACAGTCTTCTCCAGACTAAAAAGAGACAGGTCTTTAAGCCTTTTCTCATAAGAGAGATGTTCTAGTCCCCATATCATCTTCATAGACTTTTGCTGTACCCTCTGCAGCATTTCCCTGTCCTTCTTGAACTGGGAGTCCAGAACAGTATATAGTACTCCAGATGCAACCTCACCAGGGCAGTGTAGAGGGGTAGGGTAACCTTCCTTGACCTGTTTTCCACACTCTCCTTGGTGCACCCCAGGATGCTCTTGGCGTTCTTGGCCAGAAGGGCGTATCGCTGGCTCATAGCCATCCTGTTGTCCACAAGGACTTCCAGGTCTTTTTCCACAGAGCTGCTCTCCAGCAGGTGAGATCCCAACTTGTACTGGTTGCATGGGGTTATTTCTCCCCAGGTGCAGCACCTGACACTTGCCCTTCAACTAGATCAGGTTGCTCAGAGCCCCATCCAGCCTGACCTTAAATTTTCCAGGGATGGGGTATCTACCATCAACTGGTGGTAGATGGGATGGGTGGTATGGGAAAACTGTTCCAGTGTTTCAACACGCTAAAAACATTCTTTCTTCTATCTAGTCTAAGTCTACCCTCTTTTGGTAGACTACCCTCACCCCTCCTGTCTTATCACTACACTCCTTGAAAAAGAGTCCCTCCTTGTCTTTCCTGTAGGCCCCCTTTAGGTATAAGGTCTCCTTGGAGCCTTCTCTTCTCCAAGCTGAACAACCACAACTCTCTCAGCCTGTCTTCAGAGGCTTCAGCCTCTGATCATTTTCATGGCCCTCCTCTGGAGTCACTCCAACATGTCCTTTTTGTGCTGAGCGCTCCAAAGCTAGATGCAGTACTCCAGGTGAGGTCTCAACAGAACAGAGTAGAGGTGCAGAATCGCCTCCCTTGACCTGCTGGCCACACTGCTTTTGATGCAGCTCAGGATATGGTTGACCTTCTGGGCTGTGAGTGTACATTGTTGGCTCATGTCCAGCTTTTCATCTGCTAATACCCCTAGGTCCTTCTTGTCAGGGCTGCTCCCAATTTCTTCATTCTCCAGCCTTATTAATACCAGCAATTGCCCTGACCCAGGTACAGGTACAAGGCACTTGGCCTTGTTGAATCTCATGAGGTTCATGTGAGTCCAAGTCTCAAGCTTGTCAAGGTCATCTGGATGACATCCCACCCCTTAAGCCATGTCAATTGCACCACTCAGCTTAGTGGTGTTTGAAAACTTGTTGAGGGTGAACTCAATCCCACTGTCTATGTCCTTGATGAAGATATTAAATAGAACTGGTCCCAATACAGATCCCTGAGGGACACCACTTGTCACTGATGTCCATCTGGACAGCGAGCTATTGCTGTCCCCTGGATGTGACTGTTGAATCAGTTCCTCATCCACTGAACAGTCCACCCGTCAAATCCAGATCTCACCAATTTACAGAGAAGGATGTTGTGTGAGACCATGTCAAAGGCTTCACAGAAGTCCAGATAGATGACATCCTTAGCTCTTCCCTTGTCTACTGAAGTAGTCACTCTGTCATAGAAGGTTGGTCAGGTAGGATTTGCCCTTGGTGAAGCCATGCTGGCTATCTTGAATAGCTAGACCTGGAGAATTATAGATCTGCAAAAACAGGATTTTACTACTCACTTTTTGAAGAAGCAATGGAATGCAGAGATGCTGTAGAAAACCCCTCTGTTTTTAAAACAGTTAAAGGGGACTATTTATTATTTGCAGATAAGCATAGAACTGAACAGAAAGATTAGGTCCTGTTGAGGCAGGACAAGTTTTATACCTAAGTAACACCCTAAGTTTGTGAAGGAAATTAATGTTGTTTTCTAGTGATGTGTCAGATTCATAGTACGAGGGAGAGGGAAAACTTTACTATTACTCAAGCAGGATCCAGGAACTCACCAAAGTTGCTCCTGTAATTATACAATTCTGTTACCCGCTATGGAAGCTGCATAGTAAATGTTAGACACACCTGTGTGACTAATTAGCTTACCAAATTAGAGTATAAAAAAGCATGAACAAAACAGTGTGACAGAAGTGGTATTTTGGCAGCTGTATGTTACAATCTCAGAAATTTTCCTTTTGATTCATCTAAAGTGGTCTTGATGTTGCTTCAGGTAGCAGTAGAGATTTTTGTTCTAGTGGCCGTGAGTTTTTTATATTTATAATAGCTTTTCTTCAAAAAGAGTTAACTTGGCGCTGCTCGAAAAATAATTTAACTTTATCTCAGACACGTTACACACAGATCTGCACCTGGGTACAATGCTGCTTCTGGTATTAATACCTTGGCTATGTCTAACCCTGGTAGAATTTTATTTCTTCTTTTTAATTAATAAAAAATTGTAGTACTTTAGCTAGGAAAATATATTAGAGTTCCTCTTCTCTGTGAAGAAATCTTGGTATAGTCCTCAGATAAAAATTCAAACATGACAATTTCTCTTTTGAAGTATGAAACTTTACAGCCCCTATTTGTGTTGGCTGAGAAGATATTTGGGTTTTTTGGTCTCAAACTGAGATTCTAGTGGGTTCGGTTTCATGGGAAAAATTTCCTTTGATCTGAAAAAGGGTAAAGATTACTATTAAAGTTATGTAACAGCTTGTGCTGTGTGTCACTGCAGGAGATAGGAACTGTCACGGTTCCTGCTTTCAGACTTGTCTATATTTCAATATCTTGGTCAAAACTGTTGTTGTCATACCAATGCATAAGAACTAGTGCTAATTAGAGTAATAATCATACACTTAAACTACTGTGATATCCATAATTAGGACACAAATATTGTATCTGAATGCATTTCATACGAGCACTGGATTGTTGACTCTTATGGTGACTTCAATGAAGGGACGAAGATTGTCATAAGGTCTGCTGGTACCATAGAGATGGTATTCATAAAATTTGAAAATGTTTGATAGACAAAGTTTTAAGCAAAAGTTACTAAGGCAATCATTATTTTTTTATTATTATTTCATTCCTTTCTGTTACTGTGACGCCACGTAAACTGATAGTGGTTGTTACTTAGATGCTGGAATCTGATTACTAGTGTTGTTCCCAGTTTGATGCACACAGCTATAAAAACTGTGGGACTTTTTTCTTTCTTTACTGGTTCCTGTGAAACCAATTTGAGAAATAGTTTGTCCTCAATTTGAATTTTGAAGATCATGCACAAATGTCCTGGCCGCACATGATTTCATGTTTTTTGTGTCACAATTGAACAGAACAAGTCCGCTTAGGACACCCATATAAATATCCCAAGAAAATAGAAATATATTGTTCAATACTTTAGTTCTTCTGGAAATTCTTTGATCTTCTCTGTGGGCTTACATGTACTATGAAGCTTCTTGTATAGAATGTTTACTTTTCATAAGCTAAATTTAAAATTCTGAAGTTTCTTAGAAGCGTAACAACAGACTGATGTTGATGACTTGGGATCACCAGACCCATTTTACCGAATTTGTTTCAAAATTTCATCAAAATCAGGTTGTCATAAATCAATTAAATATTTATTTTTTACATTTTGTTGATACATACTGAGATATACCCATATACTGATTTATTTATTTTTAATTGAAAACAGGGCACATACCTAATGTCTAAATCCATTCTGACCATTCAGAGAGTCAAAATAGTAACGGAGCAGTTCTGCTCTTGTTGCTGTTAAGTGTTACTGGCTTTTTCTCTGACCTGATCCAAGGACTTGAACGCAGAATCCAGGGAACTTTCAATTAGGTTGCAGTATTGTCATTGTCACTATGTCAAGAAATGTGTATTACAAGAAGAAAAAGAAATATAAAATGAGTTTTTTTGACCTGAAGTACCATGAAGCAAGCTGACTTGCAGATAGCTCCTTTTAAGTGTTTAACATACATACACAGTTTTGATATAAGCTGGTATTCCTGATGGATCAGTTTAACTTCTTTGTGTTGCTATTGGTATATATCTCCCTTCCCTTGACTGGGAAAAATATATTTTCTTATAATTTATGAATAGATATGAAGAGATGGTTAGAATATCTTTTCTTCTGAGAGTCTCCCTTCATGTTAATTTCCACTGAAAATATTTGTCTTCTTTCCCTTCTAGAAGTTGTCAAAATTACAATTAGTCTTCATGAAAGTTCTTAAATCAGAAAGAAGGTAAATATTTGTCCATACTCCAGTTTTCCAGCAACTATGACGAGATGCAGCAGTTAAAATAAGTTTCTTAAAAATTGCAAAATGTTCTGCAACTAGTTTCTCACAAATTTCTACTTGTTGAATAATCAGCTTATAGTGTTCAGAACAATTGTCTTACCAAAGGAGAGTAAATATCTTAGTGTAACTGATAATGTGATGAATGACAATCGTTAACTCTTTTTGGGGACAGACTTGCCTTCTATCATAGTTGAGCTTTAACAGAACCCAAGGGGAAGAGTCTGTTGAATTCTCTCTGCACCCACCGAAGATTTCTCAAAACAGTCTGGAAACTCAATGTCACACACTAAACCAAATAACTCTGGATGAAACCGAATATCAACATTAAAATGCTAAGTATATGATTCTGAAGAGCAATGCCACCAGAGGTAGATGTTTCACATGAAAATACTGAAGATCAAAACAGTGACTGGTATTGTTGGAGTTCAATGACTCCTTCAAATTCTTCTCATTTTCTTTCATTTGATCATTGCATTCATAACTTGGATTCCATTACTACCTGGTTTCCTATTTTTTTCTACTCTGATTTTCTTTAGGGTTTTAGTGCTTTGGTAACTCTTCTATAGACTAACAGAGAACAACAATAAGAATGGGAAGAGAATAAGGTAAAACCTTTTGGGGGATAACTCTGCCTCAAAGGATTTTTAGGTTAACCTGAAAGTTTTCCTCTAGTATGTTAAAATCCTGTCATGGGACTGTGCAGTGTGTTTCTGATTAAACAATGTTGACACCTCATTTATTTCAGCTATATTTGCCATTAGTTTTGTTATAAAATATACTTTGTTGAGTAATTTTTTTTTTTGCTTTTGATTATTGTAATGGCAGTGCTCCAGATACTTTTTGGAACTCTTTAGATGTTGCATATCTCTATATAACTTATATTTTTATCCTGAGAATTGGACAACTCATACAATGTGTAGGGGGTTTTGTTTGGTTTTAGGTTTTTTGTTTAGACTATTAAAAAAGGCCTTTCTTCCTTTTGGAATTATTTTTCCTATTTTAGTCCTGATATGCAATGGCAAAGAGTTCAAGGACGATTTGCAATGGAACACATTACTTATTGGCTTCTAAATTTCACCTTGAATGGAGAAAATAGTCTGGACAGAGTCCTGGGCAAAAAAGATGTTAAAAGATGGGTTGTATAACTGAATTGGTTACTGTTAGGAGGAAAACTTTCTTCTGCTTTCTGAATTGCACTGGAACAGAAAGGAAAAAATGCTTATCCAGTGACTTCAGTTACTGGGACCAGATACAGCATGGATTTAGGACAGGGAGGATATGTGAAAGGCTTAAATTAAGAAGAAAGTCCAATTCCTGAATGGGAAGCAAGGTTGAAAGGTTTTTGAAAAAATGTGTAATTAGAAATTAGAATTAAAAATTCTTGAGAAGAATTAGAAAACTTGAGAAGACTTTCAAGCATTCAGGTCTGATCTGTTGTGGAAATGCAAAGTTTATTCATATGCCAAAGTATAGTTGTAGCAAAAGGAGAATCCCAGAAGACAGGGGAGAAAAAAAAAGAAAAAGGAAAAAAAACATACTAGGCCATGCCTGCAACAGAATGAAAGCCAGATCATTATATCCTGAAGTGCTGTGTCCATATAACACTTAACTTAGTTTTAGACATCTTTTGACGTCTTCATTTTGTTTTAGATCTCAAATTCAAATGAAAAGCAAAACTAAAATACCTAAAAAGCACCTATGAAATGTTTTTTTTACAAGAGTTGCTGGAATTCTGGATGTTTGGCAAAGGTGTATGATCGTACAGTTAAGTTTTATTTCACTTTCTTATTGTATTGTTTTCTTGTAAACTCTGAAGATACTTTATTTTTAAAAACCGTCAGCAAATACTATGGTCTGCTTGTCCCTTCTTTGTAATAATTCTATAGTAAACTTTTAGATTGATACCAATTAGATTGTTCTATAAAAATGTAAAAAAAAAAAAAGTTAAAAATCTGTGGCTAATATTTTTCAGTGCATTCCTTGGATGTCAGTCTCTTGCCCTAGAAACTCATTTGGGGAACTTCATTAAAACTTTTTATTTTCCATAAGTCTAAGAATAATAGTTGAAATAATGTCTGTGCTTATTATTTGTATTCTTCAGGAAGTCTTCATACTCTACAGCTGCAGACTTGAAATCCTTGGAAATCCTTCTAACCAGTTGCTGGTATAATCAATTCCAACATAATAATAATCACTTTGTGTTGTGTTAAAGTGTTTTCCTGCCAATTACGCTCAGTCATTTCAGACATAATCAGGTAGATGACCTGAGCCAGTGGTATTATGGTGGTTGTATTTCTGTTGCTATGCATGTCTTGTGTATTGTCTGCTAGAAAGCCCTTGTAGGAGATTCTTTGGAATAAACAGAAGAATGAGATAAATTTGGATTTTATTCTTTATTTATTTTAGATGGAACATTAACGTTGCTTTCACATCAGCTTCCCTTTAGCAGGTACTAATAAAATAAAAACATCACTATGTATCTAGACATTTTAGATGGCTTTATTTTCACACTCGTATTGTCTTGACTAGCAGCTTAGAATATTGCAAGTGTGGTAGGTGAATTAGTCAGATAAGTTTTGCAAAGTTTTATACAAGTTTCTGTAGTCTATTGGCCTGCGATGATTAAATTATATCAGTTTATGTTGCTAATACCATGAAAGGATGTGATGTAGTTCAATACCCACAAGCCCTTGCCTGTCTTCTTGGGCCAGCAATAGGAAAGCTTAAGCAAAAGTCCTGAGCAAGTATTAAACTAATGTCTTTGGATCCATAACAAGCTACTTAAATCTTTTTGAGTCCAGTAAAAGGCAATATCCTCCAGAATCCTCTAGCTTAATTTTTGCTTGAGTCCCCTTTCTCCTCACGTTATGGACATATGTATTTGTTCCTACCATGTTGGGCTTCTTGCCCCATTTCTATTCATTGTGTAGCCATTCTGCAAGTGTCCATGGTGGGTAGCATACTCTGCACTTTTCAGACCTTCCTGTCTCAGACTGAGTCTGAACTGCAGCCTGCTTCATGTGGTAGCCTTGCATGCAAGAACTAAACATGGTCCTTAACGTAGCACCAGGCTCACATTGGAGTTCCAAATTATTCTTGCTGGTAATTCACCCAAAGAGTACCTTTTAGGACAAATGATGGGGGAAAATATGGGAGAACCAGAAGAAGAGGTGCCATTAACGCGGTCAAGCTATATTACTCTTGTTCACAGTAAAATAGCCTTTAATTGATTTGACCACAGCATCAAAACCATTCTTCAAAGTCTTTTGTGTTACTGAAAACATCTTTCTTTGAAAAGGAAGGCTGAGAGGGAAAAGAAAGAGATGCTGGTGGCAGGTGGCAGTTGGGTAGCCTTTTGAACAGTTCTTTAGATGAACTCTTGGACAGCTAAAGTGTGCCTGCCAACTCTGGACTGCTATTGGGTAGAAGCACCCTGTGGCCTGAACTTCCAGGTATCCTGGACCCGATGCATCCTGTGGCAAATGTGCATCCTGCCCTCCTTGGGATGATCAATCTAAGAGGCTCTTGAGCCTACTTGCATTTTAGCTCATTCCCATCCCACAATGAAATGGAAGAATTACGGGGGAAGCATTGTTGTTTCTGGCTCTTCTGGAGCTCCCTATCCACTGAGTTCTTTGTGGTACAAAGTATGTGTTATATAAAGTTCTTGGGTTTATGATGTGGCTGGACATTTCCTAACCTAGGGCATTTTTAGGTATTTGAAGGTTTCTCTTAACTAATTCATACTTTTTTTTTTTTTATTGAAAAGTTATCAGATCAGAAACTTGGTTTCTTCTTTGTTTATTGATCCAGAAATAGACTGCAAAGACATAACTCTGGTTTATGAAGGAAATCTAAAATTAATGACAATGTTGTAAATGCAATTTACTTGACCTGTCTCATATTACTGTTGCATATTTTACTGAGTGATGTCCAGACCAAAAAAACACTGAAGGATTGTTGTTCATGATTATTTCTAAACCAGCAAAAAGAAACAATTGTTTGACATTTAAATCAACTTTGACTTCCTCAAGACTGTTACATACTAAAAGATCCTTCGATGTGTCAATAGAATTCTGTACCCTGGATTCATTTTTTTAATTAAGTTGTTTCCTGCTTCCGCTCCCCCTCCCACTGCTTCCATCTAAACCTGAATGCTATGGGGTTTTTTGGTGTGTCATGTAATAGCTAGAACTTAGATAAAGACTTTGGGAAGTCTGAAGTTTTATTATGATCAGAAAAAACACAGTTCTGTGTTTTGGTTTTTTTCCCCTCTCCTAACCAGACAAAAAGGTCTCATATAAGTTGTTGTCTTTGGCAGCAGTGCGCAGTACTTGAAATAATCAGTGGTGTCATAAAATTATTGTGTAAGCTTATAACTTAAATTACTTTGTACAATTTTTGGTTCTTCAGGAAAGTCTACAAGCTGGTCTTAATATTTAGTTTAACCTGCCATCATGTACATCAATTTGCAATAGCTTCAGGCTGATGCACTAAGTGTTGCAGCCACATAGCCATCGTTAGGTTCAGAATAAATTCTTGCTTTTCTGACACTTCCATGCATCATCCAACTATTATATGATAACACTGTAAACTAAGACTTCTGGCAAGCATTCAGAGTCTCAGAAGGTATGAAACATTTTAGTCCTGTTCAGTGACACCTCTGTCATTTACTATGGGCTTTTCCAGGAGAGTTGGCTGTTATGTAGGATTGTAGAGCCAATAAATTTCAAATATTTCCTTCACAATCTTGTTAGTAGTTCATACTTAAGATATTTATAGCAATTTCTTATTGATATTCTAGTGATAGGTTAGCACTTTCACTGTTGTCCAACCATTAACAGAGATAAAGCTTGATTTGTTATCTTTCCTTATTTTTTTGTTTTTTAAATATTTTTTAAGAAGTAGAGTGGAGTTTATAAACATGGAATTGTCAGGAAGGACAGACACACTTTCTGTGAAATCATGCTGATTAATTATTTCTGACAGCTCACCTGTCACTTTAATAGGCTTCTGTTTAAGGGAAAACAGTTTTTTCCCCTGTGGCTGCCATGAGAGAGGTCAGGAACAGAATAATTGATATTTTATGATGCAGCATTTGTAAAGGGTTTGTTGTAACAAAGGCAAAAAAACATCTGTAGCTGTAGAACAAAGTATAAAAAGTCAGTTCTTGTATAAACTCTGATGATCTACCCACAGTTGGTCTATTGCAGGGACTAGAAAGCAGAAAATAATACTAACAATAAAATCACTACTCAAAAAGAAAAAGAAAAGTTCTTGGCAGCAAGTTTTCTTAGGCAGCTTGCCAGGATCCTGATTCAGTGTTTATGGGAACATCTTGAAATGACTCCCAAATTAATGACTATATCTTCCATCACCCCAGTCTGATGTCTGAACATGAGGAGAAATAAACAATAGTTAATGATCTGGAAGCTGCTGGCAGTTACTGTATTAGTTCTGGTTCTTATTTTCACTTACTAACAGCAAACTGTTCTGATCAGATGTTTATCTTTGAAAAACATATGCAATGGAAAATTGCACCTCAGATTGCTATCCATTTCACAGTCTCTTTCACTGGGATGGTTTCACACAGAACAAAATGATTTCATTTCGATTTCATAGTTAGTTGCTTTTGAGATTGAAAGGTCTGCTTCAAAATAGACTGGTTTTCTTTCTTTTTTAAAACTTTTTTTTTTTTTTTGTAAGAGACCCTAGGCACCTGAACATATTCTACTGTGGGGTTTCCCTGCAAACTCAGCAGGCATACATGCACAATTGTGCCAAAAAAATTTTTTTCCTGCCCAGTACCATTGGCCAGGCCAAGCTGCTGGGGAGAGGTGAATAGTTTTTTACGCAAATCAGTCAGATGATAAATTGCTACAAGATTCAAGATCTCTCATTTTACATTGAGTGTGTAAATATGATGTAAAGGGCTTCTGTGACATTAGCTGTAAATGCAAAACTGGCTTTTTATTTTTGTTCCTTCCAATTAGTTGAGAATTAATTTATTGTTTTGTTGTCATGATTTTTTTTCTTTTTACAAGCTCTGCAGTCTGGTACAGTATGTAATTGTATGCAGAGGTAAGATCCATGTGATAGATTTCACAATCATGTGATAAATGTTTTCAAAGTCTATTCTGAATGACCTAATTCTAACATTGGAACCAAGCCTCTCCAGTCCCTTAGCAACTTCATAAGCTCACGTGTTTCTGCGCAATGATTTTTAGTTTTGCAAAGGAATATTCCGTAGCAACTGGGGACTGGAAGGGTACCTTCATTCATCAAGCCCAGGCACCTGGGGTTACAGGCACCATGTTAAATAACTCCTTCCCTGTATTTAAGGTGCTGCATTTTAAGAGTTCTTTCTGCTTTCCTTCCTCCCTAAAAGTGAGATTCTTATCCTTCCTCAGAGATCAAGAAAAATTTTTCATTCCCTTATATATAAAGGCTACAGCTTTTTCTAATATCCTTTTGTCCAAGCAGAGAGAGAGGGAGAGAGTGTGTGCTTTACGTTGTCTTCTCTCTTCAAAATATCTATTTCTAGCCCTTGAAGAAAGACGTAGGATGATCCAAATCAGCAATATAATATTCTACATAATTCAATTTAAAAGTTGTCACATATCAAATTCAACATTTCTTTTACTGAGTACCCTTCATTTTGGCTTGTTAGTAAGAGACTAGTGCCTATGGTCAGTATTGAGAAATGCAATAATACTTTTTTTTTTTTTAAAAAGTTGCTGTGTAGTATCAATATGCATATATCAATATGTATATCAATATATATATACTCGGAGAAGTACTAGAAATATATATATATACTCTCAGAAAAGTTCTAGAAATCCTCATCTAGTATGATTCATAAAATGCATTATTACTATGCACAACTTAGACTTCTCCATCTAAGACCAATGAAATTCATTTTTGCATTAGGATATCTCAGCATCTTATATACTTTTGGGTCCTAAATCTATTTGCTGGCTACCTTGCTACTTGCTCTCATTCCAGCTCATCTTAGTAACTTCGCCTACTTCTCCACTAAGAACTGTTACTGTTTTTCTACCTACATTGTAAGGAGCTACATCTCTGATGATATGCTTCAAACACTACTGGAGTGGTTGAAGAAATTGCTAAGTGAATTTTTGTTGTATCAATTAATGGATTTGCTTCTTTGAATACTGTTTCCCGAAATATGTATGTGACATGTCATCTTCAATTTTTTATTTCTTAGCTTGAGACCCCATACAGGGACCTTGTCTGCAAACATTACTAATGACATTTTCATTTTGGAACCGTGGTATGCAGTGTATCTAGTCCCACAAGAAAATACAGACTATTCATAGGAAGCTTCCAAAGTAACAAAATGTTTTTTATAATGGTGGCTGCTGAATTTTGGATGAACATACATTATCAAACTGTAGTTTAGGAAATAAAAATAGAGTTCCACTGGGGACAAAAATTTGACCACTGGATGTTGAGTCTGGGTGAAAATTTGCCCTGTGTGAATTTGTTGAAATCTAAGTAATTTCTCAGTTGAATGAATGTAAATGTTGACATGAAAGAAATTAGCCTGGACCTACACATGGATGAAAAATGTCCTTTTAAGAAAGATCTTTTACAACTACTTTAACAAAAAATGAAATGAAGATTTCAAGAGTCAGCAATTATAATTTCAAGTATAGAGGAACACTCATGGAATGAGTGCGACTTGCCAGACCACAAAGACCTTTCCCATTCTACAGTTCTCCTCTGTATTAGACATAGGAGAAGAGGCTAGATGTAGCCAGACCTGCAGCTGAATTTAAGAGAACTCCTTTTGAGGTTTGGCAACTGCAAGTTAACTGCAATCACATCAATCACTTTTGGCACCTCTGCACTTTCTCCTATCTTGTGGTTTCAACCAATGGTATAGATACTCTATAGATGGTCTTCATAGCAGAAATACCATATTTTATAGCCATAAATATGTCCCAGTCTGCAATTCTGTTCTTTCACCTAAACTGCTTTTATTATCAGCTTTATCCATCTGTGCTTGGGACTATATTTGACAATAATCTCAAAGGCAAGTGGGAAATTGTGCATTTTTGCTGCTTGAATCCTGTAAGCCTGCCACAGGAATGAACGTTTCTTACAAAATCATTTTCCAGGCATAGACACATACCTTTTACCCTGTACAGAAAAGGTTTATAGTAAAGGGTGTTCAAGGCATCAGAGTTTGGTGTTCTGCCCTGGAGCTGGTGTAGATTTATGCTTTCACCTGCTTTTGCACCAGCAGTTATTTTCAGTTGATCCAGCTGCAAATCTGTGTAAGTAGGTATTTAGTGATTGGCAGAGGAGGGAACACAAGGAATGCCTGGATATGATGCTACGTTGTATATTAATAGCTTGCCTTAACTGGGCTAGCCCTACTTTGAGAAAATCCTTCACCTTTTTATTTTTTATGGATGATTAGGCACAGTGCTCAAAGTTAGATATCCACACTTGAGTTGGTGTCCCATATTGAGAGATGATTTCATAATATAGCTGCAGTAGAATTGCTCTAATTATGGCCAAAGATGATTTATGGTTTATAATTTGAATTAGTGCTCTTTTCCTTAAGTACAATGGAAGGGAACAACAGGTATTTTTAAAATCCAAAGATATTTTTTATTCCAGAGTAAAGATCACTCTGAATAGCCTCACATGAAAGTATCTGTAGGCAAAAAAAAACCAACGTGCACTCAGTTTTAAAGTTCAAAAACAATTAAAAATCAAAAAGAACAAAGAACATGGCCTATTGAAAGAGAAATTTATTTTCATTTCCTGTTAACTAGAAACCATACTTAGATGTGGGAACAGTAGACAAATGTAGGCTAACTCCATGCCAGCCATTTCACAGTATAGCTCTAGAAATTGCATCTAAATTAGATAAATACACATAGATTTTGGAACAGAAGGGATTGGTGTGTATCATCTGCTTGAATCTTGTTCCTAACACAGGTGAAACAAGCCAGCTTAACATATGACACAAGGAGCATAGACCTTCTGTGTAAGTTGTACCACATCTATAAAATGCTAAGCCTTAATTTAAAGTAATGGTTGGTGAACATTCTGCTGTGTGGTTCTAGATAGGTTGTTTTGGTTTGTTGTTTTTTTTTTCTTAAGTAGTCATGTTTTCTAAAATGTATACCTTTTTATTGGTTTTGGTTTGACTATTGCCTCTATTAGCCCTTTCTTTGCAGGCTGGAGAGCTGTGGACTATTAGAAATTTCCTCTTTGTAGATGTTAGTCTCATTATTGCTTTTTGTATTTTTGTCTTTGTGTAAGCTTTGCAATTTTGACAGTGCCAGAGTGCCCCCCACCTATTAGGATGCTTCACTGCTCTAAACACTCCACCAGTCACCTTTGAACTCTTTGCTGATGAGCAGCTTTAAGGAAATACTGTTAATGTTGTTAAAAAGAAGTACCCTGAACTTTTACAAGATCTGCTTAAATTTGGCCAGAAATATAATTTTCAGTATTAGAGCAGCTGAAATGTTGCAAACATTAAAGAGTATTTTTTTCGTCAAACAATTTTCCCAGTGTATAATTATGCAATTATTTAAGTAATAAAGTTTTAAGCTGGTACATGCCTGTAACTTCCTTATACTTTTCCTATTAAAACAAGATGCCCGTAAGCATTTTACTTTGTTTTATATTCACTTCATTTCCCAGAATAATTAAAGCTTAGTCATTCTTTATAATGTTGTACAGGTAGCAACATAGGCCTGGTTTACAATCACAAAGGTAGAGCCAGGTAGTACTTTCAGTATACTTTTCTAAGAGTAACAAATTTTCAACAAAGTTCTCAACTCCATGCATTACATAATACAAGAAATTAAAAATTCGGTATCAGAGCATCTGATGTCACATCCATAGTTGTATAAAAAAATATAACTCCCCTGATTTCAGCACAAAATTGGGATTTTACCACCTAAGCATCTGGGTCTATGCATTTGAGATAACTTTCTACTGTGCAAGCAGTACTATTCCACCTAATATTAAGAAAGGCTGAGACAAATTAACTGGGTCACTGTTCTTTATTTACCTGTTTTATGAGACCAGAATTTTAAAAACTTCGTGTTTGCAGGCAGTGCCTGAGTCCCTGCTCTAGGGTTTGCACCAGTGTTAATAAGCTTAATTGCATGAATCTCAGTGCAGAGCTGTGCTTCAGGAGAAGTCTCAAAGGCAGCTTTCCAGTTTTGTTTTGCTTTTTACTCTAGACCGTGACAACATTCTTTCAGGGTTCCCTCTTACACTGTACAACTGTCTTGAAGCTTATCTAGTACTGATCTGTGTCATTTAGGAAATGTTGCTTTCATCTGAGAACTCATAATATTCAGTCAGTGTGTGCCATTCATAACTAAACAGCTCCTGCTCTTCATTGTTCTTTTAATTAATGATTGCTGATTGGTTTGACTCACTGCACATTGTTGCATGATCAAAGAAAGTCCAAGATTAATCTGCTGAACTAGATGTCAGATTAGTAAATTCCTCTCTGCTATTACAAAGATTTTTCTCCCTCAGTAAAGGCCTGTCAGAGGATGATGGCTTGGCTATACCTCTGACAGGTCAGTCCAAAGGTCAGTCCCTGAAAACATGCACACGTTAATGCAATAAAGCGTGATGACTCATTTATATCCAGTTTATAACTCCGAGCACTCTCTTCATGAATGTTAAGTCATGTAATGCTGAGAAAAAAATAATTTACTTTGCTTGCTGTTAGCTGAAGAAAGAGTTTCTACCCTATCATGTTGTGCACACATAAGGGTTTTTCTCAGGTCAGCAGAGGAATCAATCAGAGGAAGCCAGAGAGTAGAGGGTTGTGAGTGTCTTTTCATCAGCTAGCCTGTCTCTGTTATTCGTGTGTAACCCCTTTACCCAGAAATTGATTGACAATAAGGAGGACCAGCCTTCAATTTAAAAGTGCAAGTAATAAATAGTGGACTGAAACCCCATCCATAAACCTTCATAAATTTCACTTAACTTCCCTGGTATTCAGTAATCTAATTTTCTCCATATATGAAGTGTCTTTTATGAAACAGATATGCCTTCCCCCCCCCCGAAAAAAAAAAAAAAAACCAACCACCAAACCCGAAACACCCGCTAGCAAAAGATATAAACCCAGTAACATGCACGCAGGTGTTCTATAACTCTGTCCTTTTGGTGCAGCCTTCTTGGAGACCCTTAGTTGCTCCCTGTCTTCTACAAGAACAGCTTTCAGTCTGGGACTGTCAGATCCTGCTGGACAGCAAGGCTACATTTCAGCTGCTGCTGATCCTGTGGCACAAGCTGCTTTCATCCACCTCTGCCTGCTACAAACCCTTCCTCTCTCTGCGTGCCACTTCATTAGCCACTGCAGTTTTAGTGTACAGCTCTTAGCCAGAAAGCAGAGTTTGAGCTTTAACACAGTCCTTCAGCTTAATGCCTAAAAGATGCTTAAATGAATCTCCTGGTTTCATTCTTTCTGTCATTGATAACATCTGCACCCCAGTGCTGGAAGCTATTGATTGAGATGAAGGATTTAAATAATTTCCCTCAGTGACATAGATATAGTGGGTTGACTGGCCTTCTTTCTTCCACTTCATGAAAAACTTCCTTATCTCCAGAAATACCTTTTTAGCAGAAGAAAATAAATAGACATGTTTCAGGCTTGCCCACTGGGCCATTTCGTTTGTCTCATTTTGACCACGTATCAACAGAGTAATTCTCCATTTGGGCCTCTTCCCAAATGCAGAATGGCTTTCAATGTGCATTGAAAAGTATGGTTGCTTTTGCTGGTAGACCTCTGCCACAAAGCTTATATTTTATCTGGTTTTGCTTAAGTTTCATGTTGCTTTTTTTTCCCAAGTTTTTTTTATTCTGTTCCATACCATTACTATCCAATAGTCCAGATGAACAGTAATCTCTCAGATATTCTTATTTGAGAGATTTCAAGCTAATAATTACAGGCAGATATCAGTGTTTTAAGAATGTTTTCGGAGTTTATTTCTGACCACCACACCTTTTGAATTGGTTTGTGTTTAGTTAGGGAAAGCTTTTATTGATTCTGCATATAACTGAATGTTTGAAATGCCACAGTATTCTTCCCTCATTGCTTTTGCTGTTAGTTTATCACACATGGTCAACAGATTAAATATCATTATTTCTATTGAACAATCATAAAATGTTTACTTTTTTGGTTTAAAGGTCAAGGAAGAAAAACTTTTATTTCAGAATATGTCAAGTTGTACACTTCAGTTGCCTTTTAAACTTCGAGACTGTTATTCCCTTTTCCTCCTACGCATAGAATAATCTCTGGATACGCTAATTTTTGCAGCCTAATTAGCTTTCTCCTATGAATATAAGATGTTTTCCAAAACATCAGAGTAGACAATGGATTTCTGAAATGGCAAAAAATGTGTAAAACATGTATGTCTTTTTTGTAAGGGAATGGATGGTTCAGGCTGATATTGAAGGAATGTCATAGCTGCAAAAGTGGAAAAGAAATTACCACTTCTTCAATGTTTTTAATTTATGGTGAAGTTATGTAATTAGAAATGTTTCTCCAGACAATTGTTGATTCTCTGCTGACGGAGCACTGCTGATTGGTTTTGTTTGTTTTATGCCAGTCCATAATCCACAACACAAGTATAAGATTTAGCTCATTCTAAAATTGGGATAAGAGCAGCAGCATCTCCTGACACATTTTGTTACAGGTCACAGTATTTCCACAAGCCATAGTGCTTAAATGCTCCAAGGATAGTATATGGTTTCCTGTAAATCTGCAAACTGAACTGAGGTCATTTTGCACCTGAACTTTTCCATGCGTGTCAGCAGATTGGTGGAGTTTCCTTGAGACAAAAGAAAAAGCAGAGCAGCTGAAAATAATTAATATTGAACTTGACACATCAAAAATGTAATTTGTCACTTGTGATTAAAGCCTTTATCTTTAGTTCTATTTTTATATTCATCATGGGTCTCCCATAGCTATCATTAGGCTCCACATGGTTGGAGTTAGTCTGACCTTTGATCCACCACCATAGACAAAGGGATCTGTTGCTGTTAAATTGGAGCCCAAGCTAGTCAGCAGCAGTATAGATCGACAAATGCAAGCTTTGTTAATAATAATCATTGGCTTAGCTACTCTGATTAATTTTTAAGTCTGTGTGGATAATGTAGATGCTGATCTGCAAAAGACGGATTAGAGTCATAACAAAATTTAACTTTAGGAATTCGCACTGTGGTAATTTGATCTGATTTGGAAAGTAAAGATGGTGAAAGTGAATATATTTTCAGTATACCAATACACTATTCAGCTGAGAAAATAAAGAGTGATAGTTTTACAAACTTTCTATTGTTTTTCCCTTTCTCTGAAGTCTTCCAGAAGTTTGCTGACTGCCACGTATATTGTGGTTGCTTATTTTCTAAGCACAAGGAACTGAAATATTTGACACATCTCTGTCCTACCACTACAGTACCTTCTGGCTTATCATTGTAAACCCCGTCTGTCATACTATATACAAACTGAAGCAATGCATAAAACATGATAAATGAATATTTTCACGATAAGCTGTCTTTTTTCAGTATGGGAGTGTGTAGCTGAAAACCAGCTGACTACAGTCACCACATGGGTGACTGTAAGCGGTGATGTTTCAGAAGCAAACCATTATTTAATTCACTGTTTAGTCACACAGAAAGGCTCAGACCACAGTAGTAGGTCACACTGCCTGTTTAACCTAATTTCAGTAACAGTTAAACCCAGACTATGTGTTCTATAGCACAGTTTATTGTGGATATGATGCAAAACTCACACTTACTGACCCTGTGCTTACTGAGTATGTCCCATTGCTTTCCACAATAATAAACTTCTGAGCCAAGCCCTAGCTTGGTCTCCGTTAAGTAAATCTCCCTTCTGAATAAAGACTATTAGATTTGTGGCCCTATTATTAAGTATTTTCGTGGTAACAACTTCATTATTTTCAGGTCATTCACACACTTCCTCTTTTGCTGCAAGTGATCATGGGTTCAAGTCATTATTTTGGGCATCTACAGTTTGTTTATCAACATCTAATCAGAAATAGCTTGGCAGCGTCTGGAAGATGGAACAATAGCTAGCAGAGAGTTAATATCCAGGAGACCAGCTTCCTTCTTTACACTGGCTTCAGCAAACACCTCCATGTGTGTTTAGTGTGGAAGTTTTGATGACTAAAGGTTTGAATCTGAGCATTTAAAGTCGGAAAGCAGTGAAGCCATTGTGTTTCCTTGATGGGCGTAAACACAGGTGCTGCTTTTTCAGCAGTTCCCCCTGCATTGAGCCCCGCGGGCTTGCCCTTTGCTAGAAGGTGCAAGAATCTAAGGATGTTAGGCTGTCACCCTGTCCTTTAGCTCCAACAGTTAAGAAATAATTCTCTTTGGTTTTAGGTTCACTTTGGTGATTTTGTAAACAGGTCAAATTTACCTCATGGATGCGAGTCTCCAATTCTTCTTTTTTAAAAGTGAGACATACAAAAAATGAAAAATATTTATTCTCTGTGACTTTTAGATTTTCATTTCCTTTATGACTTTCCTGAATGTGCATTTGTGTGGCAAATGTATTAGTTTCTTTGGAAATATTTTTCTGAGCAAATTAGTGCTTAAGTCAGTATTTCCACCCCCATTTTTTTTATCAAGCCAAATAACTTGGAATGACTTGGTAAGGTCTAGTTAATTGTCAGACATGCCAAAGAAGGCCAATGAGAATTTAGAATGAGGGCAATGAAAGCAGGTTTTTTTACGTATCATAATACTGTGACAGCATTTTAAACTACTGTTTGTAACTTTGATCAAAATCCTAAAGGATTTTTGTCATACACTCCAATAGTCCAGGCTCTTTCAAGTGTCTTTTTTTTTTTTTAATTTATTTTTATTTCAGGTATGGTGGAGCTCTCTTAATAGTTTGGTCCCACAGCTTTCACAAAACCATAGGATTTCTTCAATAATTGTCCTTTACTTTCTTGCTTGCAGAAGTGCTGTTGGAGTGTTTTAGCCATTTCTGGATAATATCATGCCATATAAAAGTAATGGAAAAATCTTACAACATGAGAAAATTTCTCTTTTCTGTGTTGAGAATGCTGTCCATCTGGTGGGAGAAAGATCTTAAGACTTTAATATCAGACCCTAATTCTATCATACTTCTTTCCCATGCTGCTTCTTTCCTGGTTTTCAGTTTGTGGTTCTTTACGTTTTTTCATGAAAACTCAGCAGTGTTAATAGCTATTTGACAAAATGTAATTGCTACCCACTGATTAACTTAAATTTTTTTTTTTTAACAGATAATTCTCCATTTCCCCATTTATTTCACATCTATTTCCATTAAAATTAAGGAGACTTCCAGTTCATTTTTTGTTACTGTAACTTTTAAGTTTATTTCATGTTACTGATAAACCAAACTTTTTTTTTTAGGTCTTCTGCTGAACCTGTTTCCTGTTTCTGTGAGGTCAGTGCTGACACCAGTGAGAGAGTAGGAAAAATAAGGTACAATTTGATATTTTATTAATCTCTAAAAGATGATGTACTCTAAGTTTTCATTATTTTATATTTCTTAAGAAATAAGGCTCAAGCAATTGTTAATGAGAAAAGATCCAAGTAAAAAGAGAGTGGTTAGAGGATATAATTCTTATCTGTTCCAGTTTTACTGATGTTAGGCCTTATATAAAGATAACATTTGCCGTATTTTCTGCTGTTAAACTATGGTTGCAAAAACTTTTTATGCAGAGAAGCACATAATTTACAGTAAAGCCAACTAAGCATTCGGCTTACAATTTGTATAATATTCCTATTATTCAGGTACAATAAGTCAAAATGAACCTAAAGGTTTCCATTTAAAAAACACTTCTTGTCCCTTTTCTTCCCCCACCCCCAGTGGTAACAATTTTCCTTGGGAAAAAAAATTAAGTCATATTTTCTAAAGAATAAAGTATGAAGTTTTGTCTCATAACGAGCACGATTTATTTGAAGTCACATATGGTTACACTTCACTTGTGTAAATGTGCTTAGCACTTACTCAGCTTTGGAAGTGCGGTTCCAGTTTCATACCAATAAAACTGATCATTGCCCACTGGTGATTTGCAAAATGGATTGCAGTTCAATTCATTTTGTTCTTTCCTTACTGCAATGTGGATTTCTCCATTTTGCTCTCTCTACTCCTGCAAAGGGCGTTAACGTGCTGCTTTGGCAACTGGTGTTGCTAGCCAAATACAATCTCTGTTTTCACAGTGAAATTGCCAAGGTTATAAAAAAAATCAAGCAGGCATGTCAGTCTGGAAATAGTTAAACAGGCTGTATACTGGAGTACTTCATTGTGAGAGCAAAGATAAAGTGGTTTTCTAAGGCAGTTGATGGTACTCTCACTGCTGCCTTCACTGTGGCAGGGCTGAAGGTCTTGCTTTGGAGATGGTGGTGGGCTGGAGTCGGTGACCAGGGGTGGAGGTACAACTGTGCTGCGGTGCAGGCATTGGGAGATCATCTCTCTTCATGACTGGGCATGGACACCCATTTTAAACCTGTTGGGTGCTGTGACGTTACTCTTTGGAGCTCTCTGATAGTAGGGGTGACCCTCAGCACCCTTCCACCTCAAGCAGCTCTGCCAATAACCCTAACAAGCTTTTTGCACATCTAAAAGGTGGCTCTGGCTTTCAGATTTTGAGTGCTCTTACTGACTATGGTGAGAAGGGAAGGAGAATTTGAAGAAATGTACTGGGATATTTCATGGCCTTAGATATTTGGGCTACATCTTATAAAAATACTGATTGCGAGTGCTGGATATCGTGCTCTTTCCAGGACAGGCTGAAGATAACTCATGGCTGAATTTCACCATGAATGAAAAACTGCATTAGGACACTGTTTTTTGTGGGGTTTTTTTTTTCTTTTCTTTGCTTCCCCCTATTTTCTTCTAGTCTGTTTGGGTTTTTTGCTTTACAAATAGCTTTGTTTGTTTTCATTACCAAATTACAGAACAAAACTTTAATTATACAGTTTGTACAGAAAGCAATTAAGAGACAAAATGTTTTTTCTCTTGCTAGCTGGATAGTTATGTCTTGTTTGGCAAAACAGCAGTTGCAATGCTTGTTTGTGTAGGAGGTTAAATCTGGTGTCAGTGGTTTGTAGCTGACAGTTACAATATGTTCCTATTGCAGTTACAGTGCCATTGGGGAAAAAAAAAAAAAAAATTTTGCTGTGAATCTCTCAGTAGTTTGGGGGTTGCATTTTAAAACTGCTCATAGGCAAAATACCAGGTACTAACAGTTTGTGTTTAAGTGGCTGAAAGCCCCTCAGGAGAACAGTAACAATTAGTTCCCGAGGCTGTTTATAATAAAGGGATTAAAAATGTTTAACTTACTCTTATATAAACTAGCTCCAGTCAGGAAACCTCAGAGTGGAATGGTACTGACTCAGGAGGCCAAATACTCTGGCAGCATAAGGCACAGTAAGAGCAGGGCCTTGCTCGGACACCTGTGATCTTGCTATGGGGCCTTCACAATTTCACAGTAGTTTTTCGGTTAGGATTGACCTGGATTTCTCTGATAAGAAAAGTATCCTTTCTTACTCATACATTTGTTCTTGTTTGTATGGAACATTCAGCAAAAAGTTTCACAGTTGTAAATGGAGGGTAAAAAAGGAAAAGAAAAAATTTGGACTCATGAGTTCTTCTCACGTGAAAATAAAGTGTGTTGATGCTAGGAGGCATCTTTATCATAGCAAGTCCTGACCTGAATGAACTGTGCTGGCATTTAAAATGCATAAGAGGATCCAGCTCTTCCAAACTGGGAACTGTAATTCTGTCTTATTTATAGGCCCTTTTTATATGTAAATCTTTCCTCTGTATGAACAGTTGAAAGTGAGCCTTCTTTCAGAATTCCCAGGTGGTAGTGAAATAGCTGTTGTGGGTCCAGGTCCACAACAGTGACCGTGCTGTATGGATTTAGAGTTGTCTTGGTTTCTAATAGGGCAAATACATCTCTAAACTTCCTGGAGAAAGCATGGGGAAAATGAAGAGGCAGAAAAAAATTCATAGGAACTAAATGACCAGTTGTATAAACTAGAATCAGGAAAACCGAGAAAGATGTCCATCTTTTATCTTTCTTCTTTTTTAGAGCTTTGGTACTTGCTTCTAGGCCACAGAGACACCTATGTCAGATGAGATCCATCCCATGATGTTCCTTCTCTTTAAGGTCCATTTGATTTCTGTTGTAGGTAAAAATTTTAGTCATAATCTTAAGAGAAACACGGTCCAGATTAAATTTCTACTAAGCACTTTTTACCATGAGCCAATGGTAACATTGTCTGGGAATGTGGAATAATCATAATTGATACTGCTTAGGGCTGGGAGAGACAGCTTGGAGGTAGGGTAGAAGGAACACATATAAAGCATAGCAATTTCTACCCTGGAACCTCATAATAAAATACTTATCATGCTAAATTAATCCATATTATAAAATGCTCGATCAAGACTTTCAGGTTCCTATAATGTCAGGGCTGAACTCCCCAAAATTCATTTGTCATTTAAAGTGAGAAAAAGACCAGCTTTTCAAGGAACTAGAAAACAAACTAAGTCATAACACTGTTCACATCACCTCTAGATGAGAAAAGAAACCAAGTAAAAGTAATACCTTTTACTCTTAATGGAAAAGTCTTGATATTTTTCATGTTAATGGGATATTTCTTTTGGTTGCATAGACATTCCAAATTACAGTGGTTTCACACATAAGAGTATTATTTAAGAGAGTGTAAATCATTGCCTTTTGTGTAGAGGGTGGGGGGTTTTTTCAGATTTGACAGTAAATTAGGGTCAATAGAGATGTTTACCTTCGACTCGCTCTGTGAAGCAGCATTTGTCTCAACAAGTTTGTCAGGCATTGTCTGTTGATTCGTTATTTCAGACGGATAATGGAAGCAACACCACAAGAAAACAAACTTTTATAGTAGGTGCATGGTAATTTTTCTAGGAATTGCAGAATAGACAAGGTAAAATAGAAAGCGAAATTGGAAATAAAACATGGAAATTCCCAAAACTGAAGCCAGGAATTCAGAAAAAAGTAAGCATGTGCTGTTATCATAGAATCATAGAATGGTTTAGGTTGGAAGGGAGCTTAAAGATCATCTAGTTCCAACCCCCCTGCCATGGGTGAGGACACCTCCCACTAGACCAGGTTGCTCCCTGTTCACGTGCTAATGTAATGTATCCAGCCATAAGAGTGGTTAACATCTTTAACATCCACAGTCACACGAGGAATAGATGTCACTGAAGAGCTTCTATTTGTGATGCTGATTTTTGTTCCGTTGTGCCTTTTTGGTGTTTGATAGGGAGCACAGATAAAAGGAAAATAAAGATGAGGTTTCTTCAGGAAGTGGCTTTTTTTCTTTCTCTCTTGTGGAGGTTTCCTCCCACCCCCTGTTTTGCTACTGTTTACGCTGAAGCTTTGCTATTTGTGATTGAGGGAGAAAAAAAGTAGTGAGTCAGAAACAGTGGAAATACTGAGGGTGTTTTGGTTGGAGGCTGTATTGTCCTTTTAAAAGGAATGTGAGAAGGGAAACCCTAACCTTATTGAGTCAATGGCAGAATTACCACTGACTTCGTGAGGATAAGGATAGCACCTTATAGTTGTGAACAAAGAGCTGTGGAAAGGGAACAGACAAGAGAGTCAGAGATCTTATATGTCCAGAGGGGATGAAAGGCTATAAGAGATAGAAATGACCTTCACAGAGTCAGTGTTTATTTCTAATGAGATGACTAAGTAGGAAGCATTTGAGACACCACATGTTTTCTACACTTTTCAGATTGAAAATATATTGTCAGAACATATTATTGTTTTCTCCTTAAGTGAATAGCGCTTAAAGAAAATACTGAACAATGAATCAACTGATAAAACAACCAAGAAAGACTGAACTATTTTAGTTACATTTTTGTTTTTGCAACCCTCATCCAGCAGACAGGCAGTGGAAAAGTTAGACATGGCAAGTATAACTGTAAGACCTATTTTCTTCAGCCCTTAGCTCAAAGTGATCTTCCTTAAAATAGCAAAAGAATGTTTATTTACCAAGACTTGATAAAGATGTGGAAAGAGTGAAATTAATTATAGTCAGTCTTGATATCAATAGCTTCAAGAATCAGGCCTTCTGGTGACAGACTGGCTAATTTAGGATTACCTGGTAACAAATCAGAATTTCTGTTTTTACAAAACTTCTGAAGATTCCCTATTGGAAATATTCCAAAATATCTAAAAGTAAGCACAAATGATCCAGAGAGCTCCCCGCCCTACTTGCTCAGGATTTTCAAGTACAGATTATGAAGGTCTGCTGATTTATGGGAGTTTTCCCTTGGCAGTATGTCATTTGTTGCCAGTGATTTTCTAAATTGATGGTCTTACAAAACAAATTCCTTTCTAGAAGGACATTCAGAACAGTTACTGAAATTCAGTTATATTCCTTTTGCCTTTTTTACCAAATGGTAAAAATCTACTTACTGTGTGTGCAGACTAAGAGTTTCTTCTATTTAGTCAAAGTGTGTGGCTTGCTTTTCCTGTATTAATCAGTATTTTTAGATTATGCTACTGTGTAATAGAATCATAGAATGGTTTGGGTTGGAAGGGACTTTATAGAACATCGAGTTCCAACCCCCCTGCCATGGGCAGGGACACCTTCCACTAGAGCAGGTAAATACTGATTCTAGTACTCATACAAATACTCAACGTCATACTATTGAATACTTCCTCTTGAGCTTTTGTATACACTTTAATTTTTTCTCTAATTTTGATTTGTTCTTCATTCTTTCTGAACCTATGCAAAATAGAGGGCTTCATGGGGGATAATTAAGTTCCACTGCAATTTGGTTCTCACAAAATTGTTTATTTTGGTACACAGTTTAAGACACTGCTCTTTCCAATCAAAAAGAGTGTGTTTATGGTTTCTGCACTGCACGATATACAACCAAACTAAAAATGATATACCATTCTTATTTACTGCAATAAAAGCCAATCTACACTGATACAGTTACTTTCTCAGTTTTAAAGTTATATCTTTATATTTTCTTAAGAAAACACAGAAATGTTTCAGAAACATGGCATACAGTAACATTGACTGTGTTTCTTGGAAGCTACAAATAAGTAGTTTTTGAATCAACAGCAACAAGTTTTACTTCCTGGTGTTTATTAATACCTGTACTATTTGCCCCTGATGTAGGGCCACAACTATAAATTAAGTGCACCAACCCCCTGAGCTACTGAGCTATTTTAACTTTGTTTCTCTAAACAAAAGACTATAAAGCACAAAAAATTAATTTTTTGTGCCATTCTGAACTCTTATAACCACTGAAAGCTGTACTAACTCTCAAATAAAAAAAAAATAGCAATATTTTCTTCTTTTTTTGTATTTTCATCATAAAAAGACAGGATCAAAATGTATTAACTTTTACATTACATTGTCTCTAAGAACAATCAGTTAAAAGTGTGAAGAAGTTTCCTCAAAATTGGACAAAACCTCCTTTTAATAAGTAAGATTGTAACAAGTCAAACAGTCTGGATGTTTCAGAAAAATGTGCTGATCAGAGAACCTATCAAGAAAGGATTTACCTAATTGCTATCCTCTCAAGATGAGAGGAGTAAATGACTCCTTTGTAGGATGGCTATTTAAAAAGAGTTATGACACTCCATATATAATGATAATGAGCTGTTAGAAAACCTCATGCTCACTATACAGTTTGGATAAACATTTAGTCCTTAAGTTAGTTATTCGTGTTATGTTACCTGTTTTAGATAGGAATGTACAGGAAGAGCTCATGTTCAGTTTATAATTGTTTCTGTAAAATGTGTGCTGCTGCGTCTGCATTATAAGTTTAGAACCATTTTCCTCCTGTTTCTGAGCTATGTGGTAATGCATGTGAGGTGGAAGAGTTGCTGTGAGCTGCCCGATGGGTGCACCCAGAGCTCTGGATCTCACCCTCTGACTTGAGTCAGGCCATTGTGTAACCACTGTCATTGTTTTATTGAACACGGCAGGACAAAAGTAGACATAGGGTTGTCATAATGTATAGGCTATGCACGTTTAAACCTGAACTTGTGTAGTTTGTGAACATATCTATGTGGAACAGAAAAATCTAATTGAAAAAATTTTTTTTTTTGTTTTTTCCTACAGGGAATGGTTAAATTATTCTTAAACATTCTAGGGACAGAATGGGGGGGTGTAGTAAGGTAGAATCTCTAACAAAAAGTGGGTACAACTGTCTCAGGATCTGGACTAAGTACCAATGATGCTGTTATACGAACATTTTTTACAAAAACAACAAATGACTTCTAAAGATATAAAGATGCAGTAATACATGGGAGAATGTCTCTGTTATTGCTGTGGAACAGAGGGCAGGATTTCTCCTAGAATTATTTCTGCAAATATATTTTAACGTTACTTGGAAGTTTTTCACTCTTTTATTTACTGTTCTGTCCATTCTACTTTTTCTTGTTGTAATAATTTATAAATTAGGAGGAAAATCTTAATGTGTATGCCCACAGCAATGTGATATCTTAGCCTGTCAGTTTCCTATATGTCAAGCTCCTCTCAGGTGGATCATTCCTGATTGCTGCTTTGGACATTTTTCAGGAATCCAGTAATTGGATTCTAAATAGGTTGTGGACTTGCCCACTATTATAGAACAAAACCTATGCTCACTGTCTAGAAACAGCTTAAGAAATGAATGTTAACTTAGTTTCCTGACGTAGGCTTACATTATTGCTACACTAGTTTTGTGTTATTTTTGTGCTCAAGGAAAAATTATCTTTTAGTCAATCTTTGTGGATTGGATGATAAGGCATGAGTTTGTGCTGCAGCCTTTTCCAGTTAGTACTAATGTAATAGCATGGCCTTTTAATGTCCCATTGGTTTCCTGTTTTCATGGAATTTGTAGGCACAGTGCTTCTGGCAAAGTTGATTGAACTGGCTAATAAGTTCAGAAATACTTGACAGATAAGCATTTGGTGTGACTAGATAGATCTCATTTCCACCACAGAGGGACTGAAAATTAAAATCCTGAGTACAGACTTTGGACAAGCTACAGGAAACTAGGAAATATCGAGAATATATCAATTTATCTCAATGCAGTTATTTTCTTACTGCAACATTTTCAGAATAATAATTTTATTACACTATACTACACAATATTATTAGGTCAGAATCCTACAAACATTGGTACAGAAAAAACTTCACTGACATAAATATTCTCAGTTAGTTTAATGTAACAATATAGGTGCGCGTATGTTTGAAACTTATGAAGTTTGTGTTTTATTAATACCTTCATGTACTAGAGGTAATTTAAAACAAAAATCTGAAAAAAAATTTGTATGTTAACAATAGGTAGGAATATATTTAGTTAATTCATGTGAAAATTAACTTTTTTTTTCTTGAGTTTTTCATTAAGTGGTACATATGATTTGTATCTGTCAAGTGAATTTCTTCTGGAGAGTAGCTTTTACATACTTTGAAGAAATATTCTGGAAGCAGCTGAAGAATTGTATTTTATTTAATTTTTTAAATTTCTCTCAAATACATTAAAAAGCAAGTAATTTCAAAAAGAGATTTAGTTTTCTAAGTGTTCCTTTCTTTTCTCTTTCCTGTTGCTCTTCCACTAGAGGAGAGAAAAATTATAATAATAAGAACTAAACAAAGAAACAAGCACTCCAATATAAATAACTATCTAAAGAGATATGGAAAGAAAGATTCACTACAATTAGTTTTGTTATGTTTGAAGTAAAAATATTAGAAAGATTACAGAACATTTCTAATGTGAGAATGAAGCTCTGCATCCTGAATTGGGAAGACCCTCACTTCTTCAACCTGTTTCAAAGGCAAAACATACTCTGTTAGGAGAAACTCTGATATAAGCTAATACACTGGAATATGGCTGAGAGAAAAATCAAGATATCAAGCAATTGAAAGACATCTGAATTAATATTCTCTGTTAGTCTTGGCTCTTCAATTTCCATTAATGCTGAGATGAACTCTAGCGTCCCATCTTCCCAACCTAATGGAATTTCAACACAGCGCATTGGCTGGCTATGCTTTTTCTTTTTTTTTCTTTTTTTTTTTTTTTCCGTAGAGCACCAAATTTCATTCATAATCCCTCTTCTGAGTTCATTTCTTGTTTATGTCTTTATTCCACTTCTGGTTGCATTTCCGTACTCTCTGTTCTAGGGAGAAGTATGACTTGTGTTTTAGAACTGTGAAGACTAGAATAAAGAATAGTATTGGTACTTTAACTTCTCCTGACATTTTAGGAACCAATTTTAAAGAGAGAAAATACTATGAAAGGCAGATAAGAAACACAGTTTTCATCCAGTGGGGACGGATTTGCAAATTTAGCCTCCAGACCCGCTGTGAGTGAGTGCAAATCTCTACTTCGTGAACATATTGAGACCAGGTGTGAGTCTGATCCTTCCTCTCTTGTGGGTCATTCAAATTTCTATTCACTGTTTGAACTTGCACAATAGTTGTCATCAAACTATTACTTCTCATTATTTCAGAGACCAGTCATTATCCAGACTGAAAAACTTCAGATTTGTAGCTTGCCCAACAATATAGCTAAGCGATAACATTGCTGCCATATAACACTAGTAAAATTTATGTGGCTGTTCTCAGATAACAATAAATAGCAACCTCTTTGTAGAGGCCAGTGCTCCGCTTGATGTGGCGTTTCCAATTTCCTCTTTAAAAACAACAGTAGGGCCTTCAGGTACTTCTGAAGGAGTTGTGTTAGGCATAGGGTGGGTTTTAGAGATATCAATATAATAGAACACAAATTCATTAACATAACATACATTTTGGGGTTTTTTTTCCTTTGTTTTGTTTGCTTTTTTTTTTTTTCCCAAGAAGGTGAAATAGCTTCTCTGACCACATGCTTTTCCCTGGAAAATCACAGAAGTAATTAATTAAAATACTGGGGGAGAAATTTTGGATACCTTTTTGTGCTGTACTAGACCAAAGCCCCAAGACTTTCCTTTCCCATCCCACTTCAGTACCTCAGTCAGGATTTAACATTTGTGGTTTTGCTAGAACTTCTTTTATTAGAGCTTCTGTATAGTAATTTAACAGTATTAGATTAACATAGCCTACAGGTAGAAGGAATGATTATCCTTATGCACTGTAACATAGCCTTAGATACACGATGGATTCATGATGAATTTCACTGAAATGAGAGCTTTAGAATGAAATGACATTGTAGTTTAAATACAAGGTAGAAATCATCACAGTGCATCATGTAGTGTGCAAATAAAGCTTCTCAGTATTTTCAAAATTACCTTACTTCTCGCTAGGTCTTCCCAGTGGATGTCTGAAGCTGATAAATGCAAGGAACACATGATAGTATTCCTATTTGGAATAGGCTGTTCCATAACTGACAGTATTTTCCCACTTTCCAAGAATACTTTTTAAAAAACAGAGTGGAGGGGGGTTGTCTTTCAGAGCAGCAGACAGATTTAAAGAAAGGAAATATACTTCACCTTGAAAGAAAGAGCTTTTACAACATAAGAACAAGCTGTTGACTGCTCTGGTACATTTATTATAAACTCTTGATAATTTTGCTTTGTGTTTTAAACCTCTGGCTTTCAAAACATTTTTGTTAGCAAAATTCATTAACCAAATGTCATTAAACTCTTGCTTTTGTACAGTATGTTCTTGATATTTTTCTGAAGGAAAGCTTGGGAGGTTGTTCCTTGTTAACTCACATCAAGAAATTTTAGGAAGTAACCTTATGTTTGTGAGAAGGCGTTTGCTACTGCAGCACAATCTTCCTCCATCTAGGTTTTTGTTGTTTAAAACCAATGTTAGATAGATTTTTCTGTTAAAAGTACATATTAGTGTTTTGTTCTTCATAACAAGTAATTTCATGGTCTTGTATTTAGAAATAGCCACCACAATAGCTCACAGCTTCTGAGGTCTTAAAGCATTTGTTCTTTTTCAAATTGTTTACAGTTGTATCTCACAGCTGTTAAAAAATTACAGTAGTTCTATTGAATGGAAATATCTTGTCATCTCAAAGAGTCTAACAGCTAAAGAGACTTAATGATATTTTTTTTAGCCTTTAGATACTTAAACAGCACCAAGTATCTACCAAGGACACCTATTGCTTTCTCCTATCATTTGGAATATTCCCTTGGGAGCAATCAGTATCCTGAGTGGAACAGGCTGTAATAAGCCAAGGTGCAGATACGTGCTGCTGATCAGTTTTAAGGTCAGGTTCAGTGGCAACCAACATTGGGAGATTCAGTGCACAGTGGATTGTCTTCTGATTCTGAAGAGGTCTTTCCTGTGTTTTCCCTGTCATCGTTTTGGGGTTTTGTGACTGAAAATGGCTATTTGAGAATTTTTTTATAGAGAATAGCAAAGTTTTTGGCACTTGAGCGCTAATTTCATAGGTACAGGCTGTTGTAAAATTTCAGCTATTTAAACAATGGGGAAAAAGTTAAGCATCTCTTTGGCTTTTGGTTCCCATAGAAGAGAACCTGGGACTGAACCTGACATCTCCAAACAAAATGAATTTCATTGCATGTTTCTGTTTTGCAGCTTCTCTGGAGGACTCGGAGTCCTGGTGTAGGAAAGCAGAGGCTGTATATAGAATCATAGAATCATCATAGAATCATCTGGGCCGGAAGGGACCTTCAAAGGTCATCTAGTCCGACCCCCCTGCAGTCACAGGGACACCCCTAACTAGACCAGGTTGCCCAGGGCCTCGTTGAGCCTCACCTTGAATGTCTCCAGGGAAGGGATCTCAACCACCTCCCTGGGCAACCCGTTCCAGTGGTACACCACCCTCATAGTAAAGAACTTTTGTGTCAGCTGAGTCAATAACCGAATTATCAGGCACAGCAGATAGCACAAGGCATGGCAAATAGACATACTTTAGAGTCTCTCATCACAGTAAAGCCTGTTTCAAAATTTCCATTCCTTTTGAAAAAGCATCAGTTTTTATTATCCTTTGTGATAACTATCTTCTCTTTCAAGGATACTGAGACAGAAAGCTTCAAAATGAGACTAGAACCATGAGAAGCAGGTAAATTCCAGATAACATCTGGATCTCATTTACATAAGAAAGAAATTATTGTGAAGAGACAGACTGAAAAAAATAACTTGTCACATAACCAGAGACTGAAATGCTTGAAGGGAATAAAGGAAGTATCATATTTTGACCTAGCTAACTTTTTCTCTCTCCAATGGCAATTTTCTCTGACACTGCACTTAGATTTTGTGGAGCAAACCTGTTCTTCTGTAAGTGTTACATGTTCAAGAGATTCCGTAGAGTTCTTTCATTGTCTATGGAAATAATTGTGTTTTTTGATCTCAGCCATGGCAAGCACAGCATGTTCTGCACTCAGTAGGCTCAGCACCATGCAGTATAAGGCTCTTTAATGATATGCTTTTGTATCTTGGCGTAATTTCTTACTAAATGTGACCAGTCACAGTTGTCATCCAGTCAGTGCACTCTCACCACAAGGACTAAACACTGAAAATTTCTGTTTTAAAACCATGTGGTTCCTAAAGGATAATTTCAATAGCATTTAGGGTGAGAGCTCCCTGCTATTCTGTAGTATTTTGCTTATGAGCTGATCCAGAATATAAACCCTGACATTTATAAACCAGCTCTTGTCCTTTCAGAAGGCTACATTTTACCATTTTGGTATGTCATATCCAGTAATTACATTTACTACTTGTAATCAAAGCAATTGTACTTGAACAACTAGAAGTACCATTATCATGTTTCTCCTTGAATTTACAGTTTCAAAGCTGCAGTGATATTTTTCTAATAAAAACGTTAACTCATTCTAAAGAATTCTTCATTAAGAATATTTAATTATTTCCTTAGATCTTCCTCTTTTAGAATAAAACCTTTTAAAAACGTTCAGATTTGTAAAATGTCAAATGACTGTAGCTGCTAGTTGGTGACTAACATTTACATTTTCTCTCTGCACTATTTGTCTATTGGATCTTCTAGTATAAGTAATGTGGATCAAATAGCTTTCTGGACTTTATTTGCTTTAATAGCAGCTTATGCTAACTGTCACTGGAGAAATTAAAAAAGTCACGATGATCCATTTGCTGAACTGTTAATAACACTAAAGTCTTCAAAATGTTCCTGTATATTTGGAATTTACATGCACAGCTCCACTGAACATTTGCTTAGAGCATTCATGCTCCTTCACTGCAGAGGGTGCACACTAACTGCTTGAGACAAACTTTTGCTTGTTTTGAAGCTGCCTGCGTTCCCAAATAAATATTTATACTGGCAGCAAACCCATTTGTTTACCAGCCATTCACAGATTGGACTGCATTTGGAGAATTAATTGCCTTACATAAAGATACTGTTTATTCTTTGACAGCGTGTTTCTACATTGTCCCTCTAGATGGCATATCTAAAAACAATTCCAGATGGAAACATGCAAGATATTTCTGTATTCCTCAATAGCTCAATAGCTTTAAAAATAGATGCTTCTGCATGATTCACAGGAATCTCCGTGTGCGTCTTTGAGTTGACCTGAGCTATAAATGCTTTATAAATATTCTGAAACAGTAGATACACTTTGGTTTCCCCCCCCCCACCTCAATATATCTAACCAGTTTGCTTTTTTTTTTTTAATTATCAGAGATGTTAGAAGAAAATAATGCTTCTGTAGAATTAGATGACTTTTAGAAAATAATATTTTAAGGGGCTTCCTAGGGTGGTTTTTTTCATGTTTACATGAAAGTTGTAATCAGAAGATATGCATGAATCAACCTTCAGCTGACAAACACTAAATCTCAGTGTAACGTACCAGAATGACTCTGTGGTTTAAGGTAAAACATCCTCTTAGATACAGACGCATGACTTGTTCAAACCTGCAGAAGCTGGAGCATGGAAATTAAATCTTTCTCATGGTGTGGAACAATAGAGAAATTCTTCATCCAGGAGATGAGGAGTCCTATTCCTGTTCCTCTCCCATGCACTCTTTACTACTAGATACAAAATACAAGTCATCCCTCTATCGCTTATCTTGTGGTTGGATTGAGTAAAATAATTTTGAAGCATTTCACACCTAGATTCTAAACATGCTGTAAAATCTCTGGCTTTCTCAAGCAAAGGGATCATCTGTTATAACATTATCATGTGTTAATGATTTCCTTAAATTTCCTGTTAAAAATAAGGTAATCTGAGAGTCAGCTTTAGCATCTATTCTCATAGCTTGTGGAATAGATGGAATTCTTTTAGATGGATATCCTGTTCCTGTCAAGGTGACACCATCTACCCTGGGTTTTTTGTTCTTGAAAAGCTAGATAACCTTTGGTATTTTTCCTAAATAGTTACTCAACAGAAGAGGCTGTTACTGATCAAAATGTTTCATGCCTCTAATATACCATAGTGTTCTAGAGAGCTTTTAATGGTCAGTGTCATAAGATGTAGAATCTTTTCTCATTGGAAGATAACAGTCCAAATTAAAAGATTGCCCAATAAGGCTGTAATCTGCTGGCAGCATACAACTTCTCTGCTGGAATAAAGGAAATATAAAAGAGCATCTGTTATACTACAAGCTGAACTCCTCCTTGCTTTAGCAACCGTGTAGTTGTCAGAGTTACAGATGCGTGAATGCTTCTCAGCTGACCCAAGCTGAGAAACACAGAGTTAAAACTCATAGCATGGGCTTCAGTCAACCTTGAATTGTGGCATTTTATGAAACAGTGATGTAAAATACAATCTGTATCATTCAGCAAAGCTGAATGAAAGAGAAGCAGATTAATGGGTTATGAGAAGAGTATGAGCATGCTTGGATTGCTTTTATAGTACAAATATTGTAGTTGTCAAAGTCTTCTATTTGACTTGTTTGAGGCTAAATACCTTAGCAGGCTAGCCAAGGAAGTTGGCGGAGGGTGACTCATTCTTCCAGTAAAGCTTCCAGTGTAGGGACCTTTTGTTGTATGAGGCTAGACTATGGCATAAGAAGACGAGCAATTTCAATTTAATTGTTACCTATAGAGACTGCTGGGAGTAGGAGGGATCAGGGTCAGACCTGGTCTATTTCTGCAATAAAGGAAACATGTTTCCTAAGAATCAGCAACAAGCAGCAAATCCCTTTATAAAATAGCAAGAGAAGAAAGGAAGATATTATGTAATACTGGATTTTTCTGAACACAATTGCTTTCTTAGGTGTTTTTGGATTGACCAGTGGGGGAAGAAAATTTTTGGAAAATAGACAATGCTAATGTTAAGTTATGAATCATTTAATTAGTCTACTGTGAGGGCTAGTTTATCCTAAATAACCAGGCAATAGTTTTTGACACAGTCCTGGGACTTTTTCTCCTGATTACTTTTTAGAGTTTACAAAGTAATTTAATTACATTCTATAAATCTTTTCCTAAAATTTAATATCTAGTAAATGACCAAATAACTTAGGCTGTGATGGGGTTTGATTTTGTTTTGATATTGTTTTTTTTTTTGGGAGTGAGGGATGGGATGGTTGTTATTTTTTTTTCTCCAGAAAGAGTTACTGTTATAATTATTCACACATTTTAATGAAAGCTTGGCATTTGAATCCTGAGCACTCTCCACTTTTATGAATATTCTTATTTGCAAATGCAGAATTCCAGCATTACTTAGATGGCATGATTTTGTGAATATGAATATTCTTTTATGAATATTCTTATTTGAATATTTTTATGAATATTCTTATTTGCAAATGCAGAATTCCAGCATTACTTAGATGGTATGATTTTGTCTACTGAAGTTTGAGTATTTTTTTTTTTGTCTGAATGGCTACTTCATTTTGAATATGAAGTGTTTATGAGAAAACTGGGCATTTTTCACAGTCCTAGATATCACAAAGATTTAAAAGGTGATGCTAATTTTGTAAACATCAACCTCTTTATGTGTACTTTGTTTTGCCCCATGCCCTGCCATAAAAGAAAGATACATGCAGTGTTACTTCCAAAGGAAGAAATATATTTTCCTTATCTTTCCAAGCCTGTAAAAGTAACCCCAGAGATACTTTAAAGAAGATTATAGTGTGTCCCACTGCAGACTTCAAATGCAGTTAACAGATGGCATGCTATCTGTTACAGTGGAATTGGCTGTACGTGCCACAGCATTTGAGCATCATGCAAGTGGATCACTTTCATGGACAGAGTAGATAGTAAAAGGTAGCTCTGTGAATATACCCACTTGGAATAATTTATGAGAGGTGTAAGAGGAAGAACAGAGAGCAAAATCACACCTGGTATTTTTTCACTATGGCAAATATTAGAGATTAAGAGGCAAAAATGAATACCTTATTAGTAGCCTTCCTCTGTGTCCTCAATATTTACTGACCAAAGCTGAAGATGTTGTAATTTTTTCTTTTGATACTTAAAGCAGAAAGGGGTGTGTGTGATAAATCCTCTTTAGTCCACTACCTCTAACTGCTAATGATGGGTATTAATCAGGTATTCACTTCAAGGCAGAAAGAACAGAGACGAGTCAGTAGTGCAGAGTTAATAATCCTTCTTGAGTAAGTTGGTGCTTGGTATCCAGAAATTTTTATTTAAGAATTTCAGTGTTACTCAATTGGTTTCACTCCAGACCCTGAGCAATAACCTGCCAGGAATGAAGGAATAGATTGTGGGATTAAAAAAAAAAAAAAAAAAAAGGTAAGGAAATCTAAAACAGTGAATGAACTGGATCTTTAATAGGCACCACCTTCTATTCTCAGGCTGCTTTCAGCAGGGTTTAAGGGTTATTTGGAGCTAGCTGTCACTTGGTCATGTACCAAGAACAGTCAAAAGGACAGTTCTTGCTTTCTCGTCAATGCAACTTGAAATTTCATCTATGGCTTATATGCTCGGTTGTTTACCAACATTGTGAAAATACCCCTCACATCCTCCTCCCCCTCCTGAGCCAACATTCCTGATACGCTCTTTATAGCCCAAATGCCTCGACTGAATCCCAGGCAATCTGAAACCAACCGAAAACCTTACGTTCATTGCAGGGGGATTTGGATCAGGCCCAGCAACAAGAACATTGTAAATTAGGAATGAGGTGGAAAAGTGGGTGTCATGGCAAAAATATGTGCGTGGGCGCTTGTATAAAACCTGTACACAATATGCTTGTGCTGTGCTTTTCCAACTGTTATTTCTTTTTAGATGGGTATTTAAAAAGAATGCTCTTAGAAACTTTAATATGAATTTGATTCCTATTTTCATAAAAAAAAACAAACGCAGACAATCTGCATGAAGGTTATTTTTCTCTTATTCTGCAAAAGTAGTCAGAATTTGAAAGCAGAGAACAATTTGATTGAAGTACTTGAGAAGGACACAGGAATGTAATCTTCCTTTTGAGAGAAAGGAAATGTGCAGAACTGAGCCGTACCATTTGAACAGGATTCACACTAAATTGTTTGCTGCATGCCATATGTAATTAGTGCACACTGGCTGAGTGGTTGTTTACACAATAAATGAGGCTTTGGCCAAACAAATCTCTCTTCGTGTTGCCAATGTACTTTGCTGGCTGCGTTTTTTCTGGCTTTATCCTAAACTCCCCCTCCCCTGTACCTCTTATTTTTCTTTTTTTCTGTAATGACTTCCAAACACCTCCATGTGTGCTGACAGCAGCGGGCATTCATTACGGGGGGACTCGCTGTCGAGACAATGAAGCTATGCAGGGCAGGATGGCGTTGTCACTATCTCCTTCAGAGTCTGCCTTCAACATGGGAAAAGTTCTCTAAAGCAGCCTCTACCCTGGCTTCCCTCAGGTTGTTGTGACCTTTTGTTTTTGTGCAACTGGAGCTTCATTAGTTTGTTGCTGCATGCACAATTTCCAACGGCTGCTTTGAAGACATGTTAATTATAGTAATAATTTCCAACTCATTTACTAGTCATTGCCTATTTTCTTGCAGGGCAAAAGTGGAAATAAGATCTTGCCCAAACCACTCCTCATTGAACAGTAATGCCTTAAGTCAAATCTCTATCCGGATTTTTTTTTTTCTCTAGTACGTTTTGCCAGAAGCTGTCGTTTTTCCGAGGTCTGTGCAAGTAACTGCATAATGCAAACACTAATACTCTAGATCATTTCACACGTTAGTAATAGGGGAAGCATTTAGCCATCAGAGGAAGGAAAAAAAAAACACCCTATTAGAACACTTCATTTACTGAAAGCTAAATAAGCTGTTATTCTGTGCAAGTTTGCAGTTACAGTGCTTTTCCTTTAAGCTTGTGAACAAGCCTTTGGGCTGCGCTGCTTATTTGATCATCATAACCATCAGTAGCTTCACTGTAGAAACTCCAACAAGAACTCCCTGTTTTGGGGCTTGATTCTGCGAGGAACTGAGTACCACCTGGAAAGTATTTTATGTCCACAACTTCTGGCAAAGGCAGTTCCAACTGGCGTAGGCCTTTGGCCAGGATTTATCAAGAGAAATATAGGTATCTTTTCAAAAGGAGCCAAAGACAGCCATGTGTGAATATAATTGGTAAATGCACACTGCTGTCCATTTGCACATGCAAATTTGCTTATGTAAATAGACTTGCATGCGTATTCATTATTTTACAGACTCAGTCTTGGTACCTGCTTGGATTTAGCACTCAGCATTATTAGTTTCTCTGACTCTTGCATTCTGACTACATGCAACCAGAAGGTCTTGGTTTTGGTGGTGTATTTCATGAAGCATGCTCATTGAAGCTTGTTTGAATCCTACCCAGTTGTGCAATGGACAAAGGAGAAATCCCCTTCTCCCAGCTGATCTATGGGAAAGGAAAGTAAGCACACGTCATCGGCCATTCCCTCCTGCTGTTGTACATGACTCCAAATGGAAAGTCTAACTATGTATTTCCTGTGGTCTTTTTGCAGACTTTTTTTTCTTGGACTCTTTTGCGGATGATTGAGATCTCAAGATGCAGCACAGCTGACATTCAATGTTAGCTGCTGGTGCGCAGTGATTTACTTGAAAAGATGAATGCAGTATGGTACCAGCCCTTGAGTCATTTTGCTCATACTTTATGCTCACTTTGTTTCCTGTGCTCGCTGGAATGGGAACAGTCACGTTAAACAATGTGGTGGCAAGTTAGTCACAGGGTGGTATTTAAAGCTTTCCTGCCAAAGCTGACCACACTGTGGGCGAGTCTAATGATGGCAAGCCTGTTACTGGGTACTGGGGAGAGTCCTTCTAAGGTGCTGCTATGGTGCCTTTGCGTTGGATGCTGGGGTAATTTCAGTTTGAGAGAGGTCGTGGTGTTTGATAAGTGCAGGCACTCTGAATGTTGGTGGCGGGAGAGGAGCAAAGGCTTTGGAGTGCCTCCAGCAGGAGCCCACTGCAGCCATGACTTTGACATTGTGCAGGCCCTGCACTTAGTAGAGTACAACGTTTATTTAGGCACTCTCTCAAACGAAAGGGAAATGCTCAGTGAGGCAGATCGTATATTACACATTTCAGTGACAGCTCATTCATCACAGATCTAATAATTGAGCAAATGGTACAGCTTTCTTTAGAAATGGAGGTTGTTTTAGTCATTTTTAAAAATAATTTATTTTCACTAGTGCACGAATGAATCCCCATTTTAGAGTTTCGCTCCAGAGAAGCATCCAGAAGTCTGGTTATCTCATTATGTGCCTGAATGCTCTTTTTTAAAAAAAAAAAAAAAATAAAATTAAAAGCACAACTGACCCTGAATAAAGAAATCTCTAACCCTTCCTAGTTTAGCAATGCCAGGAGTTTTGCAAATACTGTGATCTTCATTGAGTTTTAGAAGTTTCTGCTTTTTGATAAGGAAGAAGGGCAGCAGAGGGCTTTAGTAATAGTTATTAAAAGGCAGCATTGATTGATATCTACAATTTTAGAAGAGGACTATAACCATTTGTTATTTTTATTTGAATGGTGGGTTAGAGTAGTTGTTTCTGAAAGGAGGGACAAACACATGAAAAACAAGTTTTGAAAGGATAATATATTGTCGCAAGTAAAAATTATTATGAATTTTATGATTTTATAAAGTTTGTAAGTTTTTATAAAATTGTTAACTGTACCATAGCAAATTTCTTGTCATGTCAAGAATGATTTTTGGTTTGATTTCTTTCTCTGTTCTTTTTTTGGAACCTGAAATCTAGGAGAGAATCCAGATCTTTCTTTTCCATACCTTTAAAAGCGAGTTAACGTTAGCATGGAGTGAGTGATGAGACAGATGGACCACAGTGTGAAGATTGCTTTTGGTGAATTGCAGATCAGAGTTGCCCAGACCCCAGTTTCTGTGGTTGATGCTGGTGGCATTTGCTCAGGCATAGACTACTGTGCAAAGTGGGACCTCAGAGCAGAGGTGGTGGAGACATTTTTTGAAGAGTTGGAAGGAGGACGTTTGCAGGAGTGGGAAAGGAGGTTGTGTTTGCACAGGGATGGTCAAGTGCCTGCTGTCTCTGTGTCTGCACAGGAGAATGAACATAAATGAACTAGCTAATTTCTCTCAGACTAGTTTTAAAAACCTGTTATTTCAAATTTTAGCCACATATCTAGGAGATATGGGGGGGGGGAGATGAAAGCTTTTCTTAAAAGAAGTTCTTTACCTAGCATAATTCCATGAGGATATGTTTGCGGATCCAAGGCATGTGTATGAATACGCTCCTTTCTTTGTAATCAGGAAGCAGTTTTCAGTGTTTTCTTTGTAATTCACTCATGTTAAATCACATCATGAGTTCATAGCTATTTGGATTCTTAAGAGGCAGTAGGCTCTCAATTGTTTCAGAGTGTTGTCTGTGGGAACCCCATATGGGGTGCTTGTTGCCTCATTTCTCCAAAAGGTAGAGATGCGGGCCTGGGCAGAACATTAAATTCATATTTCTTTGTGTAAAAAAGATGAGTGCTTTATTTTCCCTTCATTGCTGTCTTAGAACATAACAGTCTGTGTAGATGATAAAAATGTCTGTAATCACATAAATGAGTTCCCACCTGTAGTAAAATTCTGGCACAGCTGTGCCAGGCTATCCAATTTGACAAGGAACTGATTTCAGTTTGCTACATAGCTAAAAAAAGAAACCAGGTGAAACAACTGAATGTTGACATTTCAGTAGGAGTAATAAATCAAACTGGTGGGTGGGGGAAAGGAATGTTCCTGTCTTCAGAAAGAAGCCTGCTTTTTTCCATGTGAGAATGAAATGCATTTGCAAAGGGTGTCTCATTTACACTCCGTGTCGTTACATATTAAAGAAAAGACTAAACAAAAAAATACAGTAATGCCCTGTTAAATAAGCTCAGTAGTTTAACGGTATCACAAATATAAAATTCATTAGAAGCATAAACTGGAAATATTTAACACAATCATTATCTTTTTTCTCTGTTGTGCCAGTAATCTCTACACTTGTATTCCTGTCACAGGTATCCTTTAATATCTCTGTTTGTCAGTAAGAGCTTTAATTGAAAACTGAATTGATCAGTACTCTCAAATGTAATCATTAACTGTATATATTCCTAGGTCAACATTAATTTCGTCCGTGTTAGTTTCTGGCATGCAGGGAAGCATCGTCAGTGTGGTGAGATCTTGTCTTTGTGGGAAACTTGCACAGGTTGCGTTAAGGAGTGAGGGGCAAAAACCTGTAATAATTTTGAAAAGGCTAGCATAGCATAAGCTTGTCATAGTGGCTAATATGGGAATTTTGGTTGTATGACACAATTTGTTGCTTTTGGAAGATTTTGTTAATCAGGTTTCTGATTGTGTCCCACCCTACTGTTTACCTAGGTCTGTGTTCAGTTCTTTATTCTTGGGCTAAGGGTTACTCTTGTAAACATGTAATGACTCTCCAATTTTTCCTTGGGGAAGCAATTCTGCCATAGTTAGAGGAAATGGGAGATACAAACCCTTTTTTTCCTGAGCAGATGAATTCTATATTGGGCCTAGTAGTGCATACAGATGAATACCCCGTGCCGTTTTCCACTCATAATTCCTCCCTCTCACGCACTAGGAGCTACAGGTAGAGATGAACACTTTCCATATCTGTTGTAATAAATGCCATCTTAAAATTTTAGGCTCTTAGCTTCAATATTCAAAAAAACCCTTGTGTGTCTATAGGACTGAATAAGAAGCTATCTTTGAAAAGATGATCACGGAAAAATATTAGTCTATCAACAACAAAAATACTTTGTGATACATAGCAGAATATTTGAACCAAGGTATGATCTTCCTTGAAATCACTGATAGCCTGATTGAAATTTTCTTTACATTTCAATTTGTGTTATTGAAATATATCTACTGTGTGTTGAATTTACCAAACTTTTGTGTTATTTTGGCACTATTACCCAAAGATCAGTTATTCAAGTGAGTTATACAATGTGTCTCATTTGCAAACTTGCATGGTTTTGTATATGAATACAAATTGGCTGATAATACCAAACTGGGAAGGCTGGCCGACAGTCCAGAGGGCTGTGCTGCCATCCAGTGTGACCTGAACAGGATGGAGAGCTGGGCAGAGAAGAACCTAATGAGGTTCAACAAGGGCAAATCTAGGGTCCTGCACTTGGGGAGGAAGAACCCCAGGCACCAATATAGGGTAGGGGTGGATCTTCTGGAAAGCACCACTGAGGAGAAGGCTCTGGGAGTCCTGGTGAATAGCAAACCTTCCATGAGCCAGCAATGTACCCTTGTTGCCAAGAGGGCCAGTGGAATCCTGGACTGCATAGGGAAGAGTGTGACCAGTAGGTTGAGGGAGGTCATTCTCCCCCTCTACTCTGCANNGACAGGGAACTACTGGAGAGAATCCAATGTAGGGCAACTAAGATGATTAAGGGACTGGAACACCTGCCTTACAAGGAAAGGCTCAAGGAGCTGTGGCTCTTCAGCCTGGAGAAGTCTGAGGGAAGACCTTATCTACGTTTACAAGTTCCTAAAGTGTGGTTTGAAGGAGGATGGAGCCAGACTTTTTTCAGTGGTTTCCAAGGATAGAACAAGGTGCAACAGGCACAAGTTGAAACATAGGAAGTTCCATTCAAATATGAGGAAAAACTTCTTTATGGTGAGTGTAACAGAGCACTGGAACAGGCTGCCTAGTGAGGTCACGGGGTCCCCTTCTCTGGAGATTTTCAAGACCTGCCTTGATGGAGTCTTGAGTAATATTCTCTAGGCAATCCTGCTTTAGCAGGTGAGTTGGACTAGAGGATCTCTAGAGGTCCCTTCCAACTCTGACAATTCCATGATGGCATGATAATGAAAGGCTTTAATCTATGTTGCACAAAAATATCTGTGAAATTTGTTGCTATTAATTTCTGGGATTCGCCAGAGTACTCCTGTGCTAGCTGACCCAATGTGCTTCAGCTGTGAGCTCACAAGAGGATTTTCAGCTTGTTGCATCTCTAATGAAAGAATTGTTGCCATCGAATCTGTATGATAGAAGATAACAGAGCTGGAAATATACCTCCTACACCCCTTGGAAAGATCCTCCCTTACAGTTGTGACATTTCAAGGACTGAAATGAATCATGATGATATTAAGTCATGTTTATTTTTGCTCAGAGGTGAATGTATGTAAGACTTCAGTGTGTAGTTGGGCTCTCTTTATATATATATAAACTTGAGGAAGAGTCAAGTGACAAATGGGTTTAAAGATTACTTGAAAGTATAGCTGAATGCCATGAGTTAGAATTGCAGTTTGATGTTACGTCTCCCTGGTGCTCCAAGGGACTCCTGAAATTAAAATTTAGGCTGTTTCCCTCCATGTTTCACTGGTGTGTGCACTGTGGTTCATAGGCTGATGACAATATATGATGTGATCTTTTAAAATGAATTTTAATAGGTTATGTGTGTCTTAGGTGGATAATTTGAAAGAAAGGGAAAAAGTCTGTTTTACAGAAGACCACTAATCTGATGTCCCAGAAATAACATATGAGTATGAGCAATATTTGCAGTATAATAACACCCCTCTGATAAGTAACAGGTGAGATGCTGTAGTGTTGCAACTGTAGTAAAAGCAGTCTCAGTGGCACTCATTGTTTGACACTAATGAGTGTAGATCCTCTGAGGTGGACTGATTCACCAGATTTTCACCTAAGAGAAGGCTCACAGGACTCCCCAGACCTGTTCTGTGTTCTTGTTCTGAATCACATCTGGATCTGATAGAGACCTAGAATTTGCTAATGTGCATGGAAAGCCATAATGAAAGATGGTGATTGATGTCTTCTGTTCCATAACAAGATCTTTCACTGAGCATTTTAAAGAAACTTATTGTACTGTATCTTCTTTAAATTTTGTTGAAAGAGCACTGTAATTCGGTAGTGCCAAAGTTAATGTATAGGTGACATAGGTAGAAATAATTGACATTGAAGATGCTTAATATTAATAATAGCTTATCTTCACATGCTTATAATATAGCCATATTTTAATAATTTCAGTTATTATTTTCTGTGTGGGACATCTGCCTCAGCCTAAATTGTTCTGGAAAATGTTCAGCCATTGCTAAGAAAGCATCACGAGAGGAGGTTAGTGTACTTAGGTTTAAAGATGTATAGCTAATGTATTGAAAAATTCTAGTAAATTCATGCCTTTAGGGGGTGAGGAACAGTCATAATTTGCTGGTTCTTAATACTTTGTGTCATTCTATCAGATAGCTATTGAGTTTTGTTCAAACTATAAGCCTCTAAAAATCTCACATAAGTACGTATCCTACTGAGATTTGATAGAATTTGGCAGCTTCATCTGAAGGATCCATTCACAGTAAGTGTATTTCTGGCCCCAAATTCTCCAGACTGCTAATGGAAATTTGTGTCTGCCTCATGTCCATAATTTGTATTCTAGTCCGGGGCTGTAAGGGACAATTAGGATTTTCCAATCATTTTTCTGCTTCCCTAGCTGCTCAGATTCACTGTCATGCAAATCACAAAAGATAAAAGAGAGATTTTGTTCTGAATGGAAAAATGTTATGCCTCAGTTAAAGACATGTATCGTAGTACCAATTGTATAGCAAATTTGACGTTGTTATGTCCTAACTTGACTAAGCATATTTCTTAACATAGTTCTGCATACGCAGCTGACTTCCAGCCTAGATTACACTTGTTTACTCCTGAAATTACATGTAAAACCACCTGTGCATATAGTTTTCCACAGTTCTTTGCACGCACAAATATGTGTTGCTTGGTGGTATTTTGACTCATTGCAGCCCTTGAACAACCATGTTAAAGACGCATGACTGAAGTTTGTGGTAGTTGTATCATCTGGAATTTTCAATTAATAGGTAAGAGCATGCTGGAAGTGTTGAAGGACAAACCTTTAAATAGTTTATATAAAGCAGTCTGGCAGTACTACGTACTCTCTACCCAAAGTCTTCTCCAACTCCCATCTAAGCCTGGGAATGGGGAACACGCTTTACTAGTTAGCTACTACTGATTTCTGTGTTTTCCAACCCCTGTTGAACTTTTCATTTTAATTAAAGGAGTGAAGGGTTTCATAGCAAGATAACTTTTTCATGACATGCACGTGAGGATAAGGGACAAATAGAAAGCTGCAGCTATTCTACAGTTAGTAGATAGTAGTAATTCTACAAATTAATTATCCTACTTTCTATAACTATTCTGCAGTGCACTGTGTTTAGCAAGCTTCATGTAGCAGCACTTCTCATCACCAGTTGGTTCCATCACAGCAGCGATTTCTTCTCCTTTGAAAAAAGTATTAAGCAGATTCTAAATTTCAGCTGAATACACAACTCTAACAAAAAAAAAAAAAGAAGAAAAAATCCTTTTGTTTTCTTTTTTAATGGCCAGCCATTAGTGATTCTGAAAATAGAATGCATTTCAAAAGTAGTTTAAGAGCTGCTTTCATCAATCTTTATTATTTATTGGTTGACTCAGATGACAGATCTGAGCTGCTTTATAGTATGAGGTGTGGCTGATGGTTTGCATGCCCTTCTTGACCTCATCAAGGGCAAACATAGTTTAAAGTTGTTTATAAACTATAAATTTCATGGTAAAGAATGATGTGAAAATAAATCCAGTGTACTTCTTAAATGATTAAAAGTACATTGTGTAAACAGGATACTGCAGTAAGGAAGTCTCTGAAGAGTGTGATTCTACTCCTCAAACTATTCTGATGGACAAGCTGATCTTTAAAAAAAAGATTTCTGTCACTACACTTGGTGAGAACAGCAATAACTTTGGGGATATTAGCTGCAGGTAGCAATGAAACTACTATGAGATGTTGACGTTAGCAGTTTTAAAGAAATTAAGTAAAGGCAAGTTCCATTAATATTTCAAGAAACCATTGATTGGAAGAGCCTGCTCTGTTACTGACCTCCTGAGATTTGAGAGGCATATGGCTCCTTTTTAGTAAGAGCAGGCTGAGATGGCTAGGATGCTCAAACTGAAATTGGATGCCTATGGCTGTTAGACATTTGCCCTTTAATTATATTGATTCCAAGTCATGTCTTGTCTCTGGACAAGTTTATTCTTTCTACAACACTGGACATACATCTCCACAATTTATACATAGATTATAGTATTTGAATGTAATCAGCATATAAAGAGTATGGTACTGGTTGCTATACTATGCATATCTTAAGGCAGGACAGTGAATAAAATAAAAACAGCAATAGAGTATTTGGGAAAACTATTTGAAACGTTTTTTTCAAAGCAAAGACTAACAGTTGCAAGACACAGCTCTAAGAAAAGTAAGCTGTACAGAATACTAAATGGACTTGCCATGGGATGTGGATGAATCTGCTAGTTTAATCATGGCTCACAAAGTAAACAAATTACTGTGAAGGTATTAGAAAGTTTTGATTCTAGGGAGAGTAAACTGTTTGCAAAATTATATAATACAGTTTTGACACTCCAAAACTACCATGATAAAGTGGTGAAAAAAATTACATATTTGGTGGTGTGATAAAATAGAAACAAAAAGGATTACCTGTTCACATCAGTTTCATTAGTTCACATTAGAACATAATAGGGATTTTTCTTTGCTACTTCCTCAATGAGTTTTTAAATCCTCCCCTTGCCTATGACTTTCTAAGATTGTTTGTGAATGGCATATTATAATGCTGTGTTATTCCTCCCCTCTCCACCCCATTGCCAGTTCAGCCAATAGGCTTTACTAAATGTAGAGAAGAAACAACAAAATTCTGGCACTGTGGAAACTGAGGGCAATTCAATGCCCCAGTAATTTATTCACTTAATCACAAAGGTAGAAATAAACAGCAAAGGCTTGTATATAGTTCCTAGTTCACAGCTTAAATTACTTTGTATATTTAGATTTGTTGCTCAGGTACACAGATCTTTAATTACAAAATTAGGGTGTGATTCTGCCTTTCTTCAATGTTGTAAAGAATTTTGATCCAGACTTCAAGCTAAGTCCTACCCCTGTTATTACTTTACTCTTCCCCACATGCCTTTTACTAATTTCTGTATAGGAAGTTTAGATAGGAATAATTTAATTTCATGAATCCCATTGAGTGATGTTCATGCTCCTCTGAATGAATTTATGAAGAGTACATCAAAGAAAAAATTAAATTTAATCAATCTCAGGGATTCTTAAAGTATATTAGACATCACTCTGTGCTACAGTTTGAGACTTGCTTCCCTGTAGCACTCAGAGCTAAAAACCCTAATCAAGGTTTGTGCTTCTTTTGCTCTGTGAATATAAGCTTTGAAAGGAGCCCGTGAGAGCTGATCTGACCCTCTACAGAAGATTGTTTTTTAATACTGCAGAGCAAGACCACTTCTAATTCCACACGAGCAATGCTTTTCATGTAGTGTTTTCAATCAAAGTGCAAAAAGACAGTGCTGGTATGTGAAAATGAACTAGACACTAAGTGTGTTTCAGCTCGAGAAGGGACTGCACTGGAACTTCTTTAAGCCAATCACATAAACAGCCCCTCATTTCCTGGCAGAGGTGTCAAGAGATGAGCTGTGAATTTTGCTGCTTCTCCTCTAGCAAGTGATGAATTTGTGAACCATAACAGATAATGAACTGTGGCACATTGTACTGGATACATATGAAAGAGATTTTGATTATATGCTAAAACTTAATTTTTAGTTGCATGGGTGTGACAGTAACCATGAGTAAAGGTGGCTAGAAATAGAAATATATTCATATCACATAAGTGGTACATGTAATTTCTTTATTAAAGAAAATCTACAGCACCTCAGGATACAGTGAAAAACCCAAAGATTTCTAAGAAAAGACACTCTATCAAAAGATCAAATTTAGCATAAGCAAGTAGTGTGGGGTTTGTTTTTCTAATTTATGAGGAAAGCACCTATCCAATGTTTCCTTCTGCTTTTGTAGGCAGTTGAAAATTCTTTCGGTTTGTGGATCGTCAGGGAGCTATTGATATGCTTTTTCCCATGAAAACTGAAGTTACTAGTTTCTGTAGAAAAAGAATGTTCGTTTTGCTAAGGAACTTCCTTGTAAATATAATTTTTGAGCGGAATGTCTCTGCGGGTTTTTAATCTTGATTAACTTTATCTATAAAAATGTAAGCCAATGAAAGATGAGGCAAAGCGCAGTGAAAATCTCACGGGTTAAATTGGACTTAACACAAAAAGAATCATCAAGAAATAGGAAGAAAAATTCCCTCTTGTCCCTTATTTAGGTTTTACCAGCTTTGCTTATGAGTCTGTCAGAATCCAAATCATCTTCAGTAAGGCAATAATAACAATTAAGAAGACAAAAGAAGAGCAATATATAGATTGCATCATTGGAATTTAGCGCAATTCCACACAAGGGGAGTGGAAAGGAGTGACAAGGGATGAAAGAAATATATGAAATGTTATAAAGAAGTCACAAAATGTTAATTTCTTTATAGGACGATGGGAAAAAAAATCTAGTTCCCTGTGCTTCATTTGAAAATCAACACTTTAATATAAAACTGTTCATGCCACAGGTTTTAGCAGGCTGTTATATGCATATATATTATATGCATAATGTGAAATCAAGCTCCTTCTATAATTAGTATTCTCTTTACTTATCTAGCTTGGTGTTTCATTTCAGTGTTTAGTTCAATTTATGAACTAAAAATTAGGGTTGAGAACCATAGATAAGTCCATGCCAAAACCCCACATTTTAGACCAAATTTAATTTTAAAGAAAAGTTTTCTGATTGTCTCAATTTAGCATTTTGAGCTACTTTCTGCCAAACCAAAACTATATAATCAAGCACTACAGCCTTTTATGATTGGCTTCAGTGTATGTATCCACACTAGACTTTTGCAGCTTGGTCATTTTTATTGAAGCCAAGTTATGACTTTGCTTTTCATTCCAAATACTATCATAATCCAAAATTGGTCAATTGACTGTTGCAGATAGTACAGTCCATTCATTTGTGAATGAGGACATGGGAATCTGTCCCTGATTGAGCGGCAGCATCTTTGTGGGTATCTGACAAATACTGCCTTAAACTGTATCTTTAAGCTGATTGATACTGCCCTTCTGAACTTTAATGAACAAGAGTGAATTTTAAAAGTGGAAAATCCACAAGAGGATATATTTGATATCCCTATAGCTCAAACTGATCACAACCATATTTTTGCAAATACATATTCCAAGAACCACCCACACGGACACTGGTCTGAGCAGACTAAGCAGTATTAAATGGTAATGCATGGTAATTCTTTTTCCTTTAGTGTTTTTTGATGGTTACCAGAGTTGCCAATCTATTAAAGAATGCTTCTTTTCTATCCACTCTGGAATTGCAAAATATTTCTATAAATCGGCAAGTGGATGAAATTTTTTGCTCTAAGGAAATGTTGCAAATTGTTCTAGATAGCTGTTGGTATAGTTTTCCCTTATTCCAGTCCTATTTGATAGTCACTTGCCTAAATGTTTGCTGGTTTTGGTCATAAGAAGAATATATATCTGAAGTACTGTGTCTGTTTTCAAGATAGGCAGGATCTATTTTTTATATGCATGTAACTGCAGGGAAATAATGCTGCTGCTGGGAAGGAAAATAGTAATAGAACTGCTGAAAAATTTAGAAGTGCCTTATAGATTTTATATATGTACTTCTCAGATAAGCAGGCTAATTTTTCAGACAACATACCTGTCATAGATTTTAAATGACTTGATTGAGATGAAGCACAAACCTGCAGTTGAATCAAGCTATTCCAAATGATGACTGCTCTAACTATAGTTAAACTCTGTCTCTTCCAGCTAGAATGTATTTAACATAATCCATAGTGGTCTGTGTGGCAGGCTTTTTATTACTGTAGAACACTATATCTGGTGTAGAATTCCATGAGGAATTTGAACAGCCTCTGGCACACTGATTTTTCAATAACATTTCTGTCAGGTTGAGAAGGTGGGCCCCATCTTGGCAGATGTAGAGAAAGAGGTTGGACAAACTCCAGGGTGGGTTCTTTGTTTTGCTTTGTTGCTTTTCAATTAAAAAAAATAATTGACATGATGCACAGACATTTTCCTAAAGATGAATGCATTGAATAGTTTGAAACTTTTCAAACTGTCTGGCAGTTGTAGAACTGATAGTGCAATACAGTGGCACTGTATCCTCCAACAAAGCACTTTATTTTCCTATTGTAGATAATTAGAATATCTCGCACCATTCACAAGGGTAAGCAAATAGAAAATTCATTATTTTGTCTAAACAACATGGATTTTATATTGAGAGCTTAGAAAACTGCAGTGACTACAGTGGATTAGAGTTAAATTTTTAATGAAAGCCTGAGAGTACTTGGCACAGGCTGTTCCCTGTGTATTCAGATCAACAGACTCGTATCAAGTTCAGTGGGCTGTGGCTGGAGTTGCAAATTTCTCTCAATCTGCATTTCCAAATAGTGATGAATTCAAAGATGAGTATAAAATGTGCTGTTGATTCTGTCCTGCTCTCTTTATTCTTTGCCAGTCAGAAATGTATATTGTACTATTTGCTGGACTATGCAGCACTTAACAGAGGAAAACTGGAGCAAATATGGACCTCAGTCTTTACTCCATTAGCCTTAGTAAATTCACTCAAATACACTCTATTTATGTTGGTTTATGACTTCTATTCTTACCGCTACTTGCAAGTTCTTGTGTTTTGAACCTATATGATGCTTGCTCCTTATTAGATAATAAGAAGGTTCAAGTCAATAGAATTCAAGTAAAAAACAAAAAGGGTCTTGGAAGAACAAGATATATTTGTTTTCAACAATTGACTCAAAAAGGGGTAAACTAAAATTACTTAACTGGATTAATACTTCTGAGACACCCTTACGTATTTGAATCATTTTGAATAATGCTTTAATGTTTTTAAGTATCAGTCTTCTTAAGTTGCTATTGGCATTCATATCATCTTGAAGATGAACGACAGATAGCTATTGTGTGTACTGTGTTCCTGTCTTGATTTCCTACAGCTGTGCTGGGATGGCAAATGTTTTACTGATTTGTGCAAATGAGGTATAGCTGTCGCCACTGTCCACCATCAGATCCCATAGTAGCTGTTTCTCCAGAAGCCTAAGAACTTCTGTCTCTTCTGCTAAAGATAAGTTATTAGCAATCAGCCTAAAGATTCCCCAAGGAATCTATGTTAATCCTGGATTTTCCCAAAAATCTTTTAGTTATAGGTGCTGCTCCAGAGTACGCTTTCCCCCATCACAGAAAGCACCCACTTTATCTCAGATTTTGTGAAGACTAGTCCAACATATTCCCAATCCCTAGAAGTTTATATATCCTCTCATGTGGTGGTGTGTACAACTATCCCAGCCTGTCACAGGAGCAGAGGATAATTCAGGCTGGAATGGACGCCTTTTGGCGTTTTGGAGAATTGGAGTTCTCTACTCCAATTTACCTGCTTAAACCAGTATCAGACCAGGTTGCTCAGGACTGTGCCTAATCATATCTTGAAAGCCTCCAAGGACAGAGATTGGCACAGCCTCTCAGGGCAACTGGTCTGCTGCCTGATTGCACTCATGGGGAAAAAGTTTCTCCTTATATTCAGCCTGACACTTTCTTGTTTCAATTTATGCCTCTTGTCTTTCATCGTTCCACCAAGTAGGACTGTGAAGAACCTGTCTCTGTCCTCTTGATAACCCCTCCACAGGTGCTGGAGAACTGCTGTTGGTCTCTTGCAAAAGCTACCCCTTCTCCAGACTGGATTCCTTCAGCCACTCCTGACAGGGCCAGTGCTCCAGCCCCATCCATTGCAGTGGCCTCCACTGAACTTGCTCCAGTTTATCCATATCTTTCCCATGCTGGAGGGCCCACAATGGGTGCAGTGATGCGGTGTAATGACACTTACCAGTTGTTCACTGCTCCCTTTGACAGAACAATTTCAACCATCATCCCACGTGTCCTAGTCACAGCTACAAAAGTGGCATTGACCGGAAGCAGGATACTATTGTCATATGTACAAAGCCAAACACAATCTGTATTTATGATGGGTAAAAACTGATGGCTCTGATTATCACCAAGAAGTCTTCTGTTAGGAGTCATACAGTACTGGTACAAATTCCAAGAGTTCTTTGATGTGAATGAGATCTGTCCAAAAATTCCAGCAAAACTGTTTTTTTGAGACTTACTATATTAGACATGAAACCAAAAAAAAAGTGCTGATTCTGCTTATTTTGCAGAAGAGAATATTTTTGCCTGAACTTTCTCATTAAAATTCTTTTCTCTTAAAAATAAAGAGGTAGAAGAGGATTAAAATATTCACCCCAATCAGACCTCTGATACTTTTTGACCTCTAATGATAATATACAGTAAAAATGTTATTTTTAAGCAAAAATGCTCAGAATATTAATGTAAAAACTATACTAGGTCCATAAGGTATTTTAAAAATAGGGGAAATTAGCCAAGATCGTGTTAAAAACTAGTTGCTACCATATGTGAAATAATTCTATAATAATCTTAATAAGCATGTCTGTGCATTACCATTGTTTCAGTCTCACTGTATGGAAACATCTACTTTTGATTCTAATTACAGGTATTTACACATGCATGCTAAAACAGAATAGGCCCCTTTTGGGTGCGGTGAGACAGGGTGTCTTGAAAACTTCAAAATCAGCCTGGTATGTGAGTAAAATTACTGAAAATTCCTATGGTCCAGAGACCATACTGGCCTGAAAGGCCATGCTGAAACTGAAATTACAATGTAGGAGAATTTCAATGAAGATTAAATTTACATGAAATTGAGTTGTGTCAGTAGCAGAAATATCAAAGAGCTGAAAGGGTGGAGGGATCTTGAAGAATGACTCATTAATTTTGAGCCAGGTGTTGCATAATAAAGGCTTAATTTTACAAATAAACCAGAGTAAGTTGCTAAAGACAATATAGATTATACAGAGAAGGAGAAATAATTATTCCTAATAATATTCACTACTACTTTTAATCCTAAGTAATCAGTGAATGGATCAGTTTCCAAAATTGAATTCATACTGATAGGGTCTAAAAAACAACCTAAACAAAACCCCACTGCCACTCCCAAACCCCTCAAAATGGGAGGGAGGGAGAAGTGACTTCTTTTCATTTCACTCCTTTTTGAGATTTTGGGAGACATTGTTACTCTTTTATCTGGGAGCATAGAGCTTTCCTGCCTTATGCAATTCCCATGTAGTCTTCTAATTAAATTTAGGTAAAATAAAAAATATTTGAGATACATTTTTAAAAAGTGAAGAATTAAGAGTAAGAACAGAGCACCAGTTTTCTTGTACTTCTCAAGCTATTATTGATTTATGGTAAACATTTTGCGAATTTTATGACCTACATCTTTGAAAAATACTAGTACTAGTATTTTTGGTGTCATACTCTAATGAGGCTTGGAACTTCATGGACTTTTAAGTACTACTGTCCTTGAGTCATCGTCTCTTTGTGGTAGCTACTTTATGTCAAGGGGCTATATCCTTCTGTTTCTTGTCTTAAGCTGTTAGTATTGTGAAGATAAAGTCATTATTTGGTGAGATTAAATCACAAATAGTATTTTGGTAAACTATTTTTTCTTATTTAGGGAGCAATAAGAAAAATTATACATAACAGAAAAGGCAATGGCAAACCTGCAATTTTACTTTTCAGTGCTAGACGTATATTCCATATTTGCTATGGCATATAAATCAAAGCATTTAGGAAAAAACTCTCTTTGGACAGTCTTTGGGTATTTAAGTATTCATTTATCATCTGTATTTTTATTGGCACACCCATTTTATTGTTCATATTCAATATTAATAAACTGCCTTCAATTAAATATTCAGTAGTCTGTAATATTTGTATATACTATACAGGAATATACTATTCATTTTCAATAATATTGGTATAGTTTTATGGCCTATGCTAAGTAAATTAAAATCTATCATGCTTCTTTGTCAAGAATACAAGGATAATAGTATATGCTGTTTGGATTAAATTAAAATGTCAAGATTCCTGAAAACGAAACATCCCAGGCAATGAAATAGTTCCCAAGGGAATAATCTCATACTTTATCCTTTGTATTAAAAAAAATAATAATCCAAGCAGCAGCAAAAAGAATAAGAATCAAAAAGAAAAAAAAAAGTTTACTGGATTTGAAAATGATTACATATTGGCAGCCTTGGCAGGATTTTCAGTGGGGCAATGAAAAGCTTCCCACGGGACCATAAAATAATCCTGGGAAACTCTTTTCAATTTCAAAAGGCTCTGTCATCCCAGTATGTACTTTGCTTCTCCTTTCAGTATTCACTGGGCACCCTCAGGTGAAATTGTTGCAGAGACTCTGCTGCAGGCTGGCCTCAGGAAGGCTTTTCTAGTGTCGTGTGCCAGCATCTAAAGGCAGCGTAAAAAAACATTATTCCTTCCCCCCATTACTGTGTTCACAGGCCAATCAGTCACTCAAATGTCCCCACAACATGCCCTGCCGCCAGGCAAAGCTTTTGAAACCTACAGTCTAATTGCTCTCTACTTAGGTCTTCCACTGAAAATGAAATGGTGTCTCTGGGTACCGTTTACAGCCCAGTGCAGTGGACACAAGGCTCGTATTAGTGGTTCAAAGCCTTTGGAAAATATATCACAAAATACATAGGAAGTTGTTATTTTCTAGACTTACTAAATATTCTTGCATTATCTTCTTGTTCCATGGACTTCTCCAAGTAAAAAAGTCAGTTTTGTTGCTGAGTGAGTAGAAACGCTTGATTTTGGAAGGTCTGAAAGTTACTCTTGTATTTCTTAAAAAAAAAAAAAAATATAATTTTTCAGATACGCTAAAAAAATCTCTGAGGATAAGCTGTATTAATTCAAAATAGTTTTAAGTGTGTGAAGCTCAGATTTTTTTTTTATCTCTGCTTTTACTGTGTATATATACATTGGATAGTAGTAACTTTGTAAAATTTTATGTACCTGCAAAGCCAGATTACTTTCTTACATTGCTTTACTAAATAAGGTCTGTGGTGCAAAGCCTGGAGAAGGAGAAGCTTTCTGTGGTTACCTTTTTGTGAACCTTGGGGAGCCTGCAACTCTGTTAAGAGATCTCCATTGACAGAAACTCTTTCTGGAGGATAAAGCCTGCCTTCATTTACTTGGTGAATAAGCAGAGATGACAGTATAGGTCAGATCCTGTTGAATTTTGATATGTAACAGCTTGGCATTTTAGTCAGATGCTGTTAAAACTTAAGTTTGCAGACAAAATGCAGTTGCTGCTGAGTAATGTAAGAGCAAAAAGAAGAGTCTTAAATATCCTAAGTTTCTCTCATTTCACCCCCTCTCCCCCTCCTCCAATTAATCTTTCTTTCTTTACCCAAAGGACTTTGTGCTGGAGTTAAGAGAGTTTGCCTGTTTACCTAGGAGCCCAGCATTACATGTAGTTTTTCAAGGTTTCTAGGTGAGGCTTTAAACATCTGCTATTTAATTTATTTGGGTAAAAAGAAATATCCCTGATGAATCAGACATGACCTATTTTGTGGCTCTGAATGGCTGAAAAGAAATTATACTAGAAAGCTAATATAATTGAAAAGACCTGCTTTTTCCTATTTCAGTGCGATAAACCAAACTTTACTATCACAGCTAGAGTGGGAGAATCTCTAAAACTGACAGAGGGCAACCTGATGGGTTAGATCCTGTGTTCAGTGTTAGGCAAACCTTGCCAATAAAATCAGAAGTGTTTTTGTCAGAGTAGATCTTCAGAATTCTACCTGGTATTTTAACAATTGCAAATCTGCACTGTATGCGCATTTCATTTATTTTTTTTTTTTAATAAATAGCGGCCAAAACTAACATGTTCATATGTAGGATTTGGATGGAAATCAAATTTGGAATATGTCGGAATATATGGTTTTACATCGGCCCATCGCTTATTTTTACAGTTCCCAAGGTACAGTTCAGATTTTTAGAGGGTGAAGAGGGAGAAAAAAGAAAATTAGTATTAAGGATGATTAATAGCAAACGGTTATAATATTAGAACAGTTATATAGTTAGAATATTGCCACTTGTAAAAACATTTTAAAGTGGAAAACTTTTTACATCATTAGAAAAATACGTTAAATAAGCTTTGAAATATATTGCTTTAAAATAATTTCTGTAGAAATCACCAATATGACTGGTGGGCCTTAGAAAAAAGTATTCATCCATCAAAAAGTATTTTTAATGGTGTTATATACTCTAATTCCCAAAGAATATGACAGTAATGCTTATCATTTCAGTTATGATATCCTGAATAATACTGAAATACACTGTAATTATATAGATAGCTAGGATTCCACAAAAACTAGTAAGCAAAAATGTATATTTATAAATGCTAATTTATCCAACAGAGGTTAGAACAAGGATGTTCTGGATTTAAGTTAAGGGGCTCCTATTTACTTTATGCTTTAAATAAAAAAAAAAAATCAGGATGCAAATTTAAGTAGCTACACGATACTTTTTGTTGTTTTAAGTAAATGGTGTTTGTGAAATTAAGGGAAAAAGACACTGTGGCTGCAGGAAAATCCTTGTAGTCATCAATATGGCAGACAATTTCTTAAAGTACTTTTGTGATGTTGCTGAACACGATCCAAATAGAGAGATTTTGTAACAAAATATGTTACTGTTAGTTTATCTGTTATCTTATGTTTGCGGTTTAAAAGGAACATGGCAAAGTAAGATAAAGGATACTCTCCCTGTGAGAATGAAGTCTGTGAAAGAAGATGAAAGAAGAATAAAATAAGATGTTAGGTTTTTCCATTTTTTAAAACATTTTAGCAGGTATATTCTTATAGAATGATTTAGGTTGGAAAGGACCCTTAAGATCATTGAGTCCAACCAATGTCTGGTTAATCAGGTAGCACTTCACACAGACTAAGCCACCTGAAATAGCCACTGAGGTACTATTGTGACCTTTAATGGCTGTGAAAGAGGGGGCAGCCTCTTTTTTTTTTTTTTTAATTAATATGGAGGAATTAATACAGGAAACAAACGTAAATAGGAAAGGCTTCTAGAACCAGTTTTGGTTTTGTTTTCTTTTCCCCTCTCCTCCCCAATATCTGCTCTCGGGCACTAGTTAATACTAAAAATGTAAAAAATCACAGTTCATTCAAACACTTGACTGGAAGTTGACTAGATTTGTTCAAGTGTGGGAGAAAAGATAGACTTGCTGTGGGTTTATTTTTCCCTGATCAGTGCCTTGCCAAGATACAACTGGGCAGCTGAGTTTAAATGACTCTGTGTTTGTTGCCTGGATTCTGGTTAGGAACGCTTAAGCAGTATAGTGCAATGCAAATGACTGTTGCTGTAGAAACAAAGCTGTGTCCTAAGATGTGTTGTGCACCGGATGGCATTCGGCTGGATCAATTAAGATTGCATTTTAAGTAAGCCAAAAGGTCGTGCAGGCTGCAGTGAGGAAGGCTTTCAAGCAGAGTATGGCTGCAGAAGGAAGGGAGGGAGGAATGAAGTAATCCTTAAAAGCAAACAGAGTTGGTTAAATAATGCCATGAAACTTCCAGTTCTCAACAATGGTCAGAGATCAAGCTGTGTTTGTATATTCAGGGTTGAAGGTTAACCAGTAACTAAAGTCTTCCCTGATTGCCACAGGTTTACATTTTCTCTGTCACTGATGTTTGCCAAGTGGGATTTTGTGAGATTAGAAAGAATACAGCTGGGCAAACGGGTATATTATAGGGCTTGCTCAAACAGAGCGAGAGGGGAGGACCACACTGATAGGATACACATGGAGAGCCCAGACCTCTCTGAGAGGCCTGATGGATCATGTAACAAGCAAGGGCTGAATGTACAAAATTTTAAAGGGAACTCTGTAGTTGAAAGACCACAATTCCCTCCCATTTTGTATTTCAGAGAGGTTGAAGCCATACATAAGATACTGCAACTGAAGGAAGAGACAAAGGGATTTTTGTCCGATTTCCCCCTGTATATTCTCTGTGCCTTTTACAGTCCCCTTCAGAAAGCTAGCTTCACTCTTCATGATCTTCACACCACTTGCTGAAAAGATTCTGCTTGCAGTGAAAATAACTTATCTTGCTACAAAATGGTAGTAATGACAATAGTAATACGCGGCATATGATATGTAATTGCAATGTTTTTGTCTAGCAATTTTTGAAGAACTGATAGTGGAGTGAAAGATTATTTCACTTACAGAAATACTTTCCTTTGGCACTTTGTTCTTTCTCTTTCAGCCAAACAGAACTGGCTAATTTATCTCCATTCTTTATGCTTCTGCTGTTTCTGCAAGCTCTAATGAGAGTTTAACAAACATTTATTGATAAAATATGTGATCTTGTTGCCATCTCATTTGGCTGTTAAACTTCTTTGCTCGTTGTTGTTTACAAGAGAAATTATTTGTATTAATCCAAATATTGCTGAGGTAGAAATTATTTCTGATACTAGTAAATAGTGTGCAAAAAAAACCCACAAAAAAACTTATTGAAATACTTAAGCCTATTTCCTACTTGAGTACATCCATGCATCCAGCACCTGGTTCAAGGTGACTCCGGTTGACCATTGTGCTGCAGGATGCTCTTGTACTACAGCTGATAAGTAACACTGAGGATTCGTGCAAAGGGGTGAACTTTGGTAATAATTTCTTTCTCAGAAACGTCATGCTTAACAGACATTAATACAATTTCTCATGTCTAATTACAGGATTTACTAAAGGTTGCCTCAGTGTGCTTAGCATGTGGCAGGATAGGCTTTAAATAGAGACTTCTGCTAGGAGGAATTACCTTTCATAGATAATACTTTTCTCAATAATATTGCACACAAATACTGACTCTCCTGTTACCACAATACAATGTTTTGTCTTGTTCTGTATCACTGGAATATGATATATTTACTTTTTAAAGCATATCTTATAACCCTGACTAAATGAAGTCTCCTAAGAATGTCTGCATTGTAAATGTATTAAAGGCACAGAAATAAAACAGAGGGCAACAACGGAAATACAAAATCTAAACTGAATTCTGAAGAATTATTATTTCTTTAAAATCTTGAAAACATTTCTAAGAATCAAACGGCTCCATCTATATCTATGCTGAAAAATACTTAACTTTGGACTCTCAGAGAGAGACACTTGATGTAAGTAAGAGTAGCAGGCATTATCTCTCAGAAGCAGCTTTAAATATATTAAAAATCTTTTCACAGACTGTTGATTCTTAGAATCTGTTAAATTGACAGCCATTATGAATTTGATTCTTCAATCCAAACTAAACTCCCCTTACTTTTCCACTTTTTGGCTCCTACAAAAACAAAAGCTTAAATGAGGCTATTTGGCCAGTACAGCAAAGGATCATAGCAGAGCCTGGATCTGAGACAGGGGGCTTTAGTTCTGTTGTGGTAACTGACCTGTATGACAATATCACATACTGAGTTTCATGCCACTTCTGTGTGAGTAATTTCTGCATTATAGGCTCCATTTCTGCATCATCAGTTTCAAAGATGAGAATTTTTACCTTTGCATTTTAACTGAATCCGACTCTGGTGATTTTGATGCTTTTCCTTAAAATAAAAATATTTTATTTACTCTTAAACATCTGCATTTCTGTTCTCAAATTATGTTGTGTAGAAACGTGTCCAGCCAGGTGCTTAAATCCCTCCTTCTCCCTTGCACTTTTGTAGACATGAAGTGCAATCAGGACCTTGCAATACTGGTATGAAAATTTCTGTCAGTTATGAGTTTTGTATACTGCTTCCAAAGGACAAAAGATTTGGACATGTGTGTCTGCTGTTTCATATGGTAAAGTCCTTAAAGAGTTGGAATTGTATCATAAGTCCTCATTTAAATCTACTTGGTAGCAAACCAGGAAAAAAAAATCAAAAGCTTCATAACTGTAAGGTTAAAGTACACCTATTGTAACATTTTATTTACTGACCTTCACACAATAGAAAGAGATAAGTAAGTGATTAAGGCTTTTTTTAATTAATGTGATTAAAATGCTAATTATATCTTTAATCTTAACAGCTTAATATATAGTTAGCAAAACAAAAGACCTATAAAAGCATTCGGTAAGTAAATATTTGTGCATGAATGACTAAAGAAAGATAGTATTACGGCTTAGTTACCATTAGCTGTTACTTATGAAAGTTAATAGGCTTGATTCAAAACCAGTTTTCAGAGTGCTTCAAAGTTACTTTCAGCACTGTCAAGAAGCATATAGCTTTTCTTCAGATACTCTTGCCTTAGTAGCAAAGATATGTTACTTTTTCAATGCTAACATTTGGGCGGCTTCTCTTATTCATAAAGCAAACTTTTATAAGGAACAGTTAAATGGTTGAGATCTGGAGATCATTGAGAAGGCTGACACATTTTTCTCAAGTGAATGTTTTTCAAAACTTCAGTAAATTTAACTGCAATTCTGAAGAGTTGCAGTTAACTTGCAGTTCTTGAGAATTGTCACTCAGATGGTTGAGAACCATCCAAGTGACATCTTCATAGACTTGTAGTCAAGTTAGTTTGACACCCCATGTTTGTGTATTGTTGAATAAATCCTTGACAATGGGATTTTATTTTTTTTAATGAGCTCTTCTCCTATGGGATCTCTTCCATGGGAATAAATCAACTCGAATCGTATGGGCCATTAATATCAGCCAAAGCTTCTAAATAAGTATTGGCTAAATACTGTCCAACTTCTGAGATAAAAATATACTGTCTCTTAGCTGATTTCACTATTAAGTTATGTTTGTGTGATAATGACTTCAGGATTAAAATTATATAGTTAAAAACTTTGATTTTTATGATTTTTGTGCTAAAGCTCAAGAAAAAAATGTCACACCTCTTAAGGTACTTATTAACACCTCGTTCATGGTTTTTCTACTCATAGTCAGGGAAGTTCAGTGCAAAAATACAGTTTACCCATAGCCTCTTACAATGTTCCCTGTAGGTTTTGTAAAACTACTTAAGAATTTAAGTCTCTTCATTGTAATCCAATTTACAAAATGATCCTGTAATCCTTTAGAATATGAACCATTTCTTTTAATATGAACCACCTCTTACAAGGTAATAGAAACCCAATTGCACTATGTAGAGAGAAAGGTGGCTGGTTTGGGCTTTTTTTTTTCATCTGGAAGTGAGTTTAAAATGAAGTTTACATACTCTGGCTGATTAGTAAACAATAATAAGCACATCAGCAAACAATTTATAGATTGCTTTGAGAGATAATCCATAAAATCACTCATGTGTTAGATAAATAATCCCATTTCCATTAATAAAAATATTTGTAGAAGTAAAGCTGCTCACTTAATGCTGAGACAGGAGGTGCGTTTTAACTTCTCATAAAACACTTAAGTTCACCTTTGGAGAAATCGGGTTGCAGTAGTTTAGATTACTTATTTTATCACAGTACTGACTTCACATGGAATAACCAGATAAAGCTTCTAATGTGATAGCTAGTATTCTCTTCTCTTTAGCAGCATTTAAGTTTTATGTAGTTTAAGGTCACCCTTGAAACCTTGCTGAGATGTCAATATGAGCAGCTAGGTCAGTTTTGTGGCCCACTGTTCTTAAGAGAGACAGTGTCATCCATCATCAGTGGAGGATTCCACCCCCAGTTAAATCAGAAAAAGCAAAGAGAAGTCTAGCCAAGGATAAAGTATACAGGTTGCCTGTCAATATATAGGAGTTTATTCTGCTCAAATAAAGTGGAGCTTCCACGAAATGTCAAGTCGGAGTAGTTAACTGACAGTAAGTCTTTGACCAGCTCCTATAGCGCGTGAGCATTTATCCTGAAATTCTCTACTTGGGCGTGTGTGTTTTAGGAAGGAATTTGATCCAACAGTTTTATCCTGATGTAGCTGTTCATTTTTTAGCAGTGATATAGGGTCAAGCTATTTTGTTTACCTTCTCAAAGATAAGGAAGTCTCCCATAAAGGCAATTTATTTTCTTTGCCTGGCTTTGATATGCTTGATTTGTTGTTGGTGTTGTACTTTTGCAATCCATTTCATAATGCTGCCTACATGAACTTTTGTTTTTCACTGTTTGTTCGGAACAGACTGACCCTAATGAGATTAGTTGGAAAATATAGTTCAGTAAAACAATATGTTAATATTTTGAAGGTTATCTCTCTTATCAATCTCTGATTTCAGTAAGATTGTCATATGTTTGAAAATTCTGCCATACTGTTGAATTGCAACTTCCCAGAAAAACACTCCAGCAGGTATGCAGCTGGTATTAAGCAGCAAGCCCTGTGTTGGTGGAACATAGGCTTGATTTCCTAAATATGAGATACTTAATTCTCTGCATTTTCTCAGGCAGAATACACTAGAGATTAATGAAAGTACTGTGGTGTCTGTGACTCTGAATGTAGGTAACTACCCCTTTGTGTCGTCTTCAGGCAGTCTGCAAAGGACATTAAAAAGAACAACACAAAACGTATGTGTCCCCTGGAGGCTAATGGAGCCTTACTTATTTTGACATTAATATCTGATTGGGGCCTTTATAGACACGCTTCTTCTGCTTGCCACTTCTTTTCTGACATGCAAGTTTTCTTTTTCAAAATGTACAAGATATATATACATATACATAAACATATATATAAATAAACTAGAAAGAAATTCAAACTATAATACAGTACGGAATTCAGGTGTCGAGGTATAGCTATCCATTGCAGTACTGGCATCTCTTCTGCAAGACCTTGTTTATCATTCAGCTCCTTATTCTTTTAAATACAGAAACAAGGATTTTAAGAGAACTTGGTTTATAAAGAGTAAAATGGCATAGTGAAAAATTATCTTCCCTGCACACCAGTCACTCAAGTAGTGACTCTGGCAGTCTAATTAGCAACACAATGTAATGGTGTGCCATTGCGTGTGTTGTCCTTTCTAATTATTTGTATTTATTTATTTTAATAACATAATGATAACTCAGAAACACTTATGGAAAATAATGAGACATTCAGTGTTAATGTCCGGCTAGTGTTTATGGAGAGGAATGTTTTATTAGGAGGGAAATAAAGTTTCTAACATATGATTGTTGTGTTGGAATGTTTAAAAACAAACTGTCTTGTTGAAACATAAAATCAATTTGAATACACAAAATAATAATTTTCTTTCTGTGAAAAATATATTTTGGTAGGTTATGTAGCAGATGCAAAAGCCAGGGCTCAGTTTCAATAAATAAATAAAAATAAACTTTTGCCACAGAGTGAGAATAATACTTTTAAAATAATTACTGTCTTTCAGGCTTATACCTAAGGTAGTGAGTAAAATTATATATCAATGAGATAAAGGAAAGCAAGATACAGCAATGGCTGGTGCTTAGTAGTTAAGCATAACTTGATGCAATTAAATTGCTTCAGATGTCTTACCACAGAAGGAAGATCTTAACACATTTGCTTTACAAAAGATCTTAACACAGCCTTCATTTCTATTTCATTTGCATTGCTTTCTGGACAGATGTTAAATGTTGTGTCCACAATGTGTGTTTTGCTCTTTCTCTCATCTTGTCCCTGAGCTGAAAACTGACTACATAGTAATGTGTTTGGTTTTGGTAGAATTTGTTTTTAAAAGCAATAAATCCATTTTAAAAATGGATAAACTGGATGTTAGAGAAGGTCAGGACAAGAAAGCTGTCATGCATTTGGAGAGAGAGGTGGAAATGCTTGTGTTGACTCATGGTTCCTGATAGAGTTCATTCCTCATTTTGGGTCTGGCCTCCAAAAAACCTTCATTTTTGCATAAACAAGCTGTAATTTTGCATAAGACAATATAATGATTGAAACTGCCTGCATATTTGCTGTCAATCAGCATCTTCTCACATTCTATAAGTGGTCTTTGATGTTATCTTTCTCACAGGTCACTGAGTGTTCTGAAGGCAAAAGCCTTCGCTTGATTTCATGGAGGAAGTCAACGTAGGCTTCCACAGACAACAGGTCTGATGGATTTGTTGTGGTTAAAGTTACTGAACTGCTGTACTGACAAATATTTTTTTAAAATCTTATGCACTGTTGAAGTGGAGACAGGAGGTACAGATATTGCATATAACTAAGGAGAAGCTGGAAGAGTTTTCTCTCACATGAAGATGACAAATATATAATGAGTAGATGTAGCTGTAAAAGCGTTTGGTCATAAAAGAAATAGCACAGAAGTTCTAAACTGTGTACTCAGATGATCATTGATCAGTGCCAACTGTATGGTTTAATGCTATGAAATACAAGCAGAACTGTATGCCATCTTCATGCTCCTGACATATCTGTATCATTTTCTTCGTTCACATCAATATTGGAAATATCTGGCAAGAGAATAGGTTTTTTTGACAGTGTAAATTTAGAGTATGGGGATGGATTTGCAGTTTCCTGTTACTGTTGCTTGGAGGGAATGATTTAAATCATTTCAACACATTCTCTTTGGATTACTGCCATACCTTGGGACAGATGATGTTGGATTATGCCAGAAGACCAGGAAGATGAGAATGGATATCTGCTCCCTGACAGAAGATCTTCCATCAATCTCTCTAAAGTTTGTCCTGTACTCTGTGCTGGCCTTGATCCCAAATGCAACAGATCAAGGGTATTGGCTTCAATTGACTGAGTTATATTGCTCTCTGGCTGCTATTTCAAACCTGTTCAGATTTGATATACAGAGTAAAGCTAAAACAGTATTTTCCTATCTGAGGATTTTTCAAGTGTTTAGTGCAAATATCACACACCCTAGGTAAGAAAGGGATATATCTTCCATAACACAAACAAGAGTTATTTCAGCCATGAGTGGCTGCAGTTGCTTGTGACATTCTTTCATCAGCTATTCTGATGCTAATCCATTTGCAAAAACTTCCAGCGAAGGCTTTTGTGCAATTTCCAGTATTTCTTGAGCAGTGTGAGCTCTTCAGACATTCCTGGAGTGTACAGGAGGAACTGGACTACTTAAGAAATCTTAAGTGTATATGGTAATGTCACTAAAATGGGATGGTAGTTCTTTACATGAATGTATGTTCATGAAGTATCTCTCATATCAAACGATACAGAGTACTCTGCATTGGTTGGTTTCTCACACTCGTCCATTAAACTTGCAGTCTCTGGTCCAGATCCAGAGACCTCTGAAGTATTTTCATTGACCTCATTGGACTTTGTAGTCCAAGCTGTCCAGATGGCAATGATTTCATATGCCATACAGATGAAACTACCTTTATTGTGGCTTGTGCCAGCACACAGTACAGGATGGCAATAATATACACTGGTTCAGTAAAACAAACAAACAAAAAAGTTGCAGTCAATTGAAATTACAGAAGAGATCTGAGTAGCTTAAGAGGATAGTTATCCTCAAAGCTGTCAGTTACCTGAGACTCTGGAGTTAATATGGTCCTCTTGAAAGAGAGAACACAATAACAAGTTGCTAAAGCAGTTGAATGGTTTAATGTTAAAACGTTGCCACGTGTTAGAAGTAAGTAAGTTTCTAAACCACCAACACCAGTTTTCTCATTGCCATGATATCTTTGGATGTCTTCTAGTCAAGTTCTAAGCCCACTACCAGCTTTTCTCTTCTCAGCTCAGTAGGTCCAGAAGATGAAGCACTGCGATCTAAATCAAGTGGAGACAGTCTGTACCTGCTCAGTGTGTGCCACCAATTGGTCAGAGTCAGGTCACCTTTGGTCTAGGGTGGACGTGGCAGGATTAGCCACGTGTTGTGCCTCATTGAACAAACCCCTGCAGCCAGAGCTGCTTTGTGCGGACTCTGTAACACATTCATGTGACCAAGCACATCCGAGACAAAACTTGGTTTGTTTCCAGTTATCTGAAGTGTCAGCAGCTTGGCTTTCTTGCTAAGTCTAGATGAATAGATATTAACAGAGTCAAGAAGAAAATAATTTTTTATTCAAATAGCTCTTTTACTTCCGAAGTATTTGCAGTGGACTGGAGTTGCTGCTTTCTCTCCTGCTTTCTGCAGATTAATTGGAAGTATTTGTCTCAGCCTGGCAGTTAGCAATAAGAGAAAAAATTATGTCCTACAACATAATGACAGCCACAAATGTACCTCATGTACTGTACACCTCAAAAACGTGTAAGGATTGTGCGGTTTACCAATCCCATAACCACCTGCAAATGTTTTAGTCTAGCAATCTACGTGCTAGGTTACATTTTGGTTTTACATTCCTTACTGTATTTGCAATACATTTTAAAAATAATAATAATAAACTTGTTTTCATCCATTAAAACCAAATGTCTCCCTTCAGGAAGTTTGTTTACTATCTTTCAATACTCATCATTATATTTGGGTTTTTCTCCAGAATACACAGAATGTTCCCTAACCAAGTGGAAATAGATTATTTTAACAAATGAAGTCTCACCCATTAAAAATGACAGCTCATATCCCACACGGGTGGGCAAGTTCTCCACCCCAACTAGGTGAGCACAGCAGTATGACAGAAGCAGGAACAGAACCTTCCTTGTCTCCCTCAGGCCTGCAAGGATAAAGCTGCTACCAGCTTCCCTGTATGTCCCCTTCCCCAACAGCTGCTGTCTCTTCCTTTCTTCCCCCCACTCTTTCCTGCTAACAGGAACTGCTAACAGGAACTTCGTTCCATACTCATTGCTTGGTAAGGAAAATCCTAGTGAGAGATACATGGATTGCTTTTTTATGCTTTGCACCATGAGTCCCATGGAAGGCAGAGAATATTGTAGTTGTATCACTGTGGTGGTTTAATTTCTGTATATGGATCTGTGTGTATGAGGAATAGAGTGTGCTACTGAGTACACATACTCAAATAATAAATACAGTGGCATGTGTTATATTGACTCTGTGGAATTTAGACTCCTTTGTCTAAATGGGCAAAATAACATTTGATGTTGAAATCTAAGTGTGCATATTCATCAATATCAGTCTTTCTAAGGCATACAGAGTTATTGCTTAATGATATTTACAGAGTTTATCCATAAAACAAGTCAGGGTACAAACAAAAGCAAACCTGTTCTTCTTTCTCTCTGATGTTACTGGAAAACTAACAGCAACATGAGCTGAAGTGTACATGACTGGCTCTAACTGTGTGGTGGGCATCACATCTGGTTTCTTACTCTTAAGAGATGGTTGAATTCTTGAGAACATATCATATATACCTGAGCAGGCTAGGTTCCTTGTACCAAAGTTTTTACAAGCTTGGGAAGGAAAATTAACTGGATCTCTATTTGGCTGCCTTCATAGTGTAGTTCACAGCTTCAAGACCAAAGCTGAGGAATGGCTCAGCAAAGACTATTCTGTGAGAGGTTTGTGGTGTGCAGAGGATGATGAGACAAAGCATTCTTAGAGTCATTTTACTTTCAGCATGCATAGGGAAATGATTAGTGTTGTAATCAACGGAATGAATCTACAGGAATGTATTGAAAGGGCTACACAAATTAACTGGTGAAGTTTTAAGAGCAGAAAGTCAATCTTGTGTTTTCTTATTCTTATATTAGGAGAATATCAACATACTAATGACTTCTAAATCTCCCTGCATGTTGTCTATGAATGCTCATTCCCCCTTCTTCATTTCCACTTTTATCATGAAAGCTGTTTTTAATGTGGTGGAAGAGAAATAACTAGTGTAACAGCAGAAGCAATTTAAAAAAGGAAGAAGTTTAATCCATGAATAGACATATGCTACATAAAATAGCACATATGTGACATACAATACCATGTGTGCTATTCAGAGCCCTAGTAATATCAGTTTCCATTAAATGTATTGCTAATAAGCAATATTAAGGAGAAGGGAAATGTAATATGATTGTGGGCATATGATTCTTTTGATTCTTCTAAATCAAGAAGTGATTTAGAAGTATGTGTGCATCTATGACAGATCTAGGTGCCTCAAGTGTTTGTTGATGTGACCATTGGTATTTAGGCTACTAGAAAAGCATTTACATAGGTGTGCAAACAAGAGTGTGTATTTTTTCAAACCTATTTTTGACACGTTCCTTTGATCCAGTTAAAATAACAATATTCACTTATGGTGTGGCTATTTGCCATGTCTCTGTAGTTTTCTGAAAAGAAACAGGCAAACAGGATTTATAGTAACTGAAATGTTCTAATTCTGAAAATGTTAACCAGCTCCTATTTGCACACAAATTTATCATATGCTCTACAGCTGAGTATAGCCGACAGCTCAGGAACTGGGATATGACAGGTCTCAAATGGCATACAAAGAACAGGATGGGATCATATTAAGACTAAGAACTAAGTTTTACTTGTTTCATTGCTGATATCTTACTGATGGAGACTTGTTGCACTATTTGGAAAATATATCCTATAGTAAATAGGGCAGGTAAATTTGTTAGATATTCAGGGTCGTAAGGAAACCCAAATGTGCTTTCCATATTGTAAGTTTAGCAATAGCTGTTTGATAACTTGAGTTTGATAAGGACAGTTGATGTCTTCAAAAACCAGGAAATTAATCAAGAACATAAACCAGGTAAGGGATGAGAGAAAAATATGGACATGACCATAAGAGAGTCAATGCTGCAGAAGGATACTGGATGAGGAAGGATGTCAAGGCAGGAGACATTGTATGGAGGAGGAGCTAGTACTTGCATCAGAAAGTTTGAATTTCTCAAAATAATGCTTTTAAAGAGAGATATTTTTTCTCTAGTACAGGGGAAAGTTTTCTAAAATGCATTCTCTAGTATGTTTTTAGACTTTGAATATTGAACTGTTAATGTTTCTTTTTTAAGCATAAACCCTCCACATTCACTGTATTCCAAGATTTTGTGTTCACATCAACACTGAATTTACAGTTATCCAATTTACAGTTCCAATGTTACCCAATTACGATGTTACAAAAACATAGGAGTGAGTTATTCCAAGTAATGTTATACTGTGGGTCAGTGTATCAAAAAGGTCTGAACAACTGCTTTCCATCAAAGATTAAACTGCCTATCGTTATGGTTCAGTAATAGCAATGCAAGGGACAGTTACTGCTCATTTGCCAGGGCTGCATTTGTTCACGCAACATTACGTTTTGTAATGGAGCACTAAAGAAATGTAAAACATCAAGGGGGTACAGTGGAGCATGATCTCTTTTCAATCTCTTCTCACCAGGGACTGAAAGAAATCAGCATCCATTCTCTTATTGATTACAAAGAATTTAGCGTCTCTGATGTGGTGGTGATCAGTTACATCCTATTTATGAAGTTAAGAAAAACTGTTTAACCCTTCACAACAAGAATCTGTTATATTGTAGTTCTGAAGATTCAGGGGAGGGTTTTGCAGCTGGTACTTCAGTGAAGGGGAATCAAGGCAGCATTTTGCAGTATCAGTCATCATGGCAGATTTTCTCACAATTATGGGATTTAGGTTTTTGTCTTCTACTTGTTATCAAATAATAAACATACTTTGTCTCATTTAAAGGAAAAAGTAAATTTGATTAAGTAAAAAGGAGTTTAGCAATGTTGACCATTTCAGTTATGGAAGGGGATTACCGTGGTGTCATCCCATAACATCTGAGTTGAAGGGAAGGTGTCTGTGTTCGAATTGAATTTCACAATTCCCATGAATTTTCTTTGGTATTTTCTTTCTGTTTTGTCTTCAAATTGGAGTGGGCTTTTTAGGATATTAATAATTTAATTATTATGTTCCTTTCCTTTTGATTGATATCTGAAGACTTACATGGCTCTTAAGCTATTTCCATCTTAAGAGTCTTGCTTTACATGTAGGCATATAGGAATTTAAACAAAATAATGCATATTTTTAACCCATAGTAAGTTTGCTTTCTTGAGAAACCTTGTTTTCTATTGGTTCAGCACTCAACCAAGGAGCTATATTTCTTGTTTTATTAATGACATGAAAAAAAAATACCTAATTAGGTTTGAGGTTGTGGACATTTCTTTTCAGATACAGTTTAATCGTGACCAGTATAGGTATTGCCAGGGAGTAAGCACAAAATTCATGCACATGCGTATAGAGGAGGAGACAGCAATCATAGAAAGCAAACTCTTTTTCTTAAAATGATTAGCTGTGATACCATTCATTAAAGCAAAGGCACTGTTTTTTCTGTCACTAGCTCCTTAACTTCTTTTCTTGTGTCGTAGGTTGAGTTTAGCTTTTTTATAACACTGTTAAATACCTATCATAAGTAAGAATATACAGTAAGGTGGTAAAGAGTTTCAAGATCTATTTGATCATTTTTCTCTCCAGATTGTTTTTTTACCTTTTAAATGGTATGTGCATGTGATTCTACATGATGAAACACATTTGTATTAGCTAACAAAAAAAATTAAATACAGCCTTGTTTACACATTGAGTATCAAACTGGAAATACTTTGGATTCATTATCTGTAGCCTTTCCTGAATCTGAATTGAAGTAAAGTTGAAGATCTCCCTGTTTCATACATAGAAGCTGGGGGAAGCATCATCACAGCTCCATGCCTCAGGTTTATTCTGTCTCTGTATCAAGAAAGAGCTTTAGGAAAGCAGATGCAGCTTTCAGGTATATCAACACATGCTGTAATAAAGAAATGTATTCTACACTGGCTCACAGAAAGTTTGATAGCTTAAAGCTGCTAACTTTTTGGCACTATTTTATCAAACGATGGTTCAGGCTGTGTGGATGGGTTTAAATGGAAGCATGGGTGTTTGGAGTTGGATCTTGGACCTCTGTGAATGGTATGCCTTCACTAGGGTTTGAGGGCTGAGATCCTCAGTTATTTTGGTTGCCAATAGAAGTGTTCTGGACAATGTTGAAATAAGCCTGTATTGAAAACACCTACAGAGCCCCTTTTGTCCATTCGGGCCTTCCTCTTGTCCATAGCTCTTTGCTTCTCTTTAATAAATAGGTGTAATCTACTTGAGGGTAAATCTTGTCTCAAACTATAAGAATAATAGAAAAAGAGAAGAGGAATAAAACATAAAAGCATACTGAACTTGAGCTAAGGTTATTGGCATCTGATTTTTTGAAGAAAAACTCTTTCAGGTTTGAAGAGGAAAATGTAGTGTTCATATTATGCTTTCATGCTCTTGAGGAAAAGAAGCCAGGTCTTTGCTTATTAATCAGGCTGAACTGAGGAAGACTGTGCTGTGTTTGCACAGAAGTTACTAAGGGCAAGCAGTTAACTTGGTTACACTGGCAGCTGGCTGTACCTTGTGTACATATGAGCCACTCCAAAAATTTATCAAGAAATCTTCCAATTAATTCATAGGAGAAGTTAAATATTAATGCAAAAGTAAACAGTCTGTTGACTTGCTGTGTGGCTCATTAGTTAGGAGCATAGCAGCAGTGCTGAAATATCAATAGCTTCAAGAAATGTATGCTATACCTAGCTCTCTTTCCACTAAACAGCTATGTATCTGAAAGGGATCATAGTAGATTCCACAGTAATTTGCAAAGGGAAAGTCTTTGTGAGATTCATGGTGTTCTGTCTCTGATCATCCCAGGCATTTTTAGTTTTGCAATGTATTCTGTAGCACGGAGGAGGGTTGTGTCTGTTAAAAAGTTATATGACACGTTTGGTTTTTAGATGGGTAGTGGTGCTGATGTTTTTCAACAGAGCCACCATGTAGCTGAAGTGGGAAGGCACCTCTGCAGACTGCCTAATTGTTAACCCTTCAGCTCAAGGCTGGGTCAAATAGAGTGGGTAACTCAGCATTGTGTGTCCAAGCAGGTTTTGAGTACCTCCATGGATGGAGACTCCACATCCTCTCTGGGTGGCCTATTGCAGTGAATGACCACCCTTGTAGTCAAAATAAAAAATTATTTTTTCTTAAATTTTAGTGGAATTTTCTGTATTTTGATTTGTGCCTGTTGAATCTTGTCCCTGAGCAATGCTGAATCTTGTCCTTTCACGGGTGCTCCCTCCCTCCTTACCCCTCACAGCCATCATGAGTCCAGGCAGAACAGATAGGAGAAAAGTTTCCATTCATATCTTGCCAAACTGCTGGTGGCAGGACTCTGACTGGGAGCTGGGGTAAAGATGTGCTGTAAAGAAGGGGTAGAGCAATAGGGGATGTGCAGCCAGTCTCGGCCATGGCAGCAGGACACAGCTTTTTGCAGAGCATAGGCCGTGATGAAGGGTATGGTCCTTTAGATCCTGTGCTGTGCATTAGAAGGAGCAAATGCCTACAAGAATGGAAGTGCCATTACAGAGAGGCAAGGCTTTTGGTGAAGAAGGAGCCAAAGATTATGGAAACAAGGCTCTTTCTAGGTGACGTCTTAGGTGACAAGCCAGTGACTCTTTTTTTTTGCAGTTACCCTGGAGTCTGTAGGTTGATGGAGGTTCAGGAATGTGACTGTGCATTGCAGTTATGTGTAAGTGCATTTCCAAAGATATTATATACAAGAGGCACAGAGAGAACATTTTAATCTTGGGGAAAAGGAGAGAAAGGAATTGTAGCAAATGATTTCTCTTAGTTTATGTGTTTAGTTTCTCTTTATTTAACAGTTTTATTGTTTTAAGGACCACAATTTGGAGAACAAGATGAAGCAATGTTTATAAATGAGCCTGTATATAAAATTCCCTCTCCTCCAAACTGCGACAAAGAACACAATACTTTAAATGAAAACTGAAAACTTAATGATTCATTTCAGATCTTTAATTCAGTATGTATTCTTCAATATATCCCTTTTTTTACCAATGCCTCTTCAAGGAAGTTGACAAATTGATTTTATTATTTATATGACTGTTCTGACCTTATCTAGATGCTTATCTTCCATAACTTTACACTTTTCTGGTTCTCTGTCATCTGGCTTTAGTATAACTCAGGAAGGACAGCAAGCCCATGTTGGCAGGGAATAACCAATAAAAATAAAAATTCAGATCTTCATTTGATATTTTCACTGGGGATTTGTACTTTATTACATTACTAGAATCATTTCTTTCTCAGGGATATTTCCTCTTTGATAGCATATTTTTTATAAAGCTTCTTTATGGTTCGGTATTATAGTAACCAGTCAGACACCTGAATTTAATAGGAATTGAAATTAGAAAGTGAAATTAAGAATTTGGCTTTATTGATTGTTATCAGAGAGTAATTTTTCTCACGTCATTGAAATTATACTATATTCTGAATAACCAAGTCCAAAACTGGCTTTACCAAACAACAAAACTTTTCAATGTGTCAGAGATCTCTGGCATTTTCCAAATCCCTTAATGGATTGGAAGATAAATTGGGTTTTCTATAAAACTGCTTATACTTTTTCTTTAAATAGATGGTCTAAAAGATATCAAAAATCTCCCAGGCTCTGGAACTAATTTTTATTAGAACAAAACTTAATCAGACTGAGGCAATCTTTTATAAAGCAAGTTTTGACCTCTTCAGCAAGAATGAAACACTCTAAATGTCTGAAAAGAAATCTGTCTCCCTCATGCACGTCCTTGAAAAAAGGGCCCTGGCAGAGCAGTCTTGGTTCCTGGCCTCTCAGCTTCACAAATCTTTTTGAATCATATAGGGTCATGCAGCCTCCTTGGGCTCCCCGTGCTCCCAAACCACTCCCCACCTGAGCAAAAACCACAGCTTTCCGTGAAGCTGTCCTTTCCTTCCACCAGTATGTGCTGAGACAATGTAAACAAAAGCCGCCATTTTGTCTCGGGTCAGGCTCTTCTAGCAGAGCATCATGTTCGGTAAACTGAGAACAAACAGGTGAGGCAGGTCTGCTGTCTATCAAAACGATGTCAGGTTCATGACATCCTGTGGTGTGGGGCTTTCCCGTTCCTCCCTGTGACCCAGCTGGGCAAGCTCTGCCTTTGACTGCCCTGAGCTCCAGAACATGGCTTCAGAGGTCTAAGGGCTGCTGGCTGTTTGTTTGGTGTTGAGGAGGAAAAGATCAGCTATGATTTCAGAGGTCATCTTGCAGAACTCAGCAGCAGACTGTTACGCTGAATTTTGTGAAACGCTGGGGAAAACCCACACTGAAACTAAAGCTCAGAAATAAAAACTTGCACAGCTTTAAAAAAAAAAAAGTTCTCAGGTCTTTTGAACTGAACCCATCGTGCCGATTATAGATTCAATTCCAGTAATTTCTATTGCATATGTTTTTCCTGCAGGAAATGCAGGAAATGGCATGTATTGTTTGAAAAATTACTTTCTTAAATACTGTAGTTGTCTTTCCTGGTGATCAAAAGAGAGAGATTTAATCTGCATCCAGATATCAGTATGTTTTGCTGTAACAAATCAACAGAGCTAAATAGAACACTGTATTATGAAGCTGTACCAGTCATTTAATATATTTCTAATGAAAATATTATCCTGTTTGATTTTTTAAATTATTTTTACTTTAAGTTCAATAAAAATACTTACCTTGAATTGAAATTAAGACCCAACTTGTAAGTAAGAACTTTGTATGTTTAACATATATTTAATATTTGCAAATATTTAGTCCTAAGGGAAGAAATAGTGCTGACATCATTTGAATTTACTTGAGTGGCTCATGCTGGAACAGGAAAAATTCTCTTTCCTCATATCTCATTAAAGTGTGTTGCTAGATAAGCTTGGGGTGTTTTTTAAAATGTCTTTTTCTTTGTAACCTACCCAAATGGCTTTTTTAATGTTCCCCACTTACTGTGCGTCACAGGGCTCCTACTAGCCATACTTTGTAAGCAGAAAGCTGAGATGACTGTTTGGTTTTTTTTCAAGTTACAACCACAAAAATGTAAGGTTGGGCTGAATATTGGACTTAGGTGCCCCCAAATTATATGCTTTCTAGTCTCTATGGTGGAAATCCTGAATCCTCACTTACACACTGAAGTTCCCTGTACAGACCAGTGCAAAGCTGAATTCAAGGCACTGGATTAGGGAGTGTCATACAGCTAGCAAAAGAACCCAAACTAGAACAAAAAACACCACCAAAAATCTACCAACCCAACACCAAACCAAAAAAAAAAAACCAACCCAAAAACGGTCTAGGAGCAGCAGTATATCTGAAAACCCAGACTTGCAGAGAATTTAGACTGTGGTACAGTGTGTCTACTCTAGACATACTTTTATCAAGGTAAATATGTTGCTGTAGAGGTTGATTTGGCTGTGAGTAACTTCATGCAATGCATGAGCTAACTTGTTTAAAACTAGATTAAGGATCCCTAAACTGCACAATTTGCAAAAGAGACATCTTTGGCCTCGGCAGATGTCATCTTCACAAAAGAAGCCTTTCTGCCAGAGGAAAGTAGCACTCATTCTTGTTTTCTTTGAAGCAGAGCTGGAAGAGAAAGCAGGGTCTTGAATGGCTTACTAGTTAGGACTATCTCCTTGGAGGTTTGAATTCTGTCTGATGTGAATGCACAAATCCCCATGACTCCCACATGAACCAGGGTGGTGGAACACCATGCTGTCCCTGGCTTACTCTTGTTAGCCCATTTGGTGGTGCATTTGTTTCTCTGGAATGGTTTAGCATCGATTGATTGGAGCGTGCACTCTGCGTAAAAGGCTGGTGGTCGGGGTGCTCTCCCAGGAAGCGAGATGTTAGGCTTTTGAATGTCTGTAGGCTTAGGAAGCTGTTGAATCCAGCCCTCTCACTTGCTGAGTCCTGCAAGCATTAAGCTGTTGCGTGAAAGGTGGAGATTCCCACCCATCCTTTTTTAAAAGACAGTGAGCAAGTCTGCATTTTCTGAGGAACCTCATCTTGTCAGTGTGCGCTTGGTATTATTCAGTAATTAATGTTTTGGATGCCTTAGGGGACCTACACATTCCTTTGCCAAATTTCTAGATCCTATCTTGGGAGGGATGTGAGAAATAGGTACTGAGCTATTTAGGTTTGGGCAATTCTAAGCATGTACAAAGCAAGCACCTAGGAAACTTTTGGGTCAAATGGGGAGGACCGTAGTAAGTTTATGCACCTTCTGGAGTAAGAAAATCTTACTAAAAAGTATTGTGGATTTCATTTTGAACATCTGCACTTCAGTTCTGAGTCAGGTCTCGTTTAGAAACTTGTCTTCTTTGCTGAATGTGGCTAATGGTCACTGGAGATAGTTGAAATATTCTAGATACACACAGGAAGAAAAAATGTTGGAATTTTGAAGATCCCCTTTTTTATTTCCAGTTTGAGATGTATTTATATTTTGGCTATTTTACGGCTGGTGGTGTCTTGATATGAGTAATTACTTTTTTTTTTGATGGACTCCTTAGTTTTCTGATACTCAATTTATGTTCTCCCTTTTCTACTTAATACTACTGTATTCTACTCAGAAACAAAATGTTCTGGACACACAAAATTTTGCTGGCTCAGGTGTTAGCTGAAAAATTCTGAGAAGCTTAAGAGTGTAAGCCATCATGTGTTCTTAAAAAGGTAAAACATTTGGTGTTCTCATGTATCCATGTCAGTAAAGTGGTCAGAAGATGATTTTTCTTTATATTTTCATAACTATTACTTTGCAATGAGAGGTTTTACACAACTTTGTATATCACAGAGAAATCAGAATTTTAGGATAGGTAAGGAGAAGATTTCTTTATTAGAAGACTTCCACCTTTTGATCAGTACTTACACTCAGGACGCAGACAGAGTGATTTTAAGTTTAATCTGGCTATCTAGATCAGAAGTTATTTCCCATGAATTCACACTCATTCACACAATCTCACTGTGTGAAAACTCACCTTTGAAAAGCAAAGTCCCCAAAGTTAAGTACAGTTTCCTGACTGGAATTATTTGCAGCTCAGTTTCCCTCAGTTAGGAGATATAATATCACATTCTTGTCTGGTTCCCACTGTTCTAAAGGTATCTAAAGTGCTTTGTTTTTAGAGGTTTGTGGGTTTGTTTTTTTTTTTTTCTCTTGTCACCTTGATGATCCTGTCTTTGGTCAGTGGAAATCAGGTGCTATTTATTCAATTTCTGCAACCCCCACTTCACGGGAATATGTGTACCATTAGCTCTCCCTATGGCTTTAGAATAACAAATCTATTCTACTTCGGGAATGCCAAATGAGAGTAGCTTGGGTCAGACATAAAGGAAGCAGTAAGAGGACAGAAGTGAACAAGGAAACATTAGCATGAAAACAATTTCACGTTTATGAATCATAGAGCCTTTGGTGAAATTAATTAAACAACGTGTCCTGAACACATTCAGAGAAAGAGTTCAAAGACAAAACATTTCAATGAAGGTGAAATAAGGTCATAATATTATTTGAAGTGTTTTCAAGAATGTTTGTTCTATACACAAGGAAAATGTGAAAAATTGACAGTAAACCGGTGCTTGCACACAGACGTAGCGTATTTTATTTTACTGTTACACTAGAGGAAACCAGTAACACTTTTAAGCACATAAGCCTGTCATCAGGTGACAGAAAGTCAAATTCTTGGGCCTCATGGATAGGAAGAACAGACTGATACCAAAGGCTTTTCCGTTTTTCCCACTATACCGGAGTCAGTAAAATAGTTTTCGCTACAATCTCTTGCTTGTACCCGCACAGCATGGTCACTACAGCCATGATCTAGCAAATATGAAAAGGCCTTCCATCCTTTTCAGTCACAGCTGTATTTTTACAACCATGCTGACAATTCTGAAAAAGCAGATATCATCCACCAGAAGTACACCCCTGAATAAGCTGAAATGTAGTGTCAATCTTGTAGTTTAAAGGAAAAAAATCTAAAATAAATTACTAAAATTGTGCACAACTAGGTACAATGTTGACAATATTTATACATTTTTCTACCAAAAAAGAGTGTAATTTGTGCTTTCTGAGAGTACTCGTATAGACTTTTCTTATAGTAGAATTTATTTTTTTTTTCTCTTCTTGGAATGTTCTGTCTGTTTTCTTGTTTTCTACACAGTTTTCTATTGGTTGCACTGCAAAATAGGCCTGAGATTTTTCTTTGTATTGCTCTTCTTTCTTTCTTTCTTTTTTTTTTTCCACTACAAGAGTCTCGTTTAAGCCAAAATTGTATTTTTTTTTTTTAAAATATCTGTGTATTCTTGCCAATCTTTAATGAGTACATTAAGGCTTACTATTAAAGTGAGGAACAAAAAAACATCCTGTTCTGGCTTGCACTGGTTTGCATGTAAATTTTGGGCAGGATTCTTTCTGCCTTACCTTTACATTTGTTGCTCTACCTAATGGAAGATGGTGTTATTTTTCATTCAGTAAAAGAAACTATAGAACAGTGTTTCCATATTTCAGCATTTTTAGTGGGAAAAATATCAGTATTTGAAGAAGGATGTCATGAGTGATTATTATAGCAGCTTATGTTTCATTGCTGTGTGGAGAGAGGAGGAACACAGGCATTAAAGCCATTGTGGAACAAAACACAAGAAAAACATACAGTTGAAAGGTAGAAGAACATTCAATACCAAATTCTCTGGTGCTGTAATAAACCCGGATGATGATGATGTCTTCTACTCTGTATTGAGTACTGATATGCATTAAATATTATTGAATTTGGATAAAACTGTTTTAATAATACACAATAAAATAGTAATTTTGTTTTGTCAGAGTTTGATTGCTAGTTAAGGAAATTTCTTTTTAACAGTTCTGCTAGCAGAAAATTCTGCCAGCATTAAATAAAAGCCAGCATATTAGAGTGAGTTAGAAACTTTCCAGTGACATGAATTTCTTAAACTCTGAACATTTTATTTGAAATACTTGGATTTGTTGAATTTCTATCAAGGCATGTTCCTGAAGGAATGCTTCCTAGACTTTTATTTGTTTTTTTCTTGAAGTCAGTGACATTGACCATCTTGGGATATCTATTGTCTGGGGCAGATACATCTGGTAAGCATCTCCCAGGGCCAGAGACTGCTGGAGCCTCTTGCAGCTGTTAGTGAAATGGACATTCTGCTTGCCTCATTGCGGAAGTTGATAAGAGATGAGTAATAGTGCACTTCATTAAACGACACTGCTGGGTGAACACTGGTTGATTAGTCAAGATGAGATTAAAGTCCAAATTTTTAGGGCTGGGACTTAGCTTGCAGTTTATTGCTTGTTTTTCAGACATGAGAAATTCTTGCACTTGGATACCCAAATCAATTTTAATTTTAAAAACTCATTAGATGGTTCCGCTACCTTCTTGTCAATGAAGAATTTTCCCTATTTTTTACTTACAGACTTTTTTATTGCAGAGCAGGAATTTTAATTTTCTTTTGATTTTTATGTTTAGATGTTCCCAGTTTTGGTCTCTCTTTGAATCTGGACTATCATATAAAATTTTCAAATTTTAAATTTGATGTTAATACTTGAATTCAAACTTTCTTAAAATCTTTGGATGGTGCTGGAGAATGTTGGCATGCTAGACCAGTCACATCTGTCAGTTACTACAAAGAAATGAAAATTGTGAGTACTGATTTTCAGGAGATATTTTTTCTAGAAGTTATTTGGTTCTCTTATCCCCAACCATTTTGTAAGATCAAAATCTCTTCATTTTTCATTGTTTTCAAAAAAACATGCAATGCATTCGAGGAGATGGGGGTTATGGGTGAGCTTCATAGCATACCGATCATAGGGCAAAGATAAATGAAGTATTTTTCCTTTTGAAGGCAGTATGTTTGAAAGCTGGATCATCCACTGTCAGCAAGTAAGAAAAAAAATAGGAAAAATGATAGAATCAAACCCTTACATCCTTAGCACAGCCTAAAAAATAAATAAACCTGGAAGAGTGCCAGCATGCCTGTACTTACTTGCAGGAGACTGTTTGCAGCCCCATTGTTCTTATTCCTTGTGCTGACAACTTCCAGCTGTGTGGAATATTTAAGAAGGAATAATTCAACCCTACTGCTAAACTGAGTACTCTACAGTGATCCTAATACTGTCAGTTACATCTTTAAAGAGTTCTGAGTAAAAACAGGGGAAAAATACAGTTTTAATTTTTTTTTTAATTGTGTTAAGAGTTTTTTCAAACTTTGAAATTTGTTTGGTAAAAAGCCCCTAAATCATCTGCTCAACACGTTCCTGTGCTTTTTCCTAAAGATGCTCAATAGTTATCTGTCTTATCAGCTAATTTATCATCACTAAAGATTTTCTTTTTAAAGTATATATCAGTTATTTTTTGTACCAGAAACAGTCCTTGAAGTTTTAGGCTTTACCTCTAGAAATCTGTGTTTATAGGCAGAGCCCTTTCAGAAGTTTAAGCATGTCTTGAGGTTCTAATATAAACCCTGAGACAGATACTGGGAGTACCCTTTGAATTCCTTTCAGAGTTTTAAATTCCCTTTATTTCCTTTCATTCTTCAAAAAAATGGCATTATATTGATTTAGATATTTCTTTTTGAGATAGAACACAATTGATCTGAGAGTTTATCATTGTTGCAGTGCAAGAAGCATGAAAATGTCAAAGATTATGTCTAATTACTAGCCTTAGTCTCAAATAGCCCATTAGATTTCAAAGATTACTCTTGTGGGCATAAATATGTGCTCATATATATATATTTTATTTTTTTTTTTCCCCTCCCTCTTAGTTTGCATTTGCAGATGTATGTTCATATGTCTCTATATATGTATATAGAGATATATCTATATATGTGTGTGTATAAATTTAGATGTGTAAAACAAGTTTTGGAATGTGTATTACATTTCAAATCAGCACAATGAGTCCAATTTCAGCATGCCATCAATGTGAAAAAAAAATATTTTGCTTTTGAGCAATCCAAACATTTCATTTTCATTGGATGTAATATTTTGTGTGTCTTAAATTTCAAATTGAAAAATCATTTCAAACATACAAACTGGATTTTTTTTTGTTTTGAAACTGTCAAAAAAGATCACTTCAGCAAGTTTAGTAACTTGGTTCCTGAAGAAGACATTAATTAAAACTCTCTTTTCCTCCTTTAATTTCAACCAACTGATGTTTTCTAGCAAAATAAATTAAGAAAATAAGTAATGAATGAGGATGCTTTTCAGAGAGAAATGTACTATGTTTTGTTAGCTAATGGGCAAAATAGTATATAAAGATTAGTTATAACTGTTCAGTAACTTGGGAGTGCTTATTTTATCTGCAACACAAGATAGTTGAAGATACAAAAGTAGAAATACACATCCAGTTTAGATAAAAATTCTCATTTTACGGGATTTAAACAAAGCTAATACCAAACAAGGGATGCATAATCAACATAATGTACTTCTACACTTAAAACATTTTGAGTTATGGAAAATGTAAATATACTATCAATTTATATTTTTTTTGTGGTGAGCTCCAGTCATGACTGGAACAGTATGACGATATTTATGTGGTGAACATGTTTCAGTCTTTTGGTAGAAGAAAACCTAATTTATATAATAATGTCTAAATTGGTTCCAAAAATTGGGGAATGATTTTATATTTATGCAGATTCTTAAAAATTTTGGGGATGAAAAGGGTCAAGTGATATAAACCACCACAGAATCTGTGTGTTGTCAGTATTGAATTAAATAAGGGTATTCAGGACAATAGTATGATTGGGGAAAGGGAGTTGCTTTATTTTTTTACTTTGATGCACTCAAAGTACATAGTTTTTAAATGTATTTTTATGTAATTATTTATTTGAAACATGGAAAATGTCTGAATGGTCTCAACAGCAGCTGTAAAAAGAGTGTCTCCATGGCAAGCCCAGGGACAGTGTGGCTGCAGCTCCGGGACGTAACTGCTGCTCTTTTGATGAAAGTTTTAAAAACTTCTTACGCTACTTGTGAGTAGAAAGACAGAATAATTACTGCAATCAGAACATCACAAGCTGGGCCCAGGCTCTGCAGCATGTTACAGAGACCTGTGAGTGTTTGTCTGGTGTTTGCTCTTTCTTTAATAACGAGGGCTGTATATTTCACATTATTTATGTAATATTTAACATTTAAGAAATACAAAACTTTTTTCTCTGAATAATTAGTTTCCAGATAGTTTGTTTGTTTTCCATTTCATTCAGCACATGTACAAATATTGCATTTTATTACATTTTTCAGGATTTTGTTTTTGGTTTAACCAAAGTCCCTTTAATCAAAACACTTTACTGCTTTCCATTTTTCCCCAAGCAGATCTCACAGCAGGTTCTGTTATTTTCCCTGTAAAGAGGAAAAATTGATGATAAAGTTTAGTATCTTTAACGGAACCCTGATTATTTACAGACAGTCCAAAGGCTGTTTTCTCTAAGCAAGGGAGGAATTATAAAGGAAAAAAAAAGAAAAAAAGATTATTTCATTGTTCTCAGCATTGAGGCTCTTTGAGCCTGCAAGCATATTCCAAATATTCCATAACTCCAAAATATACTCTCCAGACTTTTCTTAAGAAAACATACTTTGATTTCTCTGAATTATAAGATGGAGTATTTATGGCTTTATGTTACTCCTGTGACTTTCTGAAACAGATGCTCGTTTGAGTTATGTCAGGTGGTGAAGTAGGGTCCCAAGGCCAAGCTTGATCTCCTCTTCCCTGCAAAGCAGTCAGTAATGTTGTCCCAGCAGGAGACTGTGAAGATAGTGACCTCCCCAAGCTGGGTTTTCTGCTGCAAGGCAGGGGAATGCATCGAGTTAGAGGGAGCAGGAGTGTTAGCTTGGAGCCATGTGAGACACTGTGGACACTGCCTAGTGCTTTCTGTCTTTACCACTCTTTTTTCAGTTGGTTCCAGCCAGCTCATCATAGTAATTTAAGCTGAATTTTTCCATAGATTGTTCCTTCATCACATTATATTCTTTAATTTTTTTTAAGTTTCAACAAAAAGAGGTCATTCGTTTCCAAGAAAAAGGTTGGTGAAGAACAGGTGTTTTGCCAGTGCTCATTTTCTTCATTTGTTTTTTTGAACAGCTGTGTATCCTCTGTGGTTTGGAGATATATATTGAAACTTGGCAGTGAAGTGCCTTTCATTTTTCTCATGAGATTCACCCTGTTTTAGTCAAATTGCAAACTGGGGAAAAAATTGTGATTGTCATACATGCAGGAAGATTTTATGTCTTTTATTTATTCGTTTTGTTAGTGGTGTTTCTAATAACTTAATACTAACTTTACTCTGAACTAAGACACACCAACTGAAACAGGGACAAAAAATTAACACAGAAATATCAAAGTATTTCATTTTGCCCAGTTCAGCTCTATGTCCTGCAGAAATACAGTGGCAGTGTGTGAGAAGATAAGTACCATGATGAATAACCAAAATGTAAAAGGACAGGAGATGTGGTATACCATGGGAAACAAAATTTGTTTCAAGAAATATACTTCTATGGAAAACTTTGATTTTGCCTGTACTCCCATGATTTCTAAAAGAAACCTCACTGTAAGTGCGAGATTTTCTCTGTTCGATTCAGTAGAGACTTTTACAAGGAAGGATGACTACCATTTGTCAAACCTGAGCATGTTGAAAAATTAATTCTGTATCACTTTTTAAGTCACCTTGAACATAGTAAGAATAATGTTGTTATTAATAATGAAGAATGTAATGTATTGCTCCAAGAATGGCGTTAACTCAGAGATTGAGAGCTGCTCCAAAGAAGTCAAAGAAATAATGAAAATCCATCTAAAATTAATTCCTACATTTTTCAGGTCTCCTTGCTATTTCCTAACCCTTTAATGGAGCAGATGAACCAAGAACCACCTTACTAAGAAATTTCAGACATCTGTTTCGACTTAAAATGCCTCCTCTGTTTCCTACTTTCATCAAGTTTCTTAAAGAACTTCTCTCAGCCAGATCTCCCTGGCGTTGTGATCTACGTCAAATAATCAATATCAGTATGCGATAACCTGCAGTGTGATATACTGACAAATACAAACCAGACTAAGCACAATATGGATCTCTTGTTTCTATAAATATGTTATGCTTTCTTAAAGGACTTAAATTTATGAGGGCCTTAGAGACTTACACCTGCAAACATAACACTTTGTTTTACACAATTCCAATTACATTTGAAAATGTACAAATTTCTCTGGCATATGAGTTCCCAAATGCTTTGTCTGTGGAGTACATAGTTTGTGAATTCTGGCTTTTTGGAGGATTTTTTTTCTCAATTTGATTTTAACTCCTTAGAAGAAGCTACAGCTAAACTAATATTAATCAATAGAAGCAATGGTTTTCATAGAGTTGCCACTAAGGTTTTTATGTCATCGTAAATATTAGGGAAAACGTTTGTGCAGGAGTGGGAGAGTAGCTTGGCTAAGAGGTTATATTTGTCTTTTGTCAGCTTGAATGAAGACATATAAGAAACTAGCTTTTACTATTTTAGTTTTTGGTTTTTTTCCTAAGTAAGGCTCCAAGTTTAGACTCCATTTTCTATCAGTGCCGTGGAGACATAGTGTTCTAAAAGGGCCATTAGCCTGATCCAGTGTGACAATTCTTATGTTACTTTTTTACCATGGTAAATCCTTTAACCACTGAAATACTTTATATGCAGCATAAAAACAAGGTCGTGAAAAAAGTAATCTTTTTGGATTTCTTTTTTCAAATTTATTTCAGTAAGGGCTGTAGCCTTATGGCTACGTGAGCACTTCGATCTATATTCGTGGATGAAAGAGGTGGTCACATCCTCTCCTTGCTGCAGCCATTTCTCAATTTCTTACTTTTCCCACCATTACTGTTTTTGCAACCTAGCATTGAGTTGAATCAAAGAGCACAGCCTTTCTTGGGCGGTGCTGGGGATGGGGACAAGTTGGAAAACAAGGCTTTTTTACATAATGGCTGAAAGTAATGTCCTGCAAATACACAGCTTTGATCCTGCATTGGGAACTACTTTATGATATAGTATGCAAAAAGTTAATTCCACTTTATTCTGGTAAAAATATAGGCAGGATGAAGCCTAGGTAAAAGACTAAATGATAAGAATGAGAAATGAAACTGTGTTAAATGTGCTTAGGGAATGGCAAATGAAATCGTATAGTCGTGATAGTAGTGTGCTAGTGTTAGGACATGTTGCACTTTTAATCTTTGTTACAGACTTGGAAAAAGGAGTTAGCCACTCAGTAAATTGTTACAAGTGTGAAGTTCATTCTAGACATCTATATGAGAAAGGATGTCATGGCAGAAAGGAAAACTAGGGAAGGATTCATAATACAAGGTTATTCTTTTAATAAAGCAAACAAACAAAACCTGAGAACCAAGAAACTATCCTGAAATACTTTGTCCTCTACAGGAAAATGTTTCTGGGAAGAACGCGGTGTTAAGACATGTCAGGTTATGTCAGTGTATGCCAAATGGATGTGAATTTGTCAAACAGTATGGATGTGAAAAGACTTACGCAGTTTTGGGCTGCTTATGAAAAGTCAACTTGTTGCAAAAGCCAAGATTCCTGTGATGAGCCAGTACTGGGGTTCTGGACAACAACCTACAATAAAGATACTGCGACAGTGGAAGGGGCTTAACTGGCGTTATTAGGTCTTGCTTTCTGCAGTCTAAAAAGTTAAATGTATGCAATGTACCACAACTTACGTTAGTGAAAAATTTAAGGCTGAAACACCTGGAGAAGATCTTTCCATCAATTGTTGTAGGTCTATTGACTTGGTTTAGTTGCAATTTCCTGGGCCAAGGTCAAATTATTTAGCTGGAAACACATAGGCAAGGTAGCATAAAATACAGAATAAATGTATATTGAAGATATACACACATATGCACACGATCCTTATAGTGTGATAAAATTGGCTGTGGAACGGTCTACTTAGGGAAAAGTATAAATCACATTGTTTGAAGCTTTTAAAGTGATTCTGAGCAAAACCCAGTGTAGCGTGCTGAAGTGGAGTAATCTTCCACTGGCTGGAAAATGGGCTGTATTCCATAGCCTTTCCAAATACTGTTATTCTTTACAAGAAGCCACATAGGAGAAGGATCAAATTTAAGTATGTATGAAATAAGCCATAGAAATTCAAAATTACTTTCAAATCAAAACCAGACCTATGAATCACTGTTACTGCATTGTCTTGATTGAAGACAGCACCTTTGTAGGCTATTTGTGCCCATCATTGAGATTTTGGTACCCAGATGTTGGTCTGTAAGCTTGGTAAAAACTCTGATGGTAAATTAAGGAATCAGCTTTTCAATTCTACAGAAAGATCAGATTCGAAATCCTGATAAGTTTCTGCTTTTTGCCTTTTTCTTTAAAGAGATTGACTACAGTAGTATGTCTACATATCTAAAAATCATCCTGACCTAAACAAAAGACTAAATATTGAAGATGCAGTTATATATATTAAAAAGTTCTGAATTTCCCTCACACCCATTGCTCTTTTTTTCAGCTTATAATCTAAATAGCTTCCCTCCAATGGCATCAGTAATTGTGCCCAAGAGTTATTTTGAGTTTCAGAAATATGTCAACTCAGATTTTGAGGTTTCTGTAGATACAGGAAAAGAGATACAATCCCTGCAACAAAATGTTCTGCCCACCCACACACGGTAGCCAAAACTAAACCAGAAGGAAAAAAACATGCCACTTGGCAGAGATGCGAAGTAACTTGCATAAGCAAAAGCTATGCCTGTAGCCACCGTAAAAAATTAATCTTCATTTTGAGAGTCCCGTGTTGTGCTTCAATTTGTTCAACAGAGAAGCTAAAAGACAAACACAGTTAACAAGATAGTCTGTGAGTAGTAAGGAAAGAGGGGGGAAAATGCACAGAAATGTTCTTTTAGTTCCATTTAGTTGCTTGTATTCAGCTTTGAGAAAGAAGTTTTGCTCTCTTGAATTGCAGAGGGTTTCTAGATGGCTAAATTGCATAACGCTGCAATAATGTGAAGTTGTAAATCTAGCAACGTTGATAGTTATTCGGTCACCGAGTTTTGGTAGTGTTAGTGTTACTCTATGTTAAACCAGAGGGGCTTGAATCATTTGATGTGTGTTTCCTTGGGTATAAAATAGTGTGCTTTAGTCGGATGTTTGGATGCAGCAGATACTATCTTTGAAATTTAAGAGATTTCCTACTTTTCCACTCCAGCAATAGTTGTAAATAGATCTCAAGGCTTGAAAAATGATTTCTGATAATACCATGGCTTCTCACGTTTCATCATGCCATGCTTGAAAAGGGAGAGGAGGCAGGTGGCTGATAACCACTTGAAAACAAACTAAGATGTATGGTCAGATGGAGAATTACAATGAAATATGTTGGTATTAATGCCTGGTTTTCACTGCAGGATAAGCAACAGGTTTCTCAAGAGTATTCTTTTTCTGGACCAATGAAATCTGCACATAACGGGACAAGTTAAGGGCTTGTATCAGGGATAGTGCTGTGCAGTGAAGACAAAATGTGAAGCGCCAGACCAAATTTATCATTTACTCAGTTCCCCATAGACATTCAATCAAGTGTCTCTTGCTTCAGGAAAGTGGATTTTACTTTCCAGATCTACAACTAGGCTGTCCGTAGGGCAAATTACCATTAATCTCCAAGTATGCAAGTTTTCCTAATTGCCCAGGAGTTGTAGTGAGAGGATGGACAGCATTTTTATGCATGCCAGAGAAGTCTTCATGCTGCTGCTGATCAACCTTTCTCAGGCCTCACTTTCTAACAGCTGGGATGAACCTGCTGTTCCCAGGGCAGCACGGCTGTGTGTGGTATTAGAAGGTCCAAATGCAGTTTGTTTCTCTGGGAGATTTGTTCCCCTCCACCGCAAGAAGTACTTGCTGGCTTCAGAAGAGGTGAATAAAAACATATGTCAGAGAGCAGAGCTACACAGATAGTTTTATTTTAAAGACGAAAGCATTTCAGTTTTTGGTTGTTTTACCAAGTTGCCAGAAACTCGCTCAAAATTCATTGTGTTTTATTTTGCGTGCTTGTGATCGCGTGGCAGTATTTAAACTGAAAGCCATAGGTTTGACCTGTGCAATCTTACCTCATGATGTGCTGTCCTGACAGAGAGTGAGGCCTTTAAAGTAGTGACATCTACATAACCAGTGACTTGCTGGAGGCAACCCAGTAATTACTACATGAAAGTATATCTCTGACTGACAGCTTGTTCTCTTGCTTCTCATCATGATGAACATGGAGCCAAAGCCTCTCAGTCCCTGCAGAAAAGTGAAAAAATGCCCTTGAGTCTTTGTTAAGGAGGAACTCTGATGTCCCAGGAGGGAATCGAGCAGGTCTCCTTGAAGGCCTGGGTTTATTTTCAGCAGAATAATTTTCAGAATAAGCAGAATTTTCAGCAGTTTACTCTGCTTCAACTTACTGCTTTTATTGTGATTCAAATCATAGCAACAGTTGTTTTCCAGGGACCTAGATGGACTTTTTGCCTGGCTTGTTGAACAAGGTGTTCAGCATGCTCTGGGTATCGTGTGTTTGCGTATTTGCATGTTTGTCCTTTGTAAGTAGTCTAACTGGGTCGCAGGACAAATTGTTTCTGGAGGGTAGATCTCCCTGTCTTCTGTTAGCACCTTAAAACTTCCAGAGATGTCTGCCTGCAAGTGAAGTAGGCAATGGCATTTTCAAGGTTGTGGCTCAGAGCTCAGTTCAGAAAAGGGGACCAGTACTTCCAACAGCGTAAAGGTTCCAGTCCTTGATCATCTAATTTTTTCTAGCAACATGTATTTGAAAGCTCACACGTGCCTATTGTTGCTCATGCTTAACTGAAAATAAACGATAAAAGCTCCCCAAAAATTCTGAGCACTGCCCCACCTGCCCAAACCCCATTAGTGACTGGTATGTCAACCTACAAAATAACGCTGTGATTGCTGAAGGAGTCCATGCTATTTTTCCATAAAAATTATCTCATTTCTTTTAGCTTACACAGCTGTCTTTTGCTGTCTTAACATAGCTCCTTGTTGATTAAAATTCCTGGCACAGAACAGGCTTTACTTATGTGTACATCATCATTTGGATTATTTCTGTTCCTCAGGGGAACTGAAAGCATGTAATCTCTGATTTGTAAAACAGTCTTGTTATAGGTATCTTATTTTATAGGATTTAAAATACGGACATATTTGGTGTGTTCCTTTGATTTAAAAGAATATTCTAGTAAAATACACTTTCCAATAAGATGGTTGTGAGGTGGTTGTAGCTGCAGACCTAACCAAACACGTGTAAATTGACTGCACAGTAACTTGGCTTCTTCTCCCTACCCCCAGTTTGGTTTGCTCTTCCTTTTTCTTTTAAAATCAGTTCAGTATGAAGTCTGTCCTGACTTCGTAACCGCTTAATGTGCCTTGATTCTAGACTGGAAGTCCCTGATTTCTTTTGAAATGTTCCTCTTGCCCGCAACAAACAGTTTCAGCCTTTCTTTGCTCTGCCAGCAGAGCTCTGGTAGCGAGCGGCGGGTTAGCGTACCAGCCAGCCAAGCTGCTCTACTAGGGCGCTTAATTTTAAGAGCTTAACTTTAAACACCAAGCTTTAAGACAGCTCCCATTAGTGTTACACAGCTACCTTGTAAAATCTCTCAGGTTCAGAAGACTGTGAATCGATAAACGCTTTCCCTTTATTTAAGCCAAAGCTTTAGAATTATCTATGAATCAAATTATCACTTCACTGAAACAAAAATTACATATGTTAAAATGTTAACATTTTTGCCATGGCCGTGTTAGTCTACTTAAAAGCTAAAAGTCTGCTGCAATAACTTTCATAAAGTATGTGGAGGAAGTTGCCTTATGTATTAAATGTATTTAGTCAAAGTCATAAAAGATAACATTTAGCATAAAAAAAAAAATTAGTATGAAAATATATGTAAATTCAAGTTCATCTCAAAATTTTATTTTGTTGAAATAGAAGTGTTTCATGGAAAGATTTTGACTTAGACAGGGAGTGATTATTAAAACCAAACAAAAATAACAACAACATCTTTAAACACTATTTTTTTTCACTCTAAATCAGTTCTTGGTAAAGGCTAAATTAGAGTTTAATACTTATATGTCATGAAAACAAATGCTCAACCTGAATATTTTTTCCCAGTTTAATTTCAAGAGAAGCGAGGGAACGTCTTACTTTATGTTGCAGAACAAGAAAATATTCAGAACACTGATATTTATAAAGGAACAAAAATCTGATCCTTACATCAAAGTAACAGTTATATACCTATATGCCTTCTTGTTATATTGTTTTGCAGATTCTTTAATAGCTAAATTTAGATTATTGTGCTATAAAAATCATGGGTTTTTTCCAGTTAAAATGCCTTAGTACTGTAAAGTCAGTTATGCATAAAAATCTTGGATTTTTTGTGGTGAAAACCAACGGCTCTTATAATTGACCTTCATAAGTTTGCTTATTAAACTAATAGACTAGATGTTACAGGCATCGTGAAATAAATAGTTTTCTAGAGACATTTAATTTACATGTTCTATCATTCGTTTGAAAAAGAGAATTCCAGGATTTACTTATTACATGCAATTGTTCATAGTGAGAAAATATTCAGTATTGTCATTCAATTAAAAGAAGTTGTATAGTATCTGCTAGTGGGCTTTTGCAAACAGTCGCAGAGAGACATGCATGCACGTGTATCAGTGGAGGCAGGAGTGTGGAGAAGTTGGAATGGCTGCTTCTAGCAGATGTTCTCAAGGTGATTTTCCTTATCAGATTATCAATAAACTAGGTTGTTGATTACGTTTTCTTTGGAAATACTGTGATTAATATTTTTTAAACTTTTTAAATAAAAAGAAACCCAAGCTCATTGCATAGAAACTTATTGGAACTGGATTATGCCTGGTGCAAATTCATTACTATAATTAATAAGCTAAATTCTATTTTGAATGCATGCATCCAAAGTCTTTTTGAGTTGTTTTGAGTTACATGGCATATATGTAATCTGCTGCTGCAAGTGTACCCTGTTTCTTTAAACAGCCATATTGCTTTTGTTTCTTCTGAACAAGAAGAACAAGAAACTCCATGTTTGGAGTTACTAGTTTCTATGGAGGGGGAAAAAAAGGAAAGGAAGATAACATAAAGCAAAATCCATGAACAAACAGGAAATATAAAAGCAAAATAACATTCAGGGCCACATCTGATAAAGTATTGCAAGTTTTCCAGTGCATGTTGTTCTAGTCTGTGCATGGGCAAATTGATTGTTGGTACATGCAACAAATATATGGTTGCAACCATATGTTTTAAATATATCTAGATATTGAAAAATGTGGTCCATGAAACACAATATACATTACCTACGCTATCTATGTAATCTATACAGTTATTACCATGGAGACTTTAATGCCTGGTTTCTTCTTCTTATAAAATTAAGCTTACATTTCTTGAAATTCTCCTCTCTTCACATACAAATTAGTCTTATGTATAAAACATATGCAAAGTTGTTTTCCTGATCAACTTTGTATTTAATTGCATTTGTGTTAGAATAGTTTAATCAGTTGGTAAATTTTTCTGATCCCTTACCTGCAGAATGTTGGGGGTTTTTTTTGAAAATATAAAACTCAAAATGAGAACTTTTATAAAGTTCTCATAAATCTTCATAAAGATTATTTTACAAAACAGAGTCAAACAGATAACATTAATGGCTATATCATAGAATTAGGTAAATTCTCACTGATGCTGTAAACTTCAGCCAGGCTTTTCTCACTCTCTTTTTGTGTCTTGGACAGAGGCGTTCCAATATGTAGAGCTCTGCTATTATAGTATTGAATGGAGGAACATGGAAAGAAAAACCAGTGAGCACCCTTAACCTCACTTCACCCTACATTGGTTTAAAAATGCAGCAGATATTCTTTAGTAGAAAAATGAATTATAATATCGAATAGCCTGGAAAATGAGGGAAATGACTGCAGCTACCAGTTACTCAAAGTAATCCACTATGTTTCAGGGTAATGTACTATAAATCAAGGTATTTAGTGGCCAGTTTAATTTATATTACTGACAACCAAAGAGGGACAAGTATTTCATGTATTTCTTTATATCCTGCTAGAAACACTGGAAAGGTCTTGCCTCAGTGTGAATCATGGTCAAGTCTTACAGGTATTTTCTGTTATCTGTTGGAGCCTCATCTTACAGCTGTTGAGGTCAATGAGAGTTTAGTGATTGAAAACATGTTTGCAGTGAAAATGACCCTCTACTCTTGATAATCATTCAAACAGCTAATAGCTCTAAAGGAGCCCTCTTATGTCTATCTTGCTTCCTCGTTGTTAAACATTTTACTTAAAGAAATGCTGCTTTCTTGTATTCTTATTAATTTATATTCTTGATCTCTAAATAGACTATAAATAATACCCTTCTGCTATTTGTGATATACATTATTGCAGTTTTCACTTTATATGCAAGTCTTCTCTTCCTACAAACATATTTTTCCCCAGTATCTTTTACTGTAAATCCAGACTGGAGTTACTGATTACATTTTGTGGTGGCATTTGGAATTTACTGAGCAGATTTAAGTTTCAAGCAAGATTCTTCAGCTGTGAAAGTAAACTGAAAGCCTGTAGCAATTTTTGTCTTATGAGCTACCGTAGCAGACACAAAAACAATGGATGGATGGGGCATCAAGGAACTCCAAAATGCAGAGAAAATGCTTTCCACTCCAAAAGGATCAACCTCATTCAGCATCCTCACTAATGCAGTGGCTCGAAATTCAGTGAAGTTTCAAGTCAGAACTTAAATCAGTTTTCTTTAAATACATGTAAAGATTTCTTGTTATTGTTTTACCTCAACTGCCAGGGATGTGATCCTTAGGACAAAACATACATTTGCGTATTATGTTTCCATACTTTCATCTTTGTGGCTTCTTTCTGATGAATGAACAAAACGTATCACATACCAAGTAAACGTTACAGGAAAAAATGACTCCTGAAACATATTAGCTGCCTACAGTGACAGCCCAGGTCTCAGTTCAAAGAAAGTTGTCCTTAGCATCACAGACACGTTGGAATATGTCCTTCCCACATTCCTCTGAAACCACAGACAGGACATCCTGCACCATAATAATAAGAGCCTGTGGGTTGTGAAGAGCCAGGAAAGAGCAGCATGAGAATAAGGGAAAGAAATTATACTTGAGCAAGAAAATATCAGACCTTTCTGCTAGACTCCAAATTATCAAACTGATTCCTGAACCAAGTTCAAAGGACTCATTTGCATTTTCTACATCATTTGAAACTTATTTATAATGGTATGATACGACTGTAGGGTAATACATGCTGTTTATTTTGTAAGAGAACTGTCTCAGATATAATTTTATCTTGGTTGGACTTGAGCTTTATGAAATCTCAGAACAAATCAAACCTACAGGAATAAAACCTAAAAGCAAAATAATGTGTCCTTGGCAGTTAAATATACGTATGTATACTGTGCCTAATTACCAGTTTTCTGTCACAAAGTGCAAATTAATAATTAATGCCACTAAGTTCTCTCTCAAAGACTTAACTGGAAGATGTTTTGGGGGCACAGTACAGCTCACACTCAGAGATCTTTTCGAATACCAAATTGTACTTCTCTAGACAGTGTGCACTCTGTTCTCTCTTACTTGTTTAAGAAGAGGGCAGATCAGAGGCTATGGAAATGTCCGTGGATATGCATCCAAATCCAGTCCAGCTATGTTTGGTGAATAGCAGCTGTTTATGGGTGCTATTTACTTTGAATATAGAGTCAAGAAAGGCCCCACCATTAAACTACATCTGTCTGAGGATTCTTCTCCAGGTACATGAGCTTTGCCACCTAAGGAATACTCATACATTCCTGTAAACAAGTTTGGTTTCTATTAATTTTTTACTTTGCTTGCTGTATTCATCATTAATTTGTTATATATTTAATGCTCATTCAGAAAAAGAATTGTTTTTCTGTCCTCCATAGAAAGATTAAGAAATTGAAATGGTAATAGTAACTTAAAGAAATGGACAGCAAACAAGAGATAGTTTTAATTATGTGAGTCCTTCATAAAGTGAATTAACTATTCATGATAGTTTTCTTATTCAGTTTTGTTTGAAATCTTCCTTGTAATTTTTTTCCTGTTCTAAAGTGACTTTATGCAAAACCATGGTACTTGATAGTCTCTGCTCTCCTTAATGCCAAAAGACTGTTCAGTAGTATCAGAGACAGAAACCCTCTGAGAGGGGAATGCAATATTCCACTTCACCAAAATGAAAACAAAATCCTTTGATTGTCGTGGAGTCTGTTTCTTTTCTTACAAGGACTGAAGATATTTTGGCAGCTGTACTGCCTTTCTTGTGATTTGTGGTATTGTTTATTATGAAAACAAATTGCCCATCTATTGGAGGATATTGAGCCAAATTTGCTGATGTCAGTGAAGGTACCCTGCGGCTGAAATGAGGTTATTATAATCCATGCAGCAACTTAAGAGGCTTAGAAAACTGCTGCAGAGGAACATCCCAACTTTGCAGCTTTGGAACATTTTTAACTGGGAACCCCTGGCGGTATAAAGTGAAAGCAGGGTCCAGCTTTTGGGTTACGCTTCGTTTTTAAAGATAGGGCTGTACCAATGTCTGTCAGCAGCAGCAGTTTCCAACAATACAGGGGGGTAGGGGTCAGTCTTTTAATGAACAGTGGCTCACCTGTGGTGGATCAGCACATACTTAAACTGACCTCAGCCCAGCACCTGCCTTTTCTGTCTGCAACAGCATCACCATGAATGCCAGGGAAGTCATTCCTCAGGTGGAGGGAAACCTCGGCTTTGCTCTGAGGAAGGCAGGTGAGTGCTAAGAGAAGAACAGCACAGGGCTTTTCTAGTACCTCCCCTGCCTTTGAAGAAATACCAACTCTATATTAAATTCTGATGAGCAACCCAAATTAACTGCTTCTTTCCATAACAGTGTAGAAAAGTGGATTTCCTAAGCACTGATGATTATTGCAGCCCAGTGGGGGAAGTGCCGAGTTATAAAAGGTTGCATCAGAACTTTCCCAAGCACTGAAAAGATCAGGAAAGGCACGATCAGGGAAAATATGAGAAAGTTTTATTAGCCTGTTCCATATTGTGCACGTAGTTTTATAGCAGCTTCAGGCAAGGGACTGTTTTCCAGCTGCTTACTGGGTGAAGTTCTGTTCTTCTGCTAGGTAATGGGATGAGGGGGAAAAACAGCTCACTTGCATCAACAGTAAAACATCATGGACCCCTTAATTGTGAGAAATACGATGTCTCAAATTTTATCTGTTAACTAGTGCTTGTAATAGCCACATGTCACTACTGTGAACTGAACTGCATCACCACCTCTGTGATCCGTTTTCGTAATTATTCTGTGTAAAGAGAACATTTCAATAGCGAACATAGTCTTGCTTCATATCTAGTTTTATTAGGCTGTGACAGTGTACTTTCGCAGCAATTAGTTCAGTCAGTTCCATTAAATACAACATGTTGCAAGCCTTTCAGCTTCACTCATTGCAAGTCTGAGAAACTGACTTCTAAGATCAACAGTGTGATAAGGAGACAACGCTGCCCCCTTTCACCTCGGAATATGGAAATGTAGAAATAATACAGACTGTTTGTACTTCATGTCTTATTAAGATCTGCATCTTTGATATATATAACCCAACCATTCTAAATAGGTACTTTGTGAATGTGATATACTTGATTCTGAAAACATCTGACTTGCTGGCTCGGTATGAAGCCCATACAGGCCACAGGACTCCACTAGATTGCTGCTTGCTAGCTTCATGTAAACTCTAGTCAAAACCTCTTCTTTTTTTTTTTTTCTTTTCTTTTTTTTTTTTTTTTTTTACTAGAAATGAGCTTAGAGGAATAAAAGTTTTCATTTCACAAATAGACACTCATTGGGAGATTGGATTAGATCTCAGTTTCCCTCTCTCTTTAAGGGCAAAAATATTTTAGCAGAAAATTGCATAATTATGTTTCTTTTACCTAAGGCAAGTTCTGCCAGTGAACCTCCATCAAAGGTATGCATTTAAGCAGGAAACCAGCATTTCTGGCTGGAAAGAAAAGCAGCATTATCTCTACTTTGTTTACTTTAACAGGACCAGCAACGATTTAGCACGAACATGAGAGTTTTGCCTGCACATAGCTGAGGGGAGAGAGAGTGCCTAAGAGAGGGAAGGAGATGAAGTCCATATGTTAGATACGAGTGTATATGTGTTCATGCCTTGCTTAGGTTTAGTATACATCACTGAGCAAAGCTGTGAGATGCTATCTCATTGCCAATACATCAGTCTGTTTTGCTTGGATGAAAATTGACCACCCTTCAGAATGCCAAGTCATTTATCAGAATAAAAGACCCCAAACTATCTGAAAGGCAGAGTGCAGGGTTGGTCAAGAGCCTATGCTGGAATGCATTTAATGTCTCTGAACTTCATGCAAGAGAGGTAGAATGCAGCTGCTATTAACACTTCCCTCTATGCTCCCATAGGAAAATTTATTCTGTGAAAGTCAACTGACCAGATAACTATAGAAGCAGAAAAAAGAAAGTAGTAATACATGGGCTGTGAAACCTTATCTTAAATTGGTCTAGTAATATCGGGGAGAGGTACTCATGTTACTGCTTTTATAACTACCATAAACACATTAAAAGCTTTTTGTTACTAAAACCACATGGAAAATGAGTTCTTTGTCAAAGAAATTGATACTTGACTCGGCATGCTCTTACAGCTTAAATAATTTTAAAATTAAAATCAAGAGGGTCTTAAAAATTGTATTGCTCTAAAAATATAGGATGCAGATGATTTTATAGAATCATAGACTTCATGAAAGACTCTTTCACAGCAGTAAAATATGTAAAAGGTATTGTGAAAAAGTATTTTCTCGATATTCCCTCATTACTTACTTTTGTGCTGTTAGCATACTATTAAATGCAGTGGTGTTTGCATGTGTAATGTAGGCGTCATCCAGATCCCAATGAAACTGATGGAAAGAATCCTACTGACTTCAAAGACCTTGGAATCAAGCCCTTACATAAATTAGTAATTAAGCTTGATTAGTAGGTAAGCTTGGCCAATGGAAAAAGTTTACCGAATTTATAGCCTGCTGGAATAATAGGCAGTGGAATTAGTGAAGGTCTTACAACTTTATTGCTGGAGTTCTGTTTTACCACAGCACAGCACAGCATGAGCTATGGGCTTGTATTGCTTTTCTTGTAATTAATTCTGTGCTTGATAGAAATAAGGCAAATGTTTTTTCTAACATGAATTTTTATTGTTTACATAAGATAGGCTTCCTTTTCATTAAAACTCTTGTTATGTTTCCTTTGAAAAACAATGATATAAATTAAGGGAAAGGGAGTATAACTTGTATTAATGGGATGAAATGAAAAAAGGAAGAGTTATGTAGAATATCAGGGAAAACATCCTGACAGCAAGATCTATTAGAGTACTGAATTGTGGCTTGCAGGAAGTGGAGGAAGCCACGTCACTTGAGAAAGTTTGAAACTAGATTGGATGAACCACTGAAAAATCCAGCATGTAAATGACACTGGGAAATGGGTTGGATCACCTAGTAGACCTTCTGTGTCTCTGAAGTCTAAGAATTATTTTAGGAATTGTGCAATTTTAGGAAAGTCTATGTATATCTGGGCTCAGTTATGGTACGGATTATACTAAACAGTTTACATTAGGCAGTTTTCAGCAACCCATGTGTAAAGCTAACCAGGAAAATCCTCAAGGAAAAGGAAATAAAAATAAGATGAAAACTAAAGCCCTGTACCTCTGAAAAGGGACTTAACGTGCCTAAACTTTCTGATTCATACCTGTTTGTCTCACTGTGGTATAATTGCTTGACTGTCCAAGTGGCGGGTAGGATTCTAACCTGCTGGTATGAAAAAAGAGAGGTTGAGTGAGGTCAGTATTTGGCTGATGGTGCTCACTGTATTAACCTCATTCTCTGGTTATCAATGTTTTGATAGCTTAAGCATATTGTATGTGCACTGATCTGGCACTAAAAAAATCCAGTATACTTTTAGGGATAACTATAGTTTGCTATTAGATTTTTTGGTTCCACTGGTTTAGTTTCTTGAAGCCTGCAGCTGACTGACTTATTTCTTTTGGTTAAGAGACTTTGCTATGTGTATTTGACCTCGTTAAATGGAGGGCGCATGCAATAAATTCTATTAAATATGGGGTAGATAAGAACATTACATACCCCCAAAAGCTCTCCTAATACACCATGAAAATATTATTTTCCTTAGTATGAAAAATGCTGCTGCAGAATGTATTTTGGAAGGAAAAAAAAGATCTTTTCCTCATGGCTTACTTAAAATTATTAAGGTGTTCTTTGAAGACCATCTCAGTATGGTTTAGAATTAATCAACAAACTGGAATAATCAAACAGGCATATGTTCAACACTCAGGAAACATTTCAGAGGATTAAAAGTCACAGTGTGGAGAGGAATATGAAATCCTAAACCTTCCTCTGCACTCAGACAAGCAGACAGCCACATCATGAGCAGCTGAATCAGACTTCAGGAACTGCTTGCACAAACTATGAAAATGTCTGGCAAGATAAAATGTACCCTCAGCTGGAAGAAAATGATTCAGTGGTCACATGATGTCCCATGGCCATAGCTTTAAAACAGACTTTCAGAAACATATTCAACATGTGTTGATGATCACACAGATGAAAGCATGTATTGTACAGATGGGAATTCCAGTGTCTTGCACAGAGCCTTCAGGACTTATGAAAGGGAGCATTTACAGTGCACTTTTAGGACAACCGGGGGGAAAAGAAGTGCCTTTATCAGTCAGCACAGTAGTTATGAAAGCCTTGTTTTCTTGAACATACTGAAGTATTCACATGTACACATACGGTATTAGAGATTAATTCATCTGTCCCTTGATGCATTCCTCATTACTGAAATAGAAAAACAAAACAGAAGAAAATGGAAAAGACTGCTGTGGAAAGAAAAGCCCCATTTTATTCAGTCTTAAGCATGACAAAGAAAAAAGATGGTTGGGGTCGATCTTTGAATGTTTTTTTGCATGCACTGTAGATTTAAACTCCCATAAGGTATTTTACTAAGCTTTATTACTGGGTAGAACAGCCCTAGATATTTACTTGGTATATCATGAAGGGATTTTAAAAACCATGTGTAAGACAAACCTACACTTTTTTCCTTTTTTTTTCCTGCAAATTTATTTAAAAAAAAAAGGGGGGTGTGTGTGTTTCAGTCTTTTAAATAATCTCAGTTATAGATGTTTTATTTTCTCTGAATGTGTGTACCCAGGGTACTTCTTTTAGGGGAGGCCAGTTCAACCTCAAAGCAGACAAACAATTTTCTTAAGATTGACTGTAGCTTCAGATTGACATTCCTTAATGAGCCTAAGCCCCAAATCCTGCCTTGCTGAAAACAGTCTAGGCTCACCAAGGTTTCTAATCTTTCAGTTCAACTTTCAGATGTATAACAAACCCTCAGACCAGGCAAGAAGTCAAAATAAGCAAAGAACTTTCTGGATCTTTTCAATGTGTTCTCTGGAAACACATAAATCTCAGTGTAGGTTTTATCAGGCATATTTTTCCTTGGATCTAACCTAACTTGATTTTTCTCATGAAGTTCTGTATTTGTATAACGGCTTAGACATAAAAACTTAGTACAATCTGGGCAGATCTGTATTATGGATATGAACATAAAAATAGGGTGGAATAGACCATTTTACATTAGGGACCTATTTGTAATTGTGAATTTAAAGAAACAGTCACATTTTTAAAAACTGTAAAATGTTTTAGTTGTGTATATTTTGTGAGCACACAGGTATGGTTTTCAGTTGTGATTAATCATCTCTTTGGTGATCTAAGTAGGGTATAGTGAAGCTGTGAATTATGTCTATAGAGTTTAATGCTACAGTTAAGGCTCCTTTCCTTTGAAAATATTCTCAGTTTCCAGGATTATTTAATCAGTTGATTTATGTACATTTCTCAATAGTAAAACTGCTTAAATGCTTTTAAAACTAATGGTACAACTTGAGACAGGACCGACTGTCAACTGAGATAGGTGGAATTACATCAGAGATTAAATTGGCCTACTCTTAAAATTATTAATGTTGGCCGAAAGACCAACGTGGTCCGCATTCAGTCGTAATTCCCATTGACCTTTGTCAGATTTTTGCTTGCAGAAGTGAATAAAAAAATGAGACTTTGGCTCCTTAAGCTGTATGTTATTAAAACAAAATTGGTGACCTTTCTGGTAGATGATCAGAGTGGTAAAGTCAGGTTTCTTGCCAGGCTGGCTGGCTATAAGATTAAACTTTGAGGATTTATAATTGCAGTAAAAATTAGTTTTGCCATAGCAAGGAACTGAACCAGTTTAAGACAAATGCTTTCAGTGGGTGCAGTCATTCCTGTAGAGATCAGGTTTCCTTTGCGCTCTGTTTTCTGTAGCCCATAGGTAATAAATTCCACCTGGATGAATGGCAGCAGTAGTGGCATTTAGTGTCTCAGTCAGCCACCCAAGGTAGACACTTTGCTCTTACGTACAGAACTTGATCTCTTTGTCTTGGGCAACGCCATCACACATTACAACGAACCATTTAATTGTGTAATTTCATTGATCAGATTTACCACTGCTGTCTTTGTTGCTAATACCTGTAATTATGTTTGGACTTAATGAAAAGGCCACAGCAAAATATATGAGGAGCCCTATAACCTGGTTTTCCACATTCCTGGCCTTTTTTTTGTTCCAGGATTTGTAACATGGTAATTTATGATGATAGGTGATAGATAAGTGGTTTTACTGTAATGCCAGGAAATTAGTTTAATTGCACTCATGGCCAGAAGTGTATTTCATCCAATCGTTTTATAGGGATTGCTAGAAAATAAAAATAGTAATAATAATGATTTTAAAAACAAAACAAAACAAAAACAAAAACCAAAACACAAGGAGAGAAATTCTGCAGCTCTATTTCCAGCAAAATTTCACTTCTCTTTGTTTAGGTCTGGCTTTAGCAAGTTTCTAAAGGTATAGATAATAGGTGAGACAGAAAAATAACTGTGAGAAATTGAAAACTGAGGCAAATAAGCAATTAGTGTAATTTGGCAGTATCATTTTATCTGTGCTATGTTTTCATGATAAATATCACTTCTATAATATTAGTTGTATTTTCAATATTAATATTTCAATATTTCATTTAACTTCAGTGATATCCCTTCAAATAACAATCTATTTTAATCTTAGGACATAATTTGTAATATGTGCTCTGGGAGCTGACCAAATTCCCATTGATTTTTCCATTGTGGATGTTGCCAAAATTTTGCATGAAGCTGAAATACCCAAGCTTGTAGTACCATCAATGGCCTCTAAATGTTCACGGTGAACACATCTTCTGTGTGTTATTGAGGAAAACAATGTATTTTGGAAAAGAAATTTCTAGGAAGTTACTAAAGCAGGTTACAAATGAGATGGAAGACTAATACATAAAAAGATAAAGGACTTGTGAAGGGTAATTGCACAGCCAGTGTTTCCCAGTTGGAAGAAGCACTTAAACGTGTCAACAAGACTTGTGGCAACATCTGCTGAGCACATTTTGATGCCATCCTTTATAGACACTCATTTTTACAAAGCATAACCTTTTCTGAAACATATCTGAGGCTACAGTGCTGTGAGCAGTATGAGTTTTGTACAGGGTTAAGAAACTGAACTGATTCAAGGAAGGATCCAACCAACTTTTGGATATTTGTCTGTATGGACTGTGTAGCAAAACAGATGTGACAAAGATCGAGTGGAACCTCTTTCTTTGAGAAAAAATGTGTTATTAGAGTCACTAACTGCATTTTGTGGATCCTAAGAGATGGTGGTAATTAAAATATTCTGGGTCTGTTACACTGATAATAAGATGCAATGTTAAGGTCAGTATAGGCTGGAAGGGACAATGCGTTGGACCTGTATCTGAATTCCAACTGTGTCACTGTGCCCTGGACACATCCAATTATCTGAATTGCACACAATCACTAACTAGCTTACAATATATAAATGATGTGCTTATATGGAAACCACACAAAAAGGTATGTTCTGAGACTGCAGGAGAAACCTAGTTGGTGTCATCGAAGTACTGAACACTGTCAGTCTAGTAACCAGTCAGTTGTCTTCCTCTGCTCATTTGCACAGAGGACATCATGAAATCCAACAAGGTAGAGTAACAAGCATACCACAGTTTCAAGGATAAATATTTTCAGGATAATTCTTCTGCATGGAAATATTATGATCAGACATCCAAATAAACATTTTCAGACTTTTTTTTTTTTTCTAAGGGAGTTGGAAGGATCTTAGGAAATGAGTAATTCTTAGAATAGTCAGGAATTTACTTAGGAACTTATTAATTGCTGGACACTAGAGAAGTACTGACATGTCCATTATTCCCTGGGCATTGGCACTACTCAGTGGATGTCCATGTGATTAATGAAACGAGCATGGTCCAGAGAATTAACAGTGTCAATAAGACCTTTGCAGAACTTGTGGAAAGTCCGTGGTTATTAGTGTTACAGAGAGGTGCAGAAAGTTGAAGAATTTTTGTAGCTGTTGGCATTTCTTGGGAGATGTCCATAAAAATGCTGGAGGTGGAAGATACATAAATTCATTTAAAGAGTGGACCTTCAGATCATATGCAAGATGGCTATCAAAGGAAGAAAAGCTGTGTTTGATTCTAACAAGCTACACTTGGGCAATAAATGACAGAGTGCCATTCAGTGTGTGAATAAATCATGGGCATGCAAAACTAACTTGGACTTTGTGAAATGCTTGTGCCCTGTCAAATCAATGAATGCATGTGCATTAGTAATAGTCCTTGTATGAAAGCTAAACACTATATCAAGAAACAAGCTAATGAAGAAAGTAACACTATGTATTTATGTCAAAGAAAGTCAGGAATATAAGGAAGAGACAAAGAGATTTGCAATATCACTAGAAATTAGTATGCCTTATAATACATCTTGTAGTACGATTCTCCAAAGGAAACAGCATGTTACTTGTTTGCAATTAGTTCAGACAGGTAATAAATTAATTTTAGCTGTCTTTGTTAAAATATTTTTTTTAGCTAATAAATCTGTTAGACTACAAAAAAATATATATGACTTACCATTTTTAGCATATGACTCAGGCTGTTTATTATTCGATTCATTTAATTGAATGTTAAATGCTTTGTAAAGAGAACCTGGAAAAAGGTGTGAGCATTATATCACTTGTTTACAACACTTGTATGTTTTTGAAAAGACTGACGTGAGAGGAAGCCAGTTTTGGGAATATGCTTCAATACATCTTGTGCATCTTGCAGTACTGAAAGTCAGAGGACTTGAATTTTAAACTTATGATTTCATGGGTTTATACATTTCTTGACAGTCTCTTTTTCTTTATTTTTCTTTTTTATTCAGGCATGTGTATATGATGGACAGAATATATATATTATTTAATTGGCTAATACATAGCAGTATTTTAATCTATGAAATCTATAATTAAAGATACCAGAACAAAATTTTAGACCACTCTTTAAAACATGTTTGCAGAACATTTTGTCACATATTTCTACCCATGCAAAACTTCATAGATCCACATAATATATGTTTTCCTTCCATTCTTCTGAAATAATTTAGTAAAATTTGCCTATTAGGTAAGCTTAGTTTTCTTTAAAGAAGGTAATTTATGTTGAGTAAACTAACCGACAGAAATCCAGGATAAATTCCAAGAGAGGATGCCTTGCATTTAATGAACAGCCTGCATGCTAGGGGCATCTTTGGTTTTTAAAGTTTTTGAATTGGTTTTTATTGTATAGCAGTGTCCTCAGAGATCTAAGATTTACAGCCCTCATTAATTTGATTTATAAGACTAAATGACAAGCATACTAAAGGATCTGCAGCTGATCCAGTCAGCAACGTACAGATAATTCAGATTTGTCCAACCTGGTCTTGTCAAGTCAAGCAAAATAAAATCAATCATCAAACAGAAGGAGTGGGAGTACTTGAGCTGAAAAAGAGAGTCTGTTTCCTGCTAGGGGACTGTGTCTGGGCATCCTGTGCCCATTTTACATTTCAGAGTAAATACTGCAGGAAGTGATTTTTTTTTTTTATTTTTTTCTTTCTTTTTATTTTTTAAGTGTTGAAAAACTACTGACATTCTCTGAGAAATCCCCTTCTTCTTTTCTTCTGTGCCATCTATAAAAATGGCATGGTGGCAGTGCTTGGAAATAGCTTTCTCAAAGACAGTCCAAGTCAGAAAATTGATGTTTGCCAGAGAATCACATTTCCATCTTGCAGCCACAAATAATAACCTACAAAAGTATTCACTCTCAGTTTTAAATGACCTATTGTGCTTGCTGCTGCCACTGAAATTAACAGTCAGTCAACACAACTGGTAATTTCCCTTCCACTGAGAACCAGCTGTGAGTGTGAGGCATGTGTGCCCTGACTGAAGAGAAGAAAGCTGGCTACCTGAGCAGAGGACCTGATCACTTCAGGGGACCTGTGGATTCCTCCCCACCTTTACTTCCCATTTGGCTGCACATGCATCACCAAATAATGCAATTTCCATACTTGGGTTGAGCTGGGATGTGGAGGCAATGCTTAGTTCTGCTACCTAGTGTACCAACATTGAGCTGTGTATTTCACTAATCAGGGGTTGCTTGTGAACAGCTTTCCTTGAAACTTGCAGAGAATACACCAACTTTATGTCTAATAATGGCTACTGAAATCTATCTTCTTGCTGAAAGGACAACAGAGAACTAACGGGCCTTAGCCCCCATAGACTATCTGCCTTGCATGTATTTTAGCCGATATCTCTAAGGTGATGAGTGTCAATGTACCTAATGCCGTGAACTAGTCATGTGAGCCTGTTTGTGAACAGTTCATTGAGCAAGGAATTGTTTTTTGCTTTACTAGCCTTGTTTTCATGCTTGTCTGGAGTGATATACAATGAGGTGGTTTCAGTTGAGGACTTTTGAACTTTTTTTAATAACAAAACCTAGTTTGCTCTAAATACAAGCAGAAGTCAAATCCCCTGGTTAATGGACAGTGCACTACAACTTAAATCTTGGCTTACAAAGATTAAAAAAGCAAATTCCTAATACCATGTTTACTTCCTGGCACAGCAAAAACCAGTAGAAAATACTACAACATGTTCATGAACAGGTGCTTGGCTCCCTTTGCTGGTGGCTCATTAGAATGCTGTGTAACCAGATTATACACTGGTGGACAGTTAAAAGCCAATAATTTTAATTAGTGCTTTTTTAGATCTATGTGCCCAAGAATCTCTAGGAGCTTGACCTTGGGCCAGAAACCATTCTGATGTTTTAAGTCGTGGGCCTGCTAAGATGCTCCTCTTGCTAGTGACTAGTTTATGACTCATTCTCTCCTCAGTTAGTCATAGTATTGCGAGTTTCCACAGTGTGAAGTTGCGACTAAGAAGAGGAACTAGGGCAGAGAAAAAGCTAGGGAACAAAACTAATATGGGAAAGATTTACTATTATACTATATGGGCTAAAGGAAAAAACAAAATTAACCAGACTTTTTCATAATCTAATGTGAGGTTCAGCAAGATAAACTGCAAGGAACTGTTGGGGTCCCATGGAGTCATTATACATTTCTAAATTAACATTAGTTATTCAGGAAAAAAAATATTAAAAAAAAACCACCACAAACCAAAAACCACAGACCAGAACACAGGTTATCATGAGCACCTCAACAGTGAATCTTTGCTCAGTGTACCATGGATTACACAGCAAAATTTGTCTTTGAATAGCTGTAGCTGTATTCTGTGAGCTAGGGTGATCCTTTACTCAGGTTAGTTTGGTTGGGTTTGGTGATGGTCTTACCAAAATATCTGGGAGAACTAGAAAAAGTCCAATAGGAAGTAATATAAATCTTTGGACTGATAGGCTTAACAGGACAAATTTTGAAAGGGGAGCAAGTGAAAAGCTTCATAGGAGAGCTTATGCAAAACACTTTAAATAGTTAACAGTAAACAATAAAGCCATACCTAATTACAACATGTGATAAGAGGACATAAGGGTTTAGAAGTTTCATATTTGCAACTGGACTAAAAATGTTTCATGAAGCTTTCATGTGTTCAAAAACTTAGACACCAGGTAAGTAACAAAAATACAAGCAATTTAATCCCACCATTGCTTTCTTAGACCTTCCTTCTTAGGCTATGAATTCTTGAGATGGTGTTATATTCTTATCTATTATGGGACAATAGTGTGTCATGTTGACACATTTAGTGCTCTAGTTAGACATGTCCTGGGGTCCCATTTAAAAAACCAAAGCCTTGCAACCAAAGCAAATACTTTCTCTTTGTATAAACTGAAGACATACACAGAAGATCCCAGGGCAGAAACAGCTATACAATTTATTTGTGTCCATCCAGCTTCATCTTAATAACACACATAATGACAACTTCTTCTGGTGAGAGAGGAAGCCATGTAATCTTTACAGATAATCAGCTCTAGGGATATTTTTTTTGCACTGAAATGACAGTAAAGACTAGGTGGGTGACTTAAATTCACTTTAGAATGTCATGGCTTATAAAAGCAAAACCCACTGTCATGCATTCTTTGCAGCAGATTTTGTAGCATTTGATCTGCATTTTGCTGGTCTATTGGTAAACTGGTACCAGTTTACTACCATCTGTGGTTTTTTTCTGAAGAACCTATTGCTAAATTTTTTTTTTATTTTTGTCTGAAGACGGCTTGTCTTCAACACAGCCAGTTTATAAGAATGCACTAGAAACACAAGAGAACAAGCTGGAAGCATTTGGGATAAAAGGCTTGTTGATTATATGTGTAGAAGTGCCAACAACTCTTCAAATGGATAGCAACCAACACCGAACCTCAAAAAATTCAGACTGTTCAGTTCAGATAGGCATCCAAGAATTAGTCTGCGTAGCCAAAACTTGTCCAAACCTCTTTGGTCTGGAAATCAGGCTGGAAATGTTATGTGATCAGACTTTCTTATGGGTTTTCCAGTGCTCATTTCCTTTTGCCAGCAAAATATCATGAGAACTTCTTATAGCATGGTGTGTCTGCAATTAGGTTTCTGCTCTTGGCTGAAAAAACCCCCCAACGTTTAACTAAGCCTGTTTTGAACTTATGCAGGCAATGGATTTGATGCAAATTCCATCCCTAATAATTACATAGGAGAGATAAACCATATACTCTCATGAAATGAAATACTCATAGTATTAATTCCTTTGCAAGATTTTGAAGCCACTTCCTTTCTGCTTGTGGCACTAAATCCAGTAGTTTAATTTTAAAACTGAACTTGGAATGAAATTGAGTTCACTTGTAAGTGAACTTCAGATTATGTCTACCAGTAGAAAAATTGCTAATGTAGTAGAATTGTTTCTACTCTTTCCTTTTCAATACCTTTTAGAGTATAATCATATTTTGATCTATATTCCACATGAGCCTTTTAATGAAAACCAAAAAGACAACTTTTGCTTCGATGGTTTTGCTTTGAATTAGGCTAGGGGATCTGGCTAGCATTGGAAAAATGTATCTGAAAAAGGTATGAAGTGGTATGTAATTGATAAAAATATGTTAAGCCTACAAGAGACAGGTACGTCCTAAAGAAGGCAGAAAAGCTTGCAGAATAAGAACAATTAAAAATAAAGCTGAGAATACTGCATCACTGGTGTAGGAGAAATATCACCCCAGATCCTGAAGTCAGTGAAACTGGTTACTGTTTTGTCTGCTGAGAGTTAAGGTGAAGAACTAAGAAATCTTACACAGTCTCTTCCTATGACTCGTTTCTGTTGAACTCAAACATTTCAAATGATAAGAAGTCAATGGACAAATTGTGAACTGAGTTGTTGCCATCAGATATCCATATGAATTCCTATAATAACTCACACAGTTGCTAGCAGTTTCATGTGGGTGCTTGGAAGTTCAAATTTTGTTTCTTCCTCTGACTAAAAATCAGCTGTGTTTTAATCACTAAGGGTAATATTAATCTATAATTAGCTTAGAAAATTTAGCTTCAAAAATAGGAAAACTGGCCATTACTAAATAAAGAACTTCTGGCAGGGTGCTAAATCAGAGTAAGAAAGTTGGAGTTTTTACATGCAAGTGTCAAATAACATATCTATGACAAAAACAAAGGAACAGAAAGCTGGAGAGTTTGCCCTTTACCCATCAGCAGCCTTTCCCATACAAAGTTGCCTGCCTGTTTGGCTTTCTAGGTGAATGAAAAAAGCTTCCACATGTTGCTTGTGTATCACTTTTTCAGTCAAAAAAGGGGTTTTCAGAAGTGCCAAAGGACAGATTTTCCAAAAGCTTTGAGGTGACTTAGGTGCCGTTTGTAGCATAAACTGTAACGCAAAAAAAAGCCTTAAACACCTTCACATTCAGTTCCTTTGAAAACTGGAAGTCAGCTCCTACATAATTTTTCTGTTTTTCAGGATTTTAACTATATAGATAAGTAGTTGGTTTCATTTGTTCCACTCCAAGTCTCCATTTTCTTTGTTGCTTTAATTCTGTGTATTTCTAAGAACACACACAGTTTTATTTGTACTCAGCGAAGCTCTCACCAGCTGTTTTGTTTCCCAGAGCTTTCTGTAAACCAGAAACATCAGGCATATTTTATAGTTTACTTTTTTGTTGCCACTAGTCTGATTAATATCTGATAGACACATGCTTTGGAATTTGTCAGGAAAGGGATTCATCTTTTATTTCAACTGATTTCTGATGAAATTGCCCACAAAAGTAACCACAATGTCAGAGGTTAGGGGAAAAACTCTGTTAAAAAAAGAATAATTCAAGACACCAACATTGAGAAATGTTGTTATTTCTCCCATTTTTCTCTCATCATGTTTCTGGTTCTATTATACTCAAGTCTTTGAGATTTTTCTTTGAATTGTTACTTACAGTGCCCTGAGCTGCTTCTGCCTTAAAAGCAGAAAATCATACTAAAAAGGACCATAGTTCATTACAAGAACTAATGATCTTAAGTAGCTTGAACACACAGCATCTTATACACTGTGGAGCAAGGAGTTATTTGACTAGTTAATTGCTGAGCTCTGAATAAAATCACTGGGTTTGTATCAATAGAATGTCAAACCATGATTATTCTTCTCTCCTTCTCCACTGTTCCTGAATGAATGCCATATACATATAGAGGAAGGAGGACAAGAATTACCTAGTGTGGTTTCTCTGGAAATGAAGCTGTTTTAAAGTAGTCATAATAAATGTTTTCTGTTTTGTTCTTACTCTCACCTTTTTTTTTTTTAATTCTTGGCAAAATGCATGAGGCTTAAATCTTGAATAACAATGAAAGGAAGATTTTTTATTTTTTTTTTAAACACAAGTGTTGTGAATGTAGGCTGATTTCTGAGACTCCTCAAAAACAAGAAGCCTGACTGCACCTAGGGTAGGCAGGAGGCTAAAGCAGTATCATATTAGTGAACTGGGTGCTGGTAAACCATGGATAATTTAGGCCTCCAAGGGTAAGTTGTCTAAGGACTTTGCTAGATCTGGGAGGGGCAAAAGAATCCAAGGAAAGCTCAAATGGGGGTTTTAAGATGTGTTAATCCCAATGTACCCTGAGTATAGAAATACTATGTGGAATTCAAGGTTATTAGGGCAATTACCATAGAGTGAAGGTCACATAAAGGTTCTCTTGTGCCTTCCCTGACTGATGTCTGAATGAAATTCTGACTGGTCAACCTTGTAGGAATAAATTTTCAGTAGTTACTTTTGAATCTGCTCTTGCGTTCCTTCTATTTTGTGATGCAATAAGTAAGAGCTCATTTTAACCCTAGTTTCCCCAAAATAATCATTCTTGACAAGACAGAAAGTAGTCTAAGAAGTATGTAGATCATGGCATACATGCAAGTATGCTTTCCTACATCTTATTTCAATGCTTATGGCAATATGAAAACCCAGGGAATGCTTTAAACACATTATTTCAGAAAAGAACATTGATGCACAGTTGAAAATTACATCAGGCAGCAATAGTAATTTTAAGCACAGTTTCCCTTCTGGGAAAGTACATCAAAAAGCAGGGGTACCATTCTCTTTTGTCATTTCCTTCAAAAACAAAGGAAGGTCTGACCTTACGTATTTGGATTATGTTAGTCAAAACTGAAAGTATATTAATCAGTTCTGATTCTTGATAGAGCCCTTTTGTCATACAATTGTTCCTTAAATAAACTCTGAGTAAAGGAAAAGAAGTTGGAAACTTAAGTACAGAATGTGATCAGGTTAAAATGCAACTGATCAGACTGAAAAACACTGGCAGGTACAGAAAGAAACACGTATAAAATTTCTCTCGTTTACTGCAGATAAAATCCCACTGTCATGTGAATAGAAACAGAAGAGTGTAAATAATCTGCTGGTCCTTGACAAGAGCTTTTCCAAAAGGTGAAGTGAGGGAAAGAAGAGGCAGGGATCTGAAGACCTGATAACAATTGGATCATTGTCCTTCTCAATTCTGATGATTACATGATTAATATCAGTCCCATTCTTAATTAGATTGTTATAATACATGCATCACTTTTGTTTGCCTATGTATTTGTCCTCTACAAATAAAACAAAACAAACAAAAACAACAACCCACAAACCTCAGATGCAATGTAATTGCATGACCACTTTTCTGCAGAAGAAAGGAAAAGATCAGAGTAGAGCCAACTCCACCAAACTTGTGGAAGTTTAGAAATAGACAAAAACCAGAGTGACAGCAGATCCCATCATACTGAAATATTTTATCTTGGCCACTATACACAATTAAAATTAAAAATATAAATTACATTTATTATCTGTAGAGAGTCCAGTTTGGTTAACCATATGCACCTGAGTAATTGTAACAGACTTACTTGGGCCGTTTATGTGCATTATGATGACAAGTGGAAATAAAGGTGGCAAAACTAGATCCATTAAATATAAGTAAATCTTGCCTTAACACCAAGAGATATCAATTCAACTATATACAATTCTCCATCTACAAATCATTCTCCTCTCTCCCATAATGTACTGCTTCATCTCCATAGAGAAAAATCTACCAGGCTTGACATGCCTGTCACTCTCTGCATGTGCAACAGCTATGTAGTGGGTAATTTCACAGAAGCCCTCTAGATACCATCAGAACATTAAAACTACTTTCACTTGAGCATGTTTACCACAAGATCTAATTATTTTTTTCATTATGAAAAATAGGAGGAAAGGAAATATATGATGTAGTTGTCTGTAATATTGACTGTTTTGCTTTCTAATTCCTTCCAGGCCCCAAAACCCCAACTCCTTGTTGTCAAAGAAAAGAGAATTTCTTTATACTATTCTGAATTAATTCTGGCATGTTCAAGAAGGAATACTTTTTACATAATTCCTCTCTTTATTGGGAGTCAGAAGAGAGACCTATGTCCATTTCAGACAAAGGAAGGAATGTTGCCTGTATGTGTGGATGATGATTCAGACACAGGCAGCAGTTTTAGTAAACTTCTTCCCATTCAGATAGAAACTAAGAATACTGGAATTAGAAGAAAGGAAGCTCATAGTATTCCTTCCTGGGAACTGTAGTTTTCTAATTATTTATTCTAGATTGCAAGAGAGGATAGAGAATTTCACAATGAAAAACACAGGAACATTGAAGAAAAAAAAAATCTTCTTTGTCTCAAAAAACCTACCTTGATTAATTAATTTCTTTCTGTTAAATATGTAAATGATAGCATTTTTACCTTCCTTTACAGACTCTGTGACATGGGAGAAAAGTACAATTTAGAAGCTATTCTGTAGCATACAGGAATAATTAAACTTTATGGCAGGGTATTTGAAACAGGCATGTGGCTCAACCTGGAGTTCTTGAATCCCCTTTCAGTATTATTAGTTATGAATTACAACTAAAAGTTTCTGACATATTTCATTGACAAGCGATTCTTGGGATAAAAGCTTAACTATGACAGTATAAACATTCAGTAGTTCCTGAAATGCTGCTTTAAATTTAGAAATCAAGGTTTCTCGTGAAAGTACTAGTGAAGTTGGATAGAATTTGTGGGACGTGATAGGACATAGGCAGGATGAAATGTCCAGCATTTTGATTGAGATGCTACCAGAGGGACTGTAATGGGGAAACATATAGACACATGAATTAATTCATTTCCATGAAATCCACTGAACTATTTGGAGCATCATTACCTGTAGAGACCTGTAATGCTTTCTTAGACTCTAGACTGAATCCAGAGTCACTGTGGCTAAATGCCATTTCAGGATCATGGTGGAAGCATTGTTTGAGCTCCTGAATGTATCTAATGCAGCAGTGCTGTTGTGTGAGTACTGCAGAACACTGTCTGGGGCCAAAGAGGTCTAGGAACAACCTAAATGTTGTGCTCCAGTCTTAGCTGAGCAGGCTGACATTGATGGGGTGGGACTTGTGTATTGAGAAGGATTCTTGATATTTACAAATCTGTCATAGTGCCTGCTAGTATCTGAACAACTTCCAACACTGCTACTGTCACCATCTGTGAGAATTGAAATTGTTCTGCTTGTTAAAAAAAAAAAAAAAAATTCTAATGAAATTAATTACTGTTGGTGGCTGGAACTAAAGTGAGGGTGAACTTTCAACACCAGCTCTTTTTTCTAGGTGAGAACTATTTTTATTCCCACTGCAAAAGTTTCAGTGGAGAAAAAAGACGAAAAGGCTAGACAGGTAAAGCAAATGACATAACTAGGACCCTCTTCCTAGTTATGGAGGTGTTTGATGGGCAGTACTTTAAAGATGGTGACAGTAGCTCAGTTTTGGCATCTTTATTTCTTGTGGGAAGTTTCACACTAGCAACTTGGTAACATGCAATTTTACAGGCATGTAAGGTAGGCAGAAGTTATAAAATGCTTAATCAGTCTGACAAATTAATTTATGTTTCCTCAAAGACAAAAATCCAAAACCTTATGATTTGGTGATGGTTTTTCTTTTTTCTTTTTTGTTTTTAACTTTTCATCAGTACCAAATGACAAGCAGGATTTAAAAGAACTGAAGGTTATTTGAATAGGCATAAATTCTCTGCAGTCTTTCAACTTTTCAAAAATGCAGGAGCTCAGTGCAAATAAAAATAGGAAAAAAATTCTGTCTCTGGAGTGTTCCAAAACAATTACAAACAAAGGAGGAACTTCTGCATTTCTCTTCGTCATACGCATAAATTCATATTGAAAACCTCAGCATTTATATCACTTCAGTCTGTAGTTCTGTTTCTTCTTCCATTCTTTGTTTTATCTAATCCAATGTAATACTCCCTGGGGCAAAGAATTATGAGGTGTAATAGAATAACACTTATCATGTCAGTTTAGACTTGTGGGCACTGCATACATATTAATGATAATCAATAGAACTTTGATTTTACCATTAATGTGCAATCACCATGAAGGAAAGTATCTCAATGATTTCCCTTTTTTCTATGGTGTATCATTACTGATTTAATTTTGCATTTTGATCAAGGAATCAGGATCCTGTTGTGATATTTTACAAATGCATGAAGTAAAAATACATCAACAAAAAGTAGCCTCTGTTGAAGACATAATTTTTTTACACTTTATGTGATCTATGTTTATTAATTATGATAGATACCAAATGAAGTAGTTTCCACCAAGTGGAATTTTCATGTTTTAGTTACGTTCCTTGATATTAGAATCAGACAGAGATAAAAATAGTAATTCTTTTTCTCAGATGTTTTTGTTGATTTGACATTTGTATTTGTTCCAGTTGAAGAAATAGAAGGAAAGTACTTGGAACATGCTATTAATGGGATCTTACACTGTTTTGAGGAAGGACAGTTGGTAATCTCCAGACCCTGCAAATCCAGGTTCCCAGCAGCCTGCTGTGTGGGCTGCCAACAAGCTGGATGAGGTAGCCAGCAATAATGCAAGTTCTAAAACCTGCCTGGCAGTGAAACTCATATTGGAGCCTGTGTACGGTCTGTCAGACCGACTTTGAAATTAAACCATGTCTGTGAAAAGTTCTAAATTGGCCAAATCATCAAATTCCAATGAAAAATTATTTGGTAAGGATTTTTCCAACCTGCTTTAAGTAAAAGGAAACTAATCACCACAGCCACTGTTGTGCCTGTTCAAGTTCCCAACTGTAGTTGTTTCCAGTGTTCCAGGTTGAAATGATTTGTAGGTCCACAACATACTCCTAAAACCAGGAAACACTCGTTCCAGCAAGGGAAAAAAAATAAAGGAGAAAAAAACCCTGCAACAATGTCAATGGCCAGACTGTTTATCATTCTATCACCTTATGTCTTTTCTGAGAAAAGTCTGCCTGTTGACTCTCAAAGTGAGTTGAAATGAGTAATTTATTTTTCTGATGTTTATTATGTTATGTCATATCTGAAATACAGATATCTTAATCTGGGGAATACAAAGGATATTTTAGAACCAACAGCAGTTACAGCTCCACACACAGCCACTCCCTTTGAACTAGGATATCAAAGGAAACTCTCAAAATGCAGATAGATTTTTAAAAGCAGTGCATGCTGAGTTCTTTAGAAAATGTGCTTGTACATGTCAAAAAACTGATAGGTGCCAGGCAGTTCGTAAATCACCTTCATTGTAAATGGAGGTTTTTTGGGAAGCTTGTTCGTGGTAGCACTGATGCTACATGACAAGATCCAAAACAGAAACGGCATCTTGATTAACTGACTGTATTTCCTAGACAGGAACCGATCTATTGCTTTATGTGTTTACTTTCTTGGCTCTTGCATTATAGGTCTGGCCAGGTGAATGATCCCCATGTAAGGGATAGTCCATATGCAGTGTGTCTTTCTGCACAGAGAGCGGGGCCTACGTTTATACTGCACAGAGAGCGGGGCCTACTCTGTATCTGTACATGCTGTACATCCTTTTACTTGTGTAGAGTCTTGCAAAGGTGTCTTGTGCAAGAGTCTGATCTTTGCAGGTATGACAACACAAAGTGTCTGGCATAAGGCTGGAGATCCTGCTTCTGCTCCAGATCTACACTAATTAGATAGGAAGAGGAAGCTCAGCAACAGGAGGATGGTCATTGAAGTGACATTGGTTTCCATAGGTGGGTGACTCGCAGTCTTTCAAGCTCCAAGAAGAGCAGCCCCTTGAGTGGGCTCAGGGATTTTGTTTTCTCATAGGAAACTCTGTACAGGAGTCCAGGTGTGAGGGTTTTACAAACTTTTGTTATACGTGCTTCAGTGGCACGTTATTTAGAGGAAAACAGAAAATTGTTCTTTTTTGTTTTGTTTGTTTATTTTATTTTGGCTTCTCTATACTTGACTCCTGCACATGTAGCACAGTCAAGAAGTTCTTTTGAGAGCCCCTTGCCTCACAGAATGTCCTGGCTATTATCCTGTGCCTGACGTAATAACAGCCAGCTGAGTGACAGCAACTACTGGTTCCAGATTATGCATCTGTCTGCTTAGCAATGGCTGAAGCACACACAGCTGGTGTGCATGGGAAGGACTGGCCTGTGTCCTAATTATTCTGCAAGAGAAAGAACCAGCCATTGGGATTTGCCCAAGCCTCACTTTATCCATGATGAGCTGTAATACTAAACATTTTTGAGTGAGTCACTACCAAAACCAACTGGGAAATAGGCATTTCAGAGGTGAAGCTGGACTGGTTGGATAGTCTGTGGTGTTATATGGAGTAATTTTTAAATGTTGTATATGGAGCTGCATGGATGTATTTCGCCAATATTGGTGGTCATCATGAGCTAGCTAAAAGTTTCTTTTCTGTTCTTGAACACGATGGACCATCCATTCAGTATATGTCTGAACAAAAAACAATACTAGAGGGATAATGGTGTCATGACTCTGTGTAGCTTCAGTGCATCTTCCTGACTATTTTAAATTATTGGTCTAGTGTTTATGGCTAACATGGGAGCTGTGAAAACATCTGACATATCTCACAGCCAAAGTACTTAACAATGGGAAAGCTCGGTCCTATGATCATCTGGCCCAGCCAAAAACAATGATGGGAGATAGATAATACTGCCGACGCCCAACTGAGTCTTCACAAAGAGACCCCTTGAGACCTAAAACATCTCAGATCAAGATTCTGTCATGATAACAACCTGAGTGAAGTAGGAAACTTCCGAAAAGTCTCCACATCGTGCAGAGCAGTTGTTTTATGTAAGCTAGAGACTGATGATGAATGATCGCTTCCAATGTGGTACAAATATCCACTGAATAAATGTGACTATTTGGATGCTGCTTTTGCTGGTGAGTAATATTTTTTTTTGAGGTCTCAGGAAATATGTAACCCAAATAAAAAGGAGTTGTAACACTGTGGAAGGGATGATGGACCTATTTCCAACTCAATCTTGTTTTGTGCAAAAGTTGGATTCAGAGGCACCCATCTGAATTTTGTTCATACAGAGCAACAGTCATGTGAGCTGACTGTACTTCATGCTTCACTGTTTGCTGTATACTGGGGGCACTGAGGTCCCACATGGCAGGTAATTTGGCATTTGGTTAGGATCATTATGATCTGTAATGGCTTCATTCAGTGTCAGGTTCGCATGCCTTTACTGGCATTTGATATGCAGCACTGCAGGCATCTAGGAATGCTTTTCTAGAAAAGAACTCTAGAGCACAGGTTTAATTTCTTTATGCAACTAATACAGCTAAGCAACATGATAATGTTGAGTAAACAAGCCAGTGAGCCAACATGAGAAGGAGGTTACAAGTTGATCCTTAGACTGTGTCATCTTGGTAGAGAGGCCTGCCTCAGCCTAAAGATGAGCTTTTCAGATTAGAAGGAAAGGAATTGTTAGCAATTGTCCAACGTGCAGTGGTTGTCTCTCACCTGTATTTCAGTATTAGTTTGGCCAGGCTCAGAAACTTTTTCTGAGAAAAAATTAGGGGTTCTCAGTAAAAATTCTGAGATAAGTGCTGTCTGAAGTTTTGTTAAGCCCACTGCTTCAATGAGACATTAGAAGGAAAATATTTTGGTTTTTTGGTTTATTTTGGCTTTTCCTTGTTTGGATCCTTTACAGGACTCTACAGAGGAGTGTGTAGGATGGGCAGTGCGCCAGGTTTGCAGCCTGTACCATCCTTCAGGCCCCAAGAGTTCATTAGAAGAGCTATAAATGTATTCTCTGCTGAATGCCTGGCAAATGACAGGGGAAAAAGGGAGGATAAGAAGTGAGACTTCTTTGTAAGCAGAGAATTCATCCGTAGCTCTCTCTCTCATGACAGAGACTCTCACATGAAAACTTTTAGGACAAGACATGAGCTGCAGTGCTTCTGATGACATGAGCCCATGGTAGAGCTGGGAAATGGGAATTACGCAGGCATTTTTCCTGCTTTTTCTTCGTCTGGAAAGGGAAGGTGGGTCCATGAGACTTTGTAGGACCTGTTGATGAAGGTTCATTTTTTAATGAGACTCTTCTAAAAGGGGATTTCAATTTTCTTACTTGATTTTATAGATTTTAAAAGTGTATTGAGTATGTTTATAATATTAAAATAGCTGAGGATAGAATCAAGGGAGAATCTTACTACAGTAGTCAGTACCAGTGCAGGCAGGTGATAACGTTTGAATTCCCTGTTGTGAAACTGCCCTTGTGCTCTTGCCATGTGGCTTAGAACCTGCTTGGACATGACCTATTACTTTGGGTTCAAATACATGTGAAAAGTAGCAGGCATCTTAAGCACTGAAAGAGATTCTCATCAGTCTATGAATGGCTCACTTTATGTAAATATCTATATGCAGCTTTGTTTTGTTTATTTTGTGGATTAAACCTCAGTCTTAATCTGGTATCCGTTTTGGCTTTGAGGAGGCATCCGTGCCACTGTATTGAAGGCATAGACAAGGAATGAAAAGGCAGTTTTTGTAGTCGTTCCAACATTACAGGAAGAGAACACTTAAAGCTAGCCACATGTGGTACTCATGCATAGAAACTGAGACTCTGTGTACTTGGCAGTGTGGAAATGAATAGAAAGAGAAATTGAGCCTAAAAGATGACAACTAAGACCATAATTATGAAATGCAAGTTCTATGACTAAACTTTGCTAGAAAAGCTGTAATGCAATCAGTCACATATTGTGAGACAAACCCACACATAAACAAGAAAAGTCTTTTTATTGTCCCTAAATCATATGTAAAGCTGAGAAATAATGAATTTGAATAACTGGCCCCAAACCATACCAAATTAATATGAGTGTTAACTTAGGTTTTTCTAAAAGCAAATTAAGGGCCTTATAATCAAGACCGTCTTTCCACTGAAATAGAATTTAATAGAAAAATCATAATAGTCAAAAATACCCAGCTCTTAAAAGACTTACAGATATACTATTTCAAGTTTCAATAAATCTCAATTGATATTTAAGATTTGCAGCTAAACTGCCAAAACTCTCCAGCTGCCACAAAAGCTTTCTTGATGGAAATGTCAGTATGGCTTTCCGAAGTCCCAGACACAGGCTGAATTTCATGGGAACTTTAGCCAAGTGCTTCATCTTTCAACCTTCATACTCTTCCTCCTTACCAGTGTCAGTAATATTGGCAATTGGTTTGTACTGCAGTAATTTCTTCATTATTGTCAACTATGTAAGAAAATGAGAAGTCTTTATTTCCTGTTATCTGTCATGCAAATGGACAAACACAACTGTAAAGCATAACTGAAAATGTTCTTGGATGTACAACTCTGGAATTAATTTTTCCACAGACATTAAAATCCCTCTGCAGCACATACAGTGTCTCCTGTATGGCCAAGCTCAGAGTCATCATTGCTCTAGAATCACTTCTGACAAGCAGAATAAAGGATTGCAGTCAGCCTTTAAAGTATATCTTTCCAGCTCTCTTGCTGATGGTTTTATTTTGTTAGCAATCCAGTTCTAAATTGTAGTTTTAGCTTTCATTTCTCTGTGTATTCAAACCAGACTAAAGCTGTAGTTTCTTGCCTGGAGCTTCTGGCTCCAGTGAGATAGAGTGGTACACAATAAAACGCATTTTAGATACACGTATAAAATAGTGTCCTCTGAAGTGACTGCAACCATTCTGGAGTGAGACCTTGGTTCTGTGATAGACATCAGCTTAGTAGCAGTTTAGCAATCTCTCATGGTTTGGGCTGGACTGGCCACTGAGATGAATGTTACGCTCTTTTAAGAATGGAAAAACTGGAAAATATCATTATGCATAGTTCACTCACAACATAAATGATGTGTGCAGTTCTAGTCTCCCTGTCTGAAAAACGATTATATTATCACTTAAGAAGGCGCAGAGAAGAGAAGTGGGAATGACCAGAGATACAGAACAGCTTGCATAATAAGAGTGATTGAGAAGATTAGGACTCCTCCAGAAAGGATACAAAAGAGGTCTATGAAACCATGAACAGCATGAAGAGATTTACTAGTGATCAAAACTGATCATCATTTCCTGCAGTGTGGAAACTGAGGGCCAACAACTGAAGCTGGTAGGAGCCTAGATCAAATAAAAAGTAGGTAATTCACCTGAAGGAGAGAACTTTTCGTAAAAGAATGTTTGTTCTATGGAATGCTATAGGACACTGTGGATATAAGAAATATATACAGGTTCACGGGAAGACTGGACATGTATTTGAAACAGAGAGTCCCTAGAGTACCTGAGCAGATTAAATCATAATAAGGTCAGAAAATCTGCTAAGTTAAAAGCAGCTGCAGAGTGGAAGAGAATGAGAGGAAATAGCCTCTATACTTGCTCTACTATGCTTTCTTACATGTCCAGTTATGACTACAAAATATTTGATTACCTAGATAATTGGTCTGAATCAGTGTAATCACTTGCATTTTTATGTTCTGACAAGGGCCTAACTGTTGGTGTGACCCAGAAACAAATACTGAGCCTCTAATTTCTGTAAGATCCCTTTTTTTTTTTTTTTTCCTACAGAAAAAATGCTTTATTTCTTAGCTTTACAGCTGTGGGATCTACATTGTGTATGAAGTTGATCAGAGTTATTCTTACCTCTCATCACAGGCTTTCTAGAGTCTGAAGAGTCAGTTAGGAGTGTATACTTTCATGCCTGTATCTTCACAAATGTGTGATAAAATGCTGAATTAAGCTGGTGCTACAACAGAGAGTGAGCTGTGAGGAGGAGTGAATTCTGCACTGTGTTTCATTGTCTCAGAATCAGAAACCACACAAAGCCCTGATATTTTAATTTCATTTGCTTTGCAGTCATTCTAAAAGGCCCTATGAATGTTTAGAGCATCCTTTTGTGTATGAAAATACGAAAAGTTAAGTATTATTAGAAACCTATTTTCATCTAGTTGTGAACTGAATATTCTTCCTGGCAATGAAATCAATATCTAAAATTATCATTTGGAGAGAGGGAGAAATGGGTTCCATATGAGGATAATTATGTGGTCGTCTTCTCTTGAAGTAATACAGAAATCACTACCCTGATGAAAGAGTCAGGAATAACTTGTTTATCTAGCATTTATTTAGGCATTTATTTGGGCATCACAATGCTAAAACAGGTCAGAATGAATCTGACCCAGATATTTGATGTCTTGATTATTGGTTATGAAATTGAACAGTAACTTTCAGCTAAGATGAGCTTACTATAAATCCTACTAACTGGTTTTTTGAGGCATCACCTCTTATGGTGAAAGGATTGTTCTGTCTCTGCACTAAATTCAGCCCTCGGTTTCTTTAGTGAAATATCCAGAATAGGTGCCAATTGTGGCAGAGGTTTTGGTGGTGTGGATTCCTGTCCATGAGATCACCAGCTCGTTAACCAACCATGACTTGGTAATGACCACTTGGTAAGTGACCTATACTGGATTTGAACTGGTGACCTTAATGTGGAAGACTCTGAATGCCAATTCTAATCTCTGGAGGATTTAATTTCTGTTTTTTTATTCTAAAATAGACTTCTTCCTCAGGCAATGTTGCGACAATAGCCTTTTCTCTTTTACCTTGAACTGCTCTGTATCTTTCACAGCCCTAAACTGATAATTTTTATTATTGCGTTCAGAAATAATCTTAATTTACGTTTAGTTCACAGAATATTAGAAAACTTTATTTTTCGGCTAATGTTTATGGAAACAACAAGAAAGAATTTTAACAGCTATACTCATTACCCTTGAGAAAACATGCTACGCACTGGAGCATGGGAAGAGCCTTAAGTTCCTTACTCCAGCAAAAGCCTAAGTCAACAAGACTTGTGCCTGAGGAACTGCCACAGGACTGACCCAAATATTTTGATGTTTCTAGTTACAGAAGTACATGAAAAGGAGAAAGAGACAAAAATCATTCCAAATTTCAGATTAGTTAGCCGGAGCTTATTTATGTAGCATTTTTTACAAAATAACTATCTGTAAGATTAAGTTGTGTAGCCCTAATTGAACTTGAATATGTATCAGATATACTGATTTAAAACCCACAATGGTCCAGTTATTTGGAAACATATTTTAAAGGACAATGTTGGCTTTGAGTGTTTTTTCAAGTAGTATTTATGTATTGATTGCAATTATCAACCCTTGCCTGAAATCTTATATTTTCATAATCAGAGTAAAAAAATGAAGGTGTAAACTAAAACATTAGTATATTCAGTATTCATGAACTTAAACTGACATTATTGCTCAAGACATGAGGTTTTATAGTTATTTGACCCTTATTTTTCATGGCAAATTATTCACAATTTTATCTTAGAAAATCTTGGATGTTGTAAACCTTTTTTTTTGAGGGGGAAAGAGGGAATATGGGTGTAACTTGGGTGCAAAGTTTAAATTAATATCATCAGTGAAGGGCATACAAAGCTGGTGAAGGTCTGGAGAATGTCTTATGAGGAGAGGCTGAGGGAGCTGGGGTTGTTCAGTCTAGAGAAAAGAAGGCTGAGGGGAGACCTTCTCACTCTCTACAACTGCCTGAAAGGAGGTTGTAGAGAGGTGGGGGTCGGTCTCTTCTCCCAAGTTACAGGCAACAGGACAAGAGGAAATGGCCTCAAGTTGTGCCAGAGGAGGTTCAGGTTGGATATTAGGAAACATTTCTTCACAGAAAGGGTTATCAATCATTGGAATGGGCTGCCCAGGGAAGTGGTTGAGGCACCATCCCTGGAGATATTCAAAAGATGACTTGACGTGGTGCTCAGGAATATGGTTTAGTGTTGGTTGTTTTTTGTTTTTGGGTTTTTTTTGGTTGGTTGGTTGGGTTTTTTTTTTTGTCAGGGCTAGGTTGATAGATGGACTAGATGATCTTAAAGATCCCTTCCAATCTAGGTGATTCTGTGATTCTGTGAAATTATGAATAATTAGATCCTATGAATCTCGCTTGATAGATATTCTTGAGAGTTTTTCCTCTTCTATGCATTACTGATTCCTGGCTTGGGGGGGGGCTGGGGGGGGGCTGGGGAATTTTACAATGAAATCCTCCTCTTTTGGTGCATAGCTTATATGTCCAGGCATAAAATTTAGAAAGATAAGTGAACAACCCTTCTGTGAAACATAGAACTTGATCAGACTGATGAAGTTGCAATAAATCAGTGCTGCTTCTTCAAGTAATGATATAGAATAACTCAATATAAAATCGTGAATAAAAACAAAACAAAACAAAAAGCAAACAAAAAAGGCAATGAGTTCTTTTCTTCTCAAATATCTGCCAATTTGTTAAATACATTACGGAGCTAGACATACAATCCTTCTCCTGTAAATATCCACATGGATACTGTGACTTCCCAAAGATTCCAATATTGCCATATTTTGTTACTGAAATTTCTACATCTCTTTGATCAAAACGGCCAGTCTTCAGCATCTGGTTAATTACTTAACATATTTTGTATAGCATAACCAGGAAAATACATTTTTAATTACAGATCCATTAATCCATTACAGTTAAGAAGGAAAAAGAATCAAAAGTTTCATCTGAAGGCAAGCTAGCTGACTGACGAAGTCAGATAAGAAATGAACAAAGATGCATATTATATTGTATATTTATACATACTACACAAAACTGAGATCTGGTTTGGAAGACTGTTGTCCCTGACTTGCAAGACTGAGCAAATCTGGCAACGGCATGGACATATGCTGAGTTTTGTTTTCCAGTGTAAAGTCTAGGCATTTTTCCTACAACCCAAAATGTCTGTTTTATGAGGTCTGTGTTATGCTTTCAAAAACATTTTTGTACCATACATCTGCTATACAGCATAAATCCAAGTGTGCTATGCTCATCATAGGAAAGCAGATTGAAATTCTTATTTCAAGGTATTTTGAACTTAAAAGGACTGTTCTTTTTCACTTTTTTTTTCCCGATAAAATGTTAAATTTTTAAAGGAAAGCTTTTTCTTTTTTAATTTAATTGCCTGAACAGATAATGGCCCTTCTCTCCAAAGACATAGTCTCTGCCTTTCTCTGGAAAAAAGAACTTTTAAGACAAATTCAAAAATGATGGAATTTTTATGATAAATTAAGAAGAAAATATCTTTGACCTTTCTTTCCAAGGTTCTCATTTAAATGCTCACTATTTTATGACCTGCTTCAATGTGTCAATTTCTGTTTAATTTTGCTTGTGTCTAGTTCCTTCAGAATCATCAGAGAAACTCCATGTGTAGATTCACTGGACACTAAAAACATCACTTTCATTCATGAGATTGTAGGGCTTGCTTCCCATGGCTGCTGAAAATTTTGAGAAAACACTTTATTTTTGCCTACAGTTTACTCAGTATTTTCCTCACGGTTTTTCATTATAAAATGCAAGTTTTGATAACTCTGGAATGTAGAAAAGAGCCTTGAAATATTGTCTTCTGAGGGATGAAATGTTTATAGTGTCTTATTTCTATGCAAAATGCAAGATGCAAATATGATTTATTCCATGATAAAGTTTCTAACTTTTCTTTCAGCCATATGACAGCCAGTTGATAGTAGTGTAAGGGACTCACTGAGGAGTAAAGCTGGCAAAGTCTCTTTTAAGCTGATAGCCTAATTTACAGTAAACCAAGCAAGCCCCATGGAAAGCACAGGGGCCTGCCAATTAGTAGCTAAACAGCAATAACAGCTATAAATTCGATCTCACACTGCTATCAAACCTGTCATTATCTCAAACCCTTTGAGTGCCATGTTGGGTGCCAAAGAAGACTGTTGGCAACCAAGACCACACAGCTGCTCGCTCACTCCCCTGGCTGTAAAAAGATTTGGGATATTCTATTGAAAATGTAGTGCACATAAAGTAGATGTGATGCTGCTCTAAGCAGCTGTACAGTTTTTCTGCAGTCCCTGTTTTTTTCAGGGAAGACAAAACTTCTGCTGTGAGTCACAGCTCATACATTTTTCATTTCAGTTCTTTAAAGACAGGAGTAGTCCATGGGATGACCATTACTCCAAGACAAGCTCTGAATTTGTGAAGTGCTTTTGGATTCTTTTGAATGAAAAGCATTACAACTTGTAAACCCAAACAGTGATATGTAGGTTGCTGTGTGTATTGGCAGGCCAGGGAGATGTCATCTCAAAGTTGCCAGTAGCAGAGGGTTGTACCTGGAAGCCTTTCTGCTACAGGTTTTACTCATTTCCAGCTTTTCTCAGACCTCAGCCTTTCTCTTAATGCAATGAGTGGGCAAATCCGTTGATCTTTGATCCAAAGTTCTTCACAGCTGAGGAAAACCTTTCCTGTGACTTGAGTGAGGATGGATGGAAGGTGTATGGCTGTGTTTAAGATAGCAGTGTAACTAATATATAAATTATGAGCTTTTCTGTAATGAAAAAAAATTCTCATTACAATATCACAAATCTAAAATTTATTCTGCTAGTGTTTATACATTATTTCATATAATATGTGGGCATCTGTTTACCTTATAATGTCATTACATTTAGAGTTGAGCAAATCAAAAAGGATTTATCCAATAATGTTTTAGAGAAAAATACTCTCAGCTAATTCATCATGCTCCATCAAAGACAGGTGGATAATAAGGGAAAACATTTATAGACTTAGTTTTATATTCTATAAAAAGAATATTATGCTGAAAGCAAATGCCATCTTACCATTTGCATTATAAAACTCTCAAAACCTGATTTCTTTTTGATTACTATCTGCTACATGGGTTTCTCTGAACTGGAAGATAGATCCAGATAAAGCCCCAGTTCTCAAAAGGTGGAAGAAAAGCTGAAGTCAGAGTTTAGGTCTCATTTGCATTACAAATTTGTAAGTCAGAAAATGGACCACGTAATGGGTCATTCTATTGGGAATGTAGTCTTCATTAGCTGTTGTCAGTGTCATGGAAATAATAATGTAAAACATGAACAATTTGATTTCTACTGCATGTGTTTGAAGTATTTATAAAGTAATGGTATGGTAACTAGGCTGTTCTTGATGTGGGCTAAGTAGCTCTTCTATCTGTTGTAGTGCTGTACTTTGTCCTGTGCTTTGGATGTGATCTTTTATTTTACTTCGTGATGAAAATGACTCTTCTGGTGATGTTAGTACAGAATTTGCTGTGACTTCCTTATCAGGTTCAGGTTCTTCAATACGATGTTGCTGCTGGACAGGAAGAGGAAAGAGATGCCTTGAGACACTGGAACTGGTTGCCCATAGAGATTGCAGATGTTCCTTCCCTGGAAGTGTTTAAGGCCAGGTTTGATGGGGCCTGTAGTAACCTGGTCTAATGGAAGCTGTCCATGCCCATGGAATTGGAACTAGATGACCTCTAAGATACCTTCCAGCCCAAACCATTCTGTGATTTTATGATTCCCTTGTATTCAGTTGGATAGTGGAAGAAAATTTCCAGAGACCTATTTACAATTCCAAGCAAGCAAAGGCAGAAATTTCCCTTATTACTTGATCTCTATGAATAGTGACATTACTTTGATGACTATAAGGCTAAACAAAATGGGATTTCTCCTAACTTTTTCCCATTATATACTTACAAGATATTACACTAATTAGTATCTGCTGACAATTTTGTGCAGCATAATTTTATGTAACACTTTTCTAAACAGGCTGTTTCTTTCCTAGAATGTAAAACAAATTAATCATACAAATTTGCTGTATGTCACTCAACTTCCATGTTATATCTGTTTAAACACATATGCCTATTTTGTCAGAGAGTTTTATATAAAAGCTTTTAACGTCCACACAGACTTCTAGAATATTTAATTACATTCTCAAAAAATGGGAGGAAGGCGACTTACTGAAAAGAAAATATTTGAAGTAGTGGAGACTTATTCTTCAAGCACTAGTGGTCTCCAAGTATTTTTGGCAAGACATTTGTTCTCTTTTAAGGACCAGTGCAAACGCACAAAAGCTCAGAAGCTTAGGCATGTAAATTTTCCTCTCACAGTGGTATATCATTAACAATCTGCAGTGTTATTGATCCGAGGACCCTCTGACTGTGAGCTGTGGGGAAACACACTCCCCTAAGATCAACTTTTTATGTTTAATTTTGCCTGACAGTTTTTTCTAAATCTTCAGTAGTACATAAGAGCTAATTTCAAACTAATCTTAGTTTATTTTCAGTTTGTGGGGTTTAGAGTTGTTTCTTTTGTGAAAAGCCCATACAGATGTAGAGAAGAGTAAGCCACGTTAGGGATTTTGCAGCCTTGATCCATCTTTTTTATGCAGGAGGCAAAAGAATAGCATCAGGCAGAGAGATGCGTCCCTAAAAAGACTCCATGACTTGAAAGCTGATGCTTCCTGAAGGGAGCTTTGTCATCTCCCCATCCACCCACCCGTTTCTCTCTTCTCCTCACACATGGAGTCATTACCACATCCAACAGCACTTGGCTCAGTGGTCAGGTAGTGTTGGCACACAGTTTTATGTGGGGCCTCATTGTGTAAAGGAACCTACTGTCTAATATTTGCTGCTGAGAGAATCCTGCTTTTTCTCCTCTCACTAGTATTATCGACAGTGGCTCAGTCCAAGTTAGGACTGTGATTGGGCCACACAATCACAACTACTAGATCTGCTTTTCTTCAGGTATAAAAGGAAGAGAAAAGGACTGGAACTGGTCCTCACATAATCACTCACTAGGAGGCTCAGAAGACAAAGTGACAAATGTGGCTTCTGTGTAATGACTTGCAGGACAAGACTCTACGGAGGCCCATTTGAAGATGGCATAAGTTAGAGCAGCCCTATGATTGCTGCAAGCTGTGTCTATGGCTGAGATCCAAGCTGAGAGTCAGCAAAAGCAGATGAAAGCAAACAGCACTGTTTCCTCTATGCCTCTTGCACTAATGAACTCTATTATCTTTATGAAATAGTTTCTCACCTACAGCTTGCAAACGCAATAATAATTTGGTGCTTTTAGCTCTTGCATATTCTTTAGTATACTGTTCCCAGGCCGATTCAAAATCACCACAGGATAAAAAGATTGTTCTCAACAGCATTTTTATGCTGTTGATTTGAAATATTTTGAAAACCATTAGATTGTTCCAGGCTTACCGGGACATTTCCATAAAAATAAGCAGCAAGCCAAAGAATCTGAGATTCATATATTACAGGATATGGTCTCCTCACACCCTCCGCCTACTCATTTGGAAGTGTCTCATGGTTTTCCTGCATCATTTGACACATCTGTAGTCATTTAATTGTTCTAGCCTTTCAGACTATATTGTGAAACAATTGCTTACAGGACTCATTAAAAGAAAATATAACAAAAAATTCCCATGCGTTGTACCTCCTCCACAGTAACAAAAGCCTTGGAAACTTGCAGGGTATCCAAGAAGTTATTATTTTTTTTAACAGAACGTTTTGACCTGAGTTAGAGTAGGCAGCCAGTATGCAGCATGAGTATTTGGACGATATTTCTCTATGTCTAAACAAGTCATGAGTGGAATGGAAGTATGTTATACATTGCATGGGATTTTTTCTATTTATTATTTGTTTATTACAGTTTTGGCCCTGATTCAGAAAGGTACTTAACCACTTTTTTATGTCAACCCTCAAGTAGAAAAGCCTTTTCTTACGTCCTGTTGAAATTAGTGGAAACTAAACATATGCTTAGAGGTAAGTATTAGCTTGAAACTTTTTGCTGACTGGGATATTCTCTCACACTAGTCTTTGGAAGTTGACCTGGCAAGAGATGTTATTGGAGTGCATCTGTTTATCTCAATTAGTATTGTGTCATACAGGAGAAAACACATTGCCAGATGCCTGAAATTCCACTGTTCCCTACTTCACTCCTTAGCAGAGAGGAGAACTCCCTGCATCTCCAGCTGAGATACCAAACATCTGGCAGATCTCTAAATTCCCATCTGACTCAAGGTCATAGAATGAGACTCTGCTATTGATGCTAGACTAGGCTTCTGCAATGTAATGGATGTATCTAGTTGCAAGTGTTTAGAATTGGTTGCAAAAAAATGATGTTTAACAGTTTCTGTTGAAACAGTCATTATTGTAGACATAAACGTGGATCATTGACTGATGAGAGCCTATCTGGAGAGTGTCACAAGGAATATATAAAAATGCTGCTTAGGTTTTGAGGGAAGGATCATATCTGGATCAATCCAGCACTAAATTATCCACTGACAAATCTTGGTCATGAGAATATTTTGGAGGCAATTTGGGAGTGAGGCTTAGTGTGTCAGGCAGATCAGCTGCCTTAATGTGAAAATGGCTTGGCAATAGGAAAATATAAATTAAACATTCTTTGCTTTCTTCTGTCTTTTTAGGGTGCTTGACACACCTATTGTTTCGGAGGTGAAATGTTTTATTTTCTCTGAGGCAACGTTTTGGAAACATTAAAGTTTTGGAAAGACTAGAAAAATTTTATCACATCCATAAATGTTTTTTACACTGACTTTAAAACAGGTTACATAAAACCAAAATCTATTGTATGGTACCTGAAGCAGAGCTAAATGTGTGGTTTTCTTAGCTTAATTAGTAGGCTCAGGTGAGGAACAAACTTCTTCAAGAGGATTTTACCATATTTAAGACAGATATGTAAAATGTATTGTGCTGCTTCTCAGAGTACCAAGTGAGCCCCCATTTATTCCAATTTGTCCACACTTTTATGCCACATTCATTGTTACATTTGACTGCCTGGAGACTTGAATCTCCTCCGGTTCAGCTTTTCAGGCACACAAATATAGTAGTGATGAGTAGAGATCAGCTTTCGTTAAAGCTCAGGCTCTCAGGCTTCAAGATCATTTGCATAGGTATAGTAAGCTCTGCCTTAAAAGCTGGGGATCTCAAATGCTGGCCCTGGTGCTCAGGACTAGGGGAAGGAATAATAGCCTTCCCCTCAAGACAGTGGAGACAGGTGGGGTATGTCCTGGGTCAGTCAGGTGCCATGAAATCCTATGAGAGGTGTCCTGTTTTTAACTTCCCTATCCTTAATCAATTTCTCCTTATTTTTACCATGATTTCTCCCACCTCTGATCTCTGACCATACACTGGTTTTGGCAAACACCTCATCAGCTTTAAGTGAAACATAGTAGGTTCCACAAGTGATAATTTCCAAGGTAACTTCATTTCATCAGAAAATCACTTACTTTCTCTGGATTCAACCCTTGCCCTAATGACTGGGAAACACAATAACCTATAGCAGTTTTTTTTTAGGACAACCCATTGCCAAAGGTGTTTAACAAGTGTGCATTCCCTGGGGAGACACAAGGAAAATCATAATTTAGCAAGCATGGGAATAAGTTTTGTGATGAAAGTGAGCACTTGAAGGGAAGCAGAAACAGTACAGTGACTTAGCAAATCCCTCCCCAAAGGTTAGTGGTGGTTAATAAAACAGGTGCCTCTCTTTGCACCTACTGTTACACTCTATGCCTTATCAACTGTACCTCATTATTTCACTATTTTCATTGGAAGGCCTAATTTGGAGTTCAGATTGCACAGGGGAATAGTGTGTGCAGCACAGATTTTATCATGCTTCCCGTCTCAGCTAGCTTTCCAGCAGAAAAGTGATGTAAGCACTCTGAGGAGCAATTTGGTTATATTTAGAAAACAGATTCTTCTATAGGTTTTCTCTCATATCGGTTTGTTTTTATTCGTGCATTTACATAGAGACAGCATTGAACATGCCGTGTGTAACTTCAAACACATCATGAACTTTTGTCAATTATAATAGATTTAAGCGTACGTTTGTGTGTACAGGCATGTGTGTATATATATATATATATGCTGAGTACAATCAACATTGAAGAGCGCGTGTGTGTTTTCAATCTTAATAGAAAAGTTTCAGAAGAAGAGAAAAGCTAGTACAGGGCTACATATGTCTTTATTAATAATTGTTTTTTAAATTAAAAACCAATTTCATGTTGTCTTCCAGTAGTAATTGAATTGAATTGAGTGCATCTAAAATACACTAAAAATTAGCAAAATCCAGTGGTCTAGACTGGGCATCTTTGGCAAAGTGAATCCCAGATGTAAGTGTATTACAGCAAGTCGTTTTACTGGAGCCTGATGCACAATGTGTGCACACAATGCATCAAATTTAACAGAGGATATGCAGCTTGCATCGTCTCTTTTTTCCTCTTAGCCAGTTTTTCCAGCTAATGGAAAGAGAATGTCATTGGCTTCCTCTTTATTCCACCCTCATTCCATCAGGCCCAAACTCTGAGTTGGATAACTCCCAATAGGATCAGTACACATATGGTCAAAGCATACCACTTAAGTAATGCTTCTGAATCAGCACATGCATTTGCAAAATACATTTTTACTCTTAAATTTCTGTGAGATCAATTCATTGTTCAGCTTACATTTCTCTATGAACAAATATATTTGTCTATTTGCATGCACACATACACATATATACGTACAAACCTCATGAGATTCAACAGGCCAAATGCAAAGTCCTGCACATGGATTGAGGCAATCCCAAACACAAATACAGACTGAGCAGAGGATATACTGACAGCAGCTCTGAGGAGAAGAACTTGGGGGTGTTTGTGGATGAGAAGCTCAATGAGTCAACAGTGTGCACTCTCAGCCCAGAAAGCCATCCACATCCTGGGCTGCATCAAAACACTGTGGCCAGCAGGTCCAGGGAGGTGATTCTGTCCCTCTACTCCACTCTCATGAGACCCCACCTGGGGCACCCAGCATAAGAAGGACATAGATCTATTGGAGCAGAGGAAGGCCACAAACGATCTGAGGGCTGGAGCACCTCCCCTTGAAGACAGGCTGAGAGAGCTGGGATTGTTCAACCAGGAGAAGAGAAGGCTCTGGGGACACCTTACAGCAGCCTCCCAGTACCTAAAGGGAGCATAGAGGAGAGATGGGGAGGGACTCTTTATGAGGGAGTGTAGTAATAGGATGACGGGTAATGGTTTTTAAACTGAAAGAGGGAAGATTTAGATAAGATATTAGAAGGAAATTCTTTACTGTGAGGATAGTGTGACACTGGAACGTGTTGCCCAGGGAAGTTATGGATGCCCCATCCCTGGAAGTGTTTGAGGCCAGGCTGGATGGGGCTTTGAGCAACCTGGTCTAGTGGGAGGCGTCCCTGCCCATGGAACTAGGTGATCTTTCAACTCTAGCCATTCTGTAAGTCTATAAGTCTGTAAGTCTATGTATGTATAAGTAAACCCATTTTTTCTATCTCACTAGACCTCTAGAAGGTGGTGCTTTCAGCTCTGTGTATGTGAGCTGTGAAGAGACATTTACTTCTGTATATACAATGGCAGGAAGTGGGATGTACCAGCTCACATCTGTTAGCCGTTAAGCAGCAAAATAGTAACGACAACAATAATAAAATACTATTTTAGCCAGGTCAACAAGAATAGACATCAGACATAGAAAGCTGAAGGTGAGTTAGAAGAAGGGTCCCCACCAGTTGATTTCTTTAAGGGCAAAATACTATGTAGTCTTTCATAGTTTTCTGTTGTGCAAATTCTGCCTTCTTGGATCATCATAACATGCCATCAGAATGAGTGGGTTTGAGGATTTCCTGTTGAAAACTATAGCTGCATTCATGCCTGCAGCAGTGCTTGGGGATGAACGAGTGTGGACCTCAGAGATTTTTGGATTCAGAAAAGAAACACTTTTCTTACACTTCTTCCCACTTACCTTCTGCACTTCAGTCTGCAGGTTGTTTTTTTCCCCAGGAAGCTGCTGAACAATCGTAAAATGTCTTAATTAGAAATGTGTGCCATTTTTCAATAGATACTACCTGAGCGGTTATCAAGGGTTGCAGGATTTTTTTTAATAGTTCTTGTGAGATGTATTGCATCACTAGAGAGAACAAGAGGACTGACTTTCACTGAAATCTGATCAAGTTGATGAGAATAAAAGGAGTTTCAGAAGATCATGCCCCAGGACATTGCTCTGAGTGATAAAGCAATCTATTATTAAATTTAAAGAGAGATTGCTCTTTTTGCTGATAAGCATGCTAGCTGTTACCAGATAGCAGCTGCCATTGCGGAAAACTCTGGCAAGCTGAAGGAACATCATGATTAATTGGAGAACTGGTATTCACAAAAAATGGCTGGCTGCCAATGGACTGCAAAAGTAAATAGCATCAATTAAGTCAGCATAGCTAATTTTGTCCTGAGCTTGTAATTACACTCTATATACAATGACCTCTTTATTAAAATAATAGCGTACTGTAGTTACTATAAGCATAGAACTGTTGAGTATTATTCAAGCTATGTCTTGATGATATAATAGAAGAAAATATATGCACTGACTTTTACCCAGTTTGGTAGGTAACTGTTCTTACTTGAGTTCTCTATTTTTACTATTTCTGCTTCATCGATCTGTTTGTGTGTAAATAAAAAAGTCAAGCACTTGGTGGAGCGTTTATAAACATTGATGTGCAAATATTTGGTACAAGTTTGGACCTTAATTTTAGGCTGCTCATTTTATTTTTCAAAGCCCCAGTGTGTTTCTCAAGGATGAAGTCAGAGATCATGTGGTGGTGATTCAATGGTCATGTGGTGTTGGTCATGCCTCACTGAGAGGACAGCACTGAGCTTGGCCTCTCAAGTCAAGTGTTCATGTTCCTGTGTTCACAGGGATAGGACAAAGGGTTTCCAGGACAAACTGTTCCAGGCTTTGAGGACCTGTTGATGCAAGTGCACTGTCAGGAAAGAGTTTGTACCAACCTTTGGTATTTCATTAGATATTGTGGGGCTCAGTGACTCAAAGGCCCCTGTACAATGGGTTGCGCTCACTCCCATTTGGCAGGAACGGTAAGGGAAATGGATATATGTAGCCTTAGCTGCTGAGCTCAAATATGATGGAGTGTTGGCTGATCCCTGAGGAATAGGAAAATGACCCTAATGACAATATCACTCCAGGTGAGAAGGGAGTGGTCTTTGCATGTTTACATAGCGTCAGGTAGTAACCACGCAGATATGTACGTTCAGTGTTTTAACTGTCTTGCAGAGAAAGTCAACAAATTATCTGAATCCTGGCCAGACTTCAGAAGTTCAGAGGTTTGGTTCAGAAAGAGCTGCAGTCACTGATCCAAAGTTTATAAAAGCTCTCCAATTTTCTGAGACTGTAAAACTGGGCTGGAGCAGCATTTTTCTTGTAGCTTTCAGCACTTCTGTTTCCCATCCTAGCTGGACAGTGGAATCGAAAAAACACTTCTTCAGAAATTCCAAGAGCTTAAGAACATTTGGTCCCAGTCTGGTTCTAAAAATGAGTAAAGATCTGGGAGGCTGTCTTGTGGGGTATATCTAACCTACCTAGTCTGTCCCGTTTTGTCTGCACTCCCTTCATATTGAGTGTTATTTTTGTACCTGGAGTCCAGTCCAGACAGGATGCACCCCAACAAACCAGCTAGTTTTTCCCCAGCTGTGTAGAAGTTCCTATAGCTATTAAAGATCTTGATTCAGAAACAGATTCTGTTTATTTTTTTGATAGTTAGCACTGTAATCTGGTAAAGAAAGAGCCCAACAGTTTGACAGCTGAAGTATTACAATGTCAACGGAGAGTCTTAAATTTCAGAATGCTCCTAATGCCTTGGTGTTTCAGATAGGAAAATACTGGTTTTAATATCATGTGACTGAGGCACGGGCTAGTCAAGTCATGGGAAGAAAATAAATTTCAGCTCCTGCTGTTAACTCTTTCACAACACTGCTTTGGGATTCTGCTTTAAGGGCTAGCAATTCATCCTTTTCCCTCCTGCCTGGAAAATTCTTGGTTTCATGCTTTGTGCATGCCAGCAATGACCACAGCCTAGGCTCTACTGGTTCAGCTGAAAGAGAATTTGTTGTGTTTGAAAATGTAATTTCTATTTTGTCAGCTACATATATACATATTTAACCATTCTTACCTAAATATAGGGTCTTTTAAATTTTTTTTAGTTCACTGGGAAAACTAGACTTTTCTTGAGGTCTTAGGTAGTGAGGATTAGTGTTAGTATGCTATTAGTTTCTACTGTCAGTAAAAGAGATCTAGGTAACATATCCTCCCAAGAAATTTCAGGTGTGCAGAGGTAGTCAGGCTTTTGCAGAGACCCCTAAAGCCACAAGTTCCAGTTCTGCCCTTCAAACTTAAAAACAATTAAATTGCAGTGGTATTTGCATTAAAAGGAGAGCAGAGAGTTCTTAAACCACTTACAAAGAAAGAAGAAATAATAACATTCAGTTCTGGATCTGGACTTGGATATTAAGCAGTCCAGAAGATTTTTGGATCTGAGACTGATACGAGTTCATGCCTGTTACTGTGTACAGTAAGAAATTTCCTGCAACTATGCTCATGTCTTCAGTGAGGAACAGACACTGCATGGGCCTTCCTGGATCCTTCTGCGGGAACAGGCTGCAGCTGCATGAAGCCTCCGACTCCTCCAGGGACAACATGTTGTATATTCCGTATGAAGGAGCTCTGGGGAAATATATTTTCACTGAGTCAGAAATCTTCCTGTCATTTCCCAAGGGATTGAGTGCTACCTAAATACTGCAGCTGATTTGCCACAAACCTTGGAAAAATCCCTTAAAACTTTATCTGCAATTTTGAACCGCTTGGTATGCTTATTGTCATCTCAGGAAGAATTTTCTAGTAAGTTTTCTTAACCGTATTTGAAGTCCAGGATAGTCAGATTTATACAAATGCAATGGTACCTTTGTAGATTCTACCAGAAATGTCCTTTATCCATGATTAAATAACTAAAGTAATACCCTTCAGGAAATCTAAGCATAATTCATATTTTTGTAGTACTGAGAACTCTTTAAGTTGAAGTGTTCAAATGCAGTGTTCCCTTAATAGTGTACAATTCCTTGTGATGGACACAAGGTCAGGTTAGGCCATGAACTGCGAATGGCAGTTGCTGTTACTCGTGTCAAAAACTTGCATGGGGCTTAGCAGAGATACGTTTTGTAGAATGAAACTGAGTTTTGCATTGTGTTAAATAAATATTCTAGTTTAAGCTTTATTTTGTATTAGTAGAGAAAGTTAAAATAGTAGCTAATTAATAAAAATAATGTAGAATTTTCCTCCCTCATCACAGGATAATTTTACCAATTACAGGTTATTTGGACTCTGAAAGTGGGAGACATTTGGATTCATATTGTGTATGGACTTACAATGGCCTACTATAGAGATGAATTTGATCCTTAGTGGATATAATTTTGCCTCTCTTGTTTTTATTCCATACTGCATTTTACTCTGGTTTCAACCTTCGCATATGCTTGGTTAAAAAAGCTAGTATATAGTAGTGAGACTAAGAGATTCAACAAGACTTTCCACTAAAAATATTATGTCTATGTGCTACATGTGCAAGTCCACATTAAAAGAACATTATTAAGCTTCTTGAGGCAAGTAATTTGAGGCAAGTAATTATGAAAGTGAAGTTTGAGACTGCATGTGCAATTTCAGTTTGGGTCATGCATTTGCATTTTAATCATATAGGTTGGTTTTAAGCCACAAGCCCCTTGCGTTTTTCAGTGCACAAGATATATCTGCTCTTAGGATGCACCAGAGCTGTGAAGTCAAGAAGGTTAGTGCCTTTAGATTTGGATTCAAAGATTATTTTATCATTTGTATCAAGTAAGGCAGAGGACAACTCTGGTCTCTGCCCACGTCTCTCCCAGAATTCTGGGAGATGACTCTAAGCAGGTCACTAAAATCAGACTTGAAAAAGCAAGAATGAGAATTTTACATTTCTCTTTCTTAGACCTAAGAAAGGTGTTCAGAGGTGCAGCAGAGGGCAATAGGACCTGTGCTTTAGACCTATAAGAATCATGAAAACCTAAGTCCCAGTTCAGGTGTCACAACTGAACAAAAAAAAAAAGAAATTGCTACCGTTATTTCAGCTGCAAAATGGAAACTGTACTGTGGAGATAATTAATACATATGAAACACTCAGATACCATTGTACTGAATATGACATAAAAAGTCATGAGGAAATTAATAAGGCTATGTTGATAACAGCTTTTGAATAAGATGTAGAGTGTAAAGGCCACGATCACACACTGAAGAATAAGTCAAAACGGCCAAGGGAATGTTGATTTTTGTAAGCACTTTTAATTTCTATTCACAAAATGAGACAAGGACCCACTCAAAAAAGACCCAAAACCTCAACCCTGAAAGTGCAATCATCGTATTATATATTCACGGGGGAACCAAAATAAGGTCAAGTATATTGTCATTTTTTACTTTCTGAGTGTTTGACTTGGCAACTTTAACACACTTCATGTGTCACTGGGAGAAAAGTGTTATAAATTCATGGTCAGTCTTTTTTATTATTATTATTTTAACTTCTCAATGTCAAGAAATAACTCGGTGCATCCCAGTTTCACTCAACTTTAAAAGAAATACTAAAATTAGTATTTTAGATATGGTTTTGTATTTAGTGAAGAATGTAAATTTGACATAGAAGAACATTAGTTCTTCTCAGGGAATGCTTGATGCTAGCAACTTTCACAACTAATTATCATCTGAAGCTGAGTAAAAATGAGCTGCATTTAGAAAAACAGCTCACCTTCTCCTGTGAAGATACCAGCACTGTTTCTTTAATTTTTACAACAACTTTGGGCAGTTAGTCAGGAAGGAATGGGAGTAGGGAGAAATCCAGGGGAAAGCTCCTCTTACTGTGGAGGGTGAGAAACAGACCACCTCTATGGGAAGTGCTGTTTTCCTCATACCAGCAATGTTTCTTGCTCTGTGTTGAAAGATAATATTTCTTTCTTGATTCTTGACTGTTGTCATACGCTACTGTCAAGGGAGCAAGAAGGAGGAAATAAGGCAAAGAAAAAAAAAGAAATGACCTGTCTATGGGAAGGGGATAACAACTTTAACAGAGCTTGCAGAAGAAACCCACGCACGTCCCCGTGCACCAATTGCCCTGAAACAGCCAGCACGGCTACAGCCACGCACAATATCCTGCTGGGCCTCCAGCCAGAGCTCAGCCCCCCTCAGAAAGGACAAAGACATCTTCAAATTGCCATTCAGTTTTCCAAATTACCTGCTTTTCCTCATAAGCCAATGTCATTGTTCTCTTCTACAGGGTCTTATGCTGAGTTGCCAAGTAAGGGAATGCCTGCTGAGGTTAAATAAAGGGAATATCGTTACAGAGGTATTTAGACTCTACTCAAAATGCTGAAGGTGGCAAGGGCTCTGGATTTTAGTTATCATATTGCATTTTTTTTTCTCCTCAGGAAGTTGTTTTCACAAGGGAAACTTGCAGGATCAGGCCATTGTCCACAAAGAGCTATGTGCTGCAGCCTGACAGCCCACTGCACAGCCATTCATTTTTTGGTGAGAAGTGGTGATAGCAGGCCGTTACCTTGGCACAGTTTTACTCAGCCAAGGCAAAGGGTAGGACTGTTTCAGATATGCTGCACACTAGGTGAGCAGGGGGCTCTGCAGTTTTCCCAAAGGAAAGATAAACTTCCCAAACTGTTGGCTGTGTTTACTTCAGACCAAAGCACTGGAGATACCAGGGTCTGGGAGGAACAGAAAGAGGGTGAGAGAGACTAGAAAGTAATTTTCCTAATTCTGCAATGGGCATTTGATTAATTTTATTTATTTTCTCTGTTCCTTTTCTTCTTCATATATTTAGCATCCTAGTTTGGGAATAAGGAATAATAGATGTAGAGTGTTTTCCACCGCTTTGAGGGAAACGTTAACAGGAGTATATCAGAAAGATGGAGAAATGTGTCTCTCTGGCCTTTCAGTGGTTGTATCTCTGACTGTGTTTTTGTGCAAGAAACAAATATATACTACAGTATCATATTGGGAATAACTGGATAAAACTGCTCCACGTTGTCTCATAAACTTTTTTTTAGCTTGAAAAAAAAAAATCATCAGACTATGAAGAAATATTCTTTTCTTGTGAGTTTAGGATCATGTGGTTTATTTTAGGAGAATTGCAGTAAGGAAAAGGGATATTAATTTCATTCACTCTTTTCTATGGTCTTTAAATAGAAAAAATGAAGTGTCAGAGATGCATCGTTCATGTCTTTGTTGAAGTCTCTGCTGAGGAGGGTTTCTAAAGGTTGTTTGATCATCTCTTCAATTGTTCAAAGTAAGAAAATTTCAAAACTTACTGTTGACAAATTCTTCTCTACTAGAAAGCTAAACTAGGAAAATAAAAATTGTTCATGATCAGCGTAGGCTTGATCCAGTAAGAAACTAAGTCTGGATAATGGATGCTAATGTCTGTGTGAATAGTCCAAATATCGTACAAAACCATATTACAGTTGAAATCAGGCTGATTGTGGTGATAGCAAACAGGTAAATGTTTCAGAGTCTTCATACTTGTTTGCTGTGATTTCATCACCCCCGTAACACTTAGACTGTGTTTCTCTGTAGCCATTTCTATTATGGACTCCATTCGTTCATCAGTTCTGTTTCCTTGTTCTGGCTGCTTCAGGCACCAGGTTTATTTTTGGTGGTTGTTTAAGCTGATGAAGCATATAACCTTGGATGAACAGAGTGTTTCAGATTTGTCTCCCAATATTGCCTGTTTTTCTTGACTAGGAAAGCCTGGGGTAAACACTGCACATACTAGTAGTGAAATGCAGTACAGATTGCCTCTTCAACAACTCACACAGTCTATTTTGTTACAGAAAAAAAATAAATACATTGGGCAGACAACAAAATTGCTTACAGCAACGAGTGGGAGTTTACAAACTGAAGAGCTTTGATTCCTGTGTCCTCTAGTTGCACTAAATACCAAAAGATAATATCACAGCATAACATAAATGAAAACACTGAAGGCAACTCATATGTTTGTTTATTACTGTTTTGTTTAAATTTATGGATACACATGTTCCACTCTGGATGCTTATACAGTTGCATAAATATGGTTTTTCCCGGGTAGGTTTCTTTCTTATTTTTTTTGGAGCCACAAATTATAATGTTTATCATGCTGATGAAGCAATGGTTGGGGGACAAATATGACATTAAAAGTAGACTTGGATTTCCCAATCATCTGAAGCAGGGCTTTTAAGCCCATGCAGCAATGTTGATTTGTGGGTAGTTAATTTTCTTGGCCATTGTTTTTCTACTGTATGATGTTGTGAGGTTATTTCTAGGCAAAATGAAATATACAGTTATACATAGTAAGAGAATTGTATAGTAGAAAATGTTCTTGGCACACACACACTACTCAGAATGAGTACATAACGTGCGCTTCAATGGACTAGCTGTTTTTTGTTTGTTTTTCCATTGGCAAGCCAAGAAATAAAACACAATCCATTTTGAACTTAATTTTTCCATTTTTTTTTTTTTTTTAAGATTAAGATACAAAATCTTATTTTCCTTTGGACCCATTTCCAACACTCTGAACCAAAAGCTTACTTAAGTGATATTTCCACCACTCTACAGATGTTACTTATTCACTTTTCAACTCAGTTCAAAAATCTTAAAAGATCCAGATATTTGAGAAAACAAAAAATTATTTCCTTATGGTAATTTTGTGTTCAGATTTTGATCCTGATATAAATATAAAGGTGGAATTCACCAGGGAACAGAGGCCAGCAGAAAGGCGTCCATAAGCACTATGTTTTGCAATATTTGCATGGGGAAATAGCTCAGTACCTCCTTTGTTGCTTCAGGTTTGCATTACCTGGAGCTGAGACAGTATGTGGTTAGACAGAGCAGAGAGAGTAAGCTGGGGTTGGACTTGGGTTGGACTCAATGCCTGAGGGAAGGATTCAAAGCTAATTGAAAGAGAAAGGAGCTTTTCCTTTTATTTCATTGGTCTTTGGAGGAGCCTCAGATTATCTGGCCCTAATTCATTTGCTCAACAAGGACAGAGACTGTGGATGCTGCTCCAATACATGAACTGGAGCTGCTGATTCAGAAGAGCCACGACTTACTCCCAGGTTGTTTTTTCTTCAGGAAATCAGATTATTTGAACTTTTTGAGGTTGAAACTAAAATCACGCACATCAACTGAAAGACAGAATTAAAGCATTTCTGGTACAACAAAACTTAATTTGCAGGGCTTGTTAAACATTCTCGAGCTAGAGAAAAGTTGTGGCACAGCATCCTGTACATGAGATCATTTCCCATCATTCTAGGAATATATTCTTTTATTATTCTGCCTTGAAATGAAAATACTGGGCGATGGATAGAAGCAGGATTTAGTCTATGATTTCTAGGTACAAAAATGTCACTTCTTGGAAGAAGTGACTAATAATTTTCTTTTAAAAAAAGGAGAGAATAAGTAAAGAATACGAGTGGCTTGAGCAATTTGCATGTTGAACACCGTATATTTTCTTTTTATCCTTACATTTGTAACAGAGTGGACATCCTCTTTTACCTTGGAATTTTGCATTTATTCTTCCTTCTAGGCGATTTTTTTAAAAATCAATTTGCATAAATTTCCATCAGGCATTAAGTGTGTTTGGCACAGGTGGGGATGGAGTCAGACTAAGGTCAGAACTCTCTGTCTTTGGGATTCATGCCCTAATCTGGAAAAAAATCATTAATAAGTTGCAGCAAATAGATTGGCTTTATGATTTCTGTCTGATGTTGCTCAGGCTGTCAAATGTTCCTAGAAACAGCAGTTAAGCAAACTGTTAAAAAAAGGGGATTAAAGGAAAAGAAGCAGCAAGTTGAACAAGGTCAGCAATCCAGAGTGGACAGCTAAGAAAAAAGTCACTGCATTCACATGTATTCTGTGTAGAAAGCAAGATGTGGAAAATCATCAGTTTTCTAACCAGATTGTGCTAGTAATTTTGTAATTCCAGGGTTCTTTTCCTCCTCCATCCCGTCCCCAGCAGGGCTTCAAAATTAGCTGTAATTTTCATGGTTCAGTTATTAGAGTATGAAATGCATAAAGTTGGGCGGGTAGCAACAATGAACCCTAAAATTAAGCATTTAGTACTGAAATGTCTATATTAGCCTGCATAAATGTGCCTATATTTTTGTTGGATGGATTCAAGAGAGCTAAATAGGCTGGGAAAACCTGAAGTCTCCTAAAACCTAAAACTAACTAGGTGAGGGGAATGGAAAGCAGTTATTTGAGTCAAGTGGTGGTTGGGGAGTGGGGAGAGCAATAAGGGGAAAACTGAGCAAGACGCTGGAGAGATGCCGTAATAGAATTGGAATACGGGGTTAATATCAGAGGGTTAAGAGATGGAACTGCTTATTCTCTCTCCATACTCTCTGTTCCTTTCCTTTGTGATGAATTATCTTGCATTCATATTTTCTGGACATACTTAACTTTTTTTTTTCTTTCTTTCCTTTTCTCACCAATTATCACAATTGACCCACTGTATGCACTCTATTTCTTACATCTTACAACAGTTTTTGGACCCACATAAAACCTGGATATTGCTCTGTATGTTACAGCAGAGGACTTTCACTTGTGCTGAAGGCCATAACTATTCAGATGAACTATTTAAACACTTGTTTTAAATTTCAGGTGCACGCTTAGGTCCTGCGTGGAGCCCTAAGGTATTTACCAGCAGACAAGAATACTAATAAGGTTTGTGTTACTATAGGTGGAAGTGAGTGGCTGCTTATATAAATGCCTCATTCTGGAGGCGTCATCATTCTGGAAACCCCTTTGGGCTGGTGGTTCTGTCCCTATTATTGTGGTGTTCTGACCAAGAACAATTCTATGAGATAATGTCATATGCAAGATATGCAGTAACTTGTATTTCTGTTTGCCACAAACATTGTTTCCTAGTCCTTTTCTATTTAAACTTATACTCTCCTTAGTGAAATGTTCAGCTTCCCTTCAGAGTGCTCACAGATATTTCTGCTTGAAAGGGACTTCCTTTCATCCACACTTTGTTCTTTACCTTGTGTCTCTTTCCTTCTTTCTTTTGTCTTCTTCAGGGGCTAACCTGAAACAGAAAGAACTCATCCTCTGTACTGTGCTTGCCGTTTTCCTTCCCATACTCATTACATCTGATCTCTTCTGGGAATATTCACTTGTTTTGCCTATGGAGTGTTGCCCTACCTGGTGCTTCAAATTTACTTTTCATTTCCCATATCTTCAGCATCGTCAGCTGATATAATTTACTGCAGCTGTATCTTTGTGGGTGTACATTTTCCAGAATATAATACAGGGTCCTGTCTGCTTCCCTTTTACAGAGCCAAAAAAGGCTGCATCCTACTGACTCCTTGGTTACACAGAGGCTGCAACAGAAGAAGTTCCACATGCTGCATGCAAATGACCCAAAAAAGCTGGTAGGTGAATGGAGAATTGTAGTAGAAATGTTAAAATTACTATTGTAGGAGAGCAAATGTATAAGTCCAGTTGCAGAAACAGCAGAATGAATAAACAACTGGAGAAGGGTTATAAGAATGGCATGAGCTGTTGGCAGCTGGATTAGCAGGTCATCAGGATCCTAGCACACATCGAGGCATCTTTTCAAGTCACCCAGATTGGAAGGCAAAGTAGAGTGAATAAATCCTAATGACTCAGAAAGATGGAACAGAAAGAAGAGATAAATCACTGTCATCCCCTAAAGGCTGCAAAAAAGGCACATCCAAAACCAGCACAGGGTCACCAGCTGAGGAAGAAGAGAAGACATGAGAATAGTTGACAGGTCCTGTGTGTCACTGTCCACAAGTCTGGACAGGACACTTGCATATGAGCATCTGGGTGCCTGCATGCTGGGCAGAGCATCCTTGTACATCAAGCCTTAAAGTTTGTGAGCAGGGATGGGGGTATGTAAGGATGCAACGGATACCAGTTTTGCTTTAAAATAATATCCCCCTTCCCCCCTTCTCCTACAAGTTCTTGCATGATTTCCTGCATTTTACATCATTTCTTCCTGCAAGTGGGGCAACTTTTCCATCTCAGGGATGGCAGGAAACGGAGGTTCCACTGGGACAGCTCTGGTCCTAACCCAGAAGTGGCAGGAGGAAAAAGGACAATATGAAGTAGTCCTCTAGCACGCACGCAGGGCAGAGACAGTGCCAGTCATCACATGAAAGGTGTGGGGGCCCAACACCTTTTTAATTTTATCTGTAGGTGGTTTGTAGAAATAACTTGTATTTTATGTCCATGGCCAGAGCAATCCCAAATTGCATTTTTTACCTCAAGAACATGTATAATTGGCATTTCACAAATTTGTAAACTTATACAAAACAGATCTCTTACAAAATGCCTGTTAAAAATTAACTCACTTTAATGGCATATTTAGAGGTTAGTTAAAGTTTAAGTCCCATTAAAAGACATTAGTGAGACACAAATGTCATGATACTTCCAAGGCCACTTCGTTGTTGGAGCAGAATTACTAGTAACAACTGGGAACGAGATGGCCTGACTGTCATCTCATGCTTCCTTCACTTCCACTGTCCCATAGCACATTGTATGTGAGTTCAAACCTGCAAACACTTTTACCCAATTAGCAGCCCCTCAGTCAATGGTCTCATTCAGCTGTCTCAATTAATGTTGGTTTTTACCAGGTCCCTTTGCCATTTGGATTCAATAGAATATTTATGTAGGTGAGAGCTGGTGATGGGGGACTAGCAGGACTCCTGTGGGCGATGTTCCATGTTATGCCTTTGTAATGGATTTCTTTAGGCATTTGCTTCTCAGAAATATCCTCTCTCACTTTTCATTTAAGCTAGTATTCTCAGTTAACAATTCTGCTTCATTTAGAGCTAATGCCCAGTTAGTGCTATTTTATAGGGTGTTTGCTTTGAAAATGGAGAGCTGGTAAATCAGTGTGCTAATTTCTGTTGTCACCCCAGTGTTTCATTTTGGTTTTGTCAGATGATTATCTGTTAAGTACACAAGAGTGTAGTTTCATACTTGTCATTTGTTTCTCTCAGTTACAAGATCTTTGTTGCACTTCTGTCTCAGGGCTTCTTGTATACAGACATCTGACTACAGCAAGCTTAGAATTATTATTTTGTAAGTCTAAAAGATATGAAATTGCAAAAGGGAAGAACATTTTAAATATAACTCTGCATTGAGTATGGTTACTGAGTCATTGTTTCGGTTTTATGCAGTACATATTTCTGGCTAGTCTAAAATGCACTAAGAACCAAATTTAAAAACCATCTGCACCTCCTGTTTCCATCTAAGACATTATTTATGTTTTTGGCTTTGTACCCTGAGCTATATACAGAATGTGTAAAGACTGTTAATTAACCCTTTGAGACATGAGTTTCCCATCAATGTGTGGAACAGGAACATGTTTTTAATTAGGTAGTAAAACTCCCAAGATTTATACTCATTCAAAATTTGCTCCATAATGAAACCAAAGGGAGTACATGTTAAATGAGTTAGAAGAAAAAGGAAAAAAAGGGAAAAAAAAAAAAGACACTGTGTTTAAGTAAAGCTAAATTTGTGTCACATTCCCACCCAAGCCAGGGAACTCAAATTTAAGGCCAGTGGTAAATTATTAAAACAAAATATCTTAATGAATGTGATTAGGATTAGATACATTTTTTCTCACTTGAAGAGGTGGCCTCTTAGACTACCCTTTCTCTTTTCTCTAATATTTTTTTGGTAAGATCTGTTCTTGCCCTTAGGAATTCTCCACGATGCCCGGTATTCTCCTGATATGATAGATCAAACAGTTGATTAAAGAAGGAGCTTGGTGTAAAGCTGAGCTCTGCTCAAAATGTTGGAACACTTGTCTAACATTGTTGAAACACATGAAATTAGTTGCATAGCTGAAGTTAGCCACACTCTTAAATACATTAGTGAATTGTGGCCCAAAGCAACACTCTGGCTGTTTAATGATAAAATGGGGCATTGGTCTTGGAATGTGCCATAGCCTGCCATAACCCAAACCCAACAGAATACTCCAATGGAGATGCAATCTTACCTGTAGTATTATTTCAGTCCTTAGTTGAACTTTATTGAGATTTTAATATCGATACATGTAATAAAACGTGCTATAAACAAAAAGTTACCAAAGCACAGGGCTTTTATTCTTCTCCTGATGTATTTTCTACTCAGTCATTTCAATTTTAAATCAGAAATTCCAGAAATGTCTAATTTCAGCAAAGGTCTTAAGGGTCTGGAAAATACCATGTTTTAAATAAAACCTTGTTTAAGATACACAAGCACAAGGGAGGAAAGGCAATTCAAACTGGGAAGTCTGTTTGTTTTCTTTGTGCATGTTTAACTTAAAATTAAACACAATATATTTATCTTTTTTTTTCTTCCTTTCTTTTTTTATTTTAAAGGATTTTGATGAAATTCTTTATGCTCCTATATCATATCTTTGATTTAGTCTAAGTGAATTTTTGTGGACAAGTGATAAACCACTAAAAATAGTACTTCAAAGTAAATGTCTCTAGACCAGTTGAAAAGAGCTTCAGCTGTGTAACCGTTGGTCCAGAGAAGCTCCATGGGCTTTCTGTTTGGTAGAGCGCCATGAATAATTTTTACTTTTCCCTGGAGAAAACTTCCTTCTCCCTTCCCATGTCCTTTGTAATGATGCTGGTCAGAAGCAGGGTCTGATCCTACTGGCTTCATAAGAAAACAGAGCCACTGCTTAGACAGGGTTTGCAGTCCAGAGCCTGTAAAAATTAAAAGAACAAACCCTGAAATTCAATAACTTGGCTTGACTGTTATCTTGTTCCCAGCGCAGTTATTTACACCAATGCTAACTGGGTATAAATTGATGACATTCATATTTTGTTTAACCTTGTATTTCATCCCGGAGCTCGTGTGAACGAGCGCCCAAGTTGAAAAGCAATGGCTAATCAGGTTCATAGGGTAGGCAAGGAATATCTTTGGAGGATTATTGCTTCATGAGATTCAGGGTACAGGTTCAAATACACTTATATAAATGGGCATGAGGTACCATGGCTTTTAAAAGTAGCACCCTGTCTTCTGCCACAAAGCCACACAAAGAACCACACTGACATGATGGACACTGGTAGGGGCTAAGGAACTGGGGAGAGTGACAGGGGCAGGCTACCATCACTGTCCACTGAAGAGCTGGCATAAACTAACTGTTAGTGAAACACCAGCTTTGGAGGATAGAACTGCCATAGCGCTGGTTGACCACAGATGTGCAACTTGGAAAAATTAACATCTTAAAACTCAATTGAACAAATTGCAATTTAGACTATGTGCAGTAAACACATTTTTAATGCTTTCATATTAAAAGATACCATTGTTTATACTTTTATATTACATAAGATCTCCACATATTTGGCAGCAAAGTGAACATATAGCTCTGTACGTGCCCACTTGAGACCTTCATATCTCTCAGGATGTTGTTCTGCACATCACCTGGGACATTCAATTGGTTGAGAACTAAATGCAAAGCACACTAGCACCGAAAGACCTCTGTCATGGGGTTAGGAATAAATAAATGAGCAACATTTAAGGATGGAAATTGGGATAATACCTCTCTTATATCAAGGTAAATGCCTGTTGTGATAGTTTCTTCTTTTCAGTGCTTCCATCTGCTCTGCTTTCTGGCTCCCTACCTTCTACTATACTTCAGGGTGCTATGATGAGAGAGCAGATCTGGTGACTCACTTCTGTTGTTTTCCCTTTTGGCTGCTCTTTGGCCTGATGCTCAGGCTTGCAATCCCATTGCCCTCATCTGGTTTTTCTCTAATCCCTTGACAAACTGATTCAGTTTGCTAACACAGAAGAAAAGTATTTGGTGGTTGGTTTTTTTTTTCTGAGTTAGTGTTCTTTTAATTTAATGTCCTGGGTCCTTTCTCAGAATAACTGGATGAATGTACAGTCATTAGGACTCCTAAGACATGTTCTAATAGGAGTAAGAATTTTAACTCATTTTAATACACTTTTTAGTAACTATTTCTTCAATGGTTGCTACTTCAGTATCTTTTGTGTTGCAGGTATTTCAATTCTGGGTTTAAATCACAAAACTTTTAGCTAATGTGATCCTTTACGAGGAAAACCTGAATTGAGTTGTATAAGTAATTAAGCATTTAAAACACCTGAGTCTTTTACCTTACATAGTCATTCACACGTGCTTGAAATGAGCACAAAGTGGGTGCAAAATGCTAGCTCATCAACTGGTGAGCTTCACAAATGTGTAAATGACTATACAAGCTGCAAAGCTGTGTAAAAATCAGGCTTCTTATCTTGGTTGATTAGAGAGAAGCCATTGCACGTTTTAGAAGAGCTCTTGCAGGCTGCTCCTCTTTCTTCATATTCAAGCGTTCCAGTGCTTCTAGTGAGGTGAAGGTCAACAGGGAAAATGGAGAGAAGGTAGGATGTACCCTAGAGGGCTTTTATTCTGTTATGTGTTCGTGTTGATTACCCAGCGTTGCTGAAAAAGCTACAGTACTACAGCAAAGGGATTTATAAATCGGGATTCTTCACGGGGTATCTACCTGTTATGCTTGTTTATATGTTAAAAGTCTAACATCTCTTGCTAATTGTTGTGGCGTAATGGGAAAAGGGGTGCAGTGCAGTTATTTGCTAAAACCCATTGATTGTTCTCTCCTGTCTTTGTTATCTCCGACTCTGGAAAATCAGCGGTGGCTGCACAATTGAAATCTGACCGTTTGTGGCTTTCAGATCCTGGAAATAATTAAGTAAAGCAAATAACGTGCTGGGTTGGGTTTTTTTTTGGTCTGTTTGCTCTTTGTTGAGAAGGCTGGTATCAACACACAAAACATGTAATCTTATTTTTGCTGTGTCTTTTGGGTCTACAACTGGGCCAAAACGTTTTGCTTAGAATGTGAGTGGACCATAACAGTACACTGCTGTAGTTGGTTGGCCTCTGTAGGCAATGTAGTGTTCTGACTTTATCCTCTGCTTCCCCTATATATTGTAATACTATATTGCCTCTGTTCTTATACATTTTATGCATGTTATGTTTGCAGACTATACTACTAATGTAAACTGTTTCCTGGTACTAATTATTTCTACCTTTTAATGTGAGAGGAGGATCAAAGCATTCTGATATAATTCAAATATTATTTGTGGAATATAAAGAGAGAGCACTTCTATGCTCTGTCTATCCCAATAAAAAATCTCCTACAGAAGTTGTGTAGAAAAATCTTGAGTAAAAGGCTCATCTTCGAACAAAGTTGGTTAATGTTATGTATCTTGGTAGACAATAAGTCTCTTGGATAATTGGGACTTAAAAGAATGGAACTTAAACATTAGAGTAGTTTCTTAGAAATACAGTGAAGTTCCTGTCCTTGGAGGCTAGGTAATAAAAACTTTTACTGGTACTTACTGGTCTGATGTAACTCTTAACCTGGCTGTGCTTTGACTGAGGGCTTGAAATAAATAAACAGAAATCTGCCCCAGTCTTCCCCAGTCTTAGTTATTTTGTGTTTCTGTGTTTTCTGAGATGTATTCTACACCTGCACTTTCAAGTCATAGGCTAATCTTTTGGCTCAGAGGAGTACAGGCTATAAGCTTTGATACCCAGGCAGTGATGATTTTTCAGTGATGTGTTAAATGACCTCAACTGGTGACTGGTGCTCCAACGTGTAGGTGGTCTATTTTGGTTGTGCTGTCATACAAGAGGCCAAGAACTAAATGCAATGAGCAGGGAGACCTGTATGTAATTCTGAAATTAGATTATTACATGCATGTGAGTAGCCAACTGACTTCTTCCCCAGCCAGCCTAACCCTGTGAAAATCCTCACCTTGCCTGTCACTCTTATTGCTTGATAGATGTGTATCCACCTACAGAAGAGATCTTCTAGACCTGAAAATTCTTTATCCCAAATAGTTTTATTTTGTGAAGGATATGTAACTATATAATATTTCTTTAATTCCATGAAAGGAATATATCACTTCTATTGGGTATGCTTGAAGAATATTTCTTGTGGAGAAAGCAAAGCTGATATGTGGCGTTTCTTGTGGCATTTGAATCAGTAGGCTGTTTGAAATGTTATTTGTAAAGTAAATGAATTATTATAATGATGTCTCACACATGTCATTCACTACATTTTTTTCATGTATTTTACATCTGTTCTTATACTGTAATCGAAAAATAACACAAAATAGAAATTAGAATTCCAGTGCAGTGCTCACGGGCCTTTGAGCTACTGGATATGTAGAAGTGTCTAAGAACCAAGCGTGGGCTGTGCTTCTATAGAGCTCCAAGATGCTACATGCTGTGTAAAGTTTATTCCTTTATTATAGTGGTGTGCATAAAGGCTAAGCCTACACCAGGAAACTCAACAGGTCTTGCTCGTAGCCTTGGGCGTTCTTCTGCAGGTGCCCCATACTTTTTCATCGTTAGCATGTTTCCTGGCATGATTTTTGATCTACGCCAACTGGCAGTCTCCTTGGAAGTTCTTGGGCAAGCTCCAAGGAACAGCACAGGCCAGGGGCAACACCCAGCAGACAGTGAGACGTGGGCATGCTTTTAGGGTGGGAGGAGAGTTCAGCTATGTTGAAGGTGAACACTCGCCCCTGTGGCCTTCAGCGCTCTTGAGGCTCCTTCAGTAGAAAAGACAAAACACTTTGGATTTTGCTCTGCAAAATCACTTTATACTTGAAAAGTGTCCAGCGTGAACTAAATTTTCCTATCAGTTGTCCTCGTCTCCTTTGAGGCCGGCTCTGTACTAGGGATGTCTGCCAGCATAGCTCTGTCAGTCTGCATACAAATAGGTGTAATTCCTGACCAGCACAGCAACCCCAGCTGAACTGTCTGATAGAGAGACACAGCTGCCCTGTCAAATTATTCTTTAATGCCGTAGCTGGTTTAGTTTTATCAAAACAACAAGCAGCTTTCTAAGTTGTGTAATGTCTGTACTATACTGGAGTGCCGTGTTGCTGTACCGGCAGGGCCGCAGCTCAGGATGCGGCCTAAGGTAGAGCAGGATCCAAAGATTAAAGTGATACAACTGGCCTACAAGGTAGTTTGCAGGTGAGCTGTTACCCACCATCCACCCCCTGGCAGATTCTACAAGCAAACATTCATTGCCCTTGCAAGCTCTCTGTGTAGCTTTTTGCATGCTTATTTCTCCCATACAAGCAGGAGCATGTTGTATATTGACTCAATTGCTGGAGTGAAACTCTGTTTGAACTTTTTTCCAATCCAAATGTGAAAACATAGCTAAGTGAAAACATAGTTCTCTGTCTAAAGGAAAAGCAGCTGCAGTTATGCAATATTTTTTTTCCAATGTCATGCCAAAAAGGTCTGCAAAGACCTGTGTGGGAGAGGAACTGTAAAGTTTCTCATTTAATCATTAATAGGAACCATTTTTGTTGGTGGCTGGTACACCGCTGAAAACTGGCAGAGCAAATTTATTTTTGCATTCTGTGGACCAAACCCAGCTCTGGGATACAGAGATTGAAATTCCACTGACGATTATAGGAATGGTGCCTGTTTGTAGAAGTATTTTTACTCTAACCATAGGGGAGAGAGAAATAGTGGTGTTGCGCAAGCCTTAGCAGAAGGCAGGGATATCTTGCTTAAGACTGAAAGTCAGCGTCTCCTTTGTTGAAGTTGATTCATCAAAGCACTCTTTGCCAGACGCCATAACAAATTTTCTTTATTACCTATGACACAAAAGACTTAGCAGGAAGGTGAGGGCTGATGAGGTTATTGCACCATCTGATTTTGTGCACCTACTCTATGGTGCCAGCCACTAGCCTGTTGATCTTTGATTATAAAAGTGGGTGCTCAGACTGGGGTTTAAAACTGAAAAATAAGTGCTGTATTAATACCCAGGGGGTAGAAAGTATGGAAATGTGTACGTGATCTTATGATAAGGTGTGTCAAAGATGTATTGTTTGTAGAGGTCTGTGGGTATGAGAGGAGGTGCTAGCAATGATTCATGATTTGTTTATCCTTCTCTACTCCTGAAGTCTCATAATCACTAATTTTTATAGTGTTACACGTGACTTCTTTCCCTTTTTTTTTTTTTTCTGAAATAACCTTTGTAGACCAGACAGCTGTCTGAAACTTAAAGGAAGTTTTGCATCCTCGCATGAACTGCTTAACTACATCATACCTTACAGTAGAAGCATTGTATTTGTAGTTCATCAGCATTCAAAAGGAGGTCAGGGAAGAAACTGGATCTCAGAGAAGAGAAGCTTCTATTGATCAGACTTGAGCTCTCAGTGGGACTAAAAATGCTCTGTTGTGAATTAGTGCATGCCTTGTTTCAAACAGCAACCCTGTAGTGAAAGAAAATGTTTTATCTCCCATGCTATTTCACCCTTGAATAACACCCCCTGTTCCCTAAATTCCATAAGAAAGAGACTCAGTGAGGTGACACCAGTGTAGCCTTTCACAACTGGAAGGTTTTCCTATACTAGGAAAATCTTTTGCTGCCCCTGTGGACAGATTTTAGACCCCATAATGCATTCAGAGCACTGCCTGTTGAAACCGCAAGGCAGCATCAATAGCAATGGGGTAACAGGCTTTGTTTTCCTCACGAGTGCCTGTCCTTGAATATACATGCCCTGTTTTCCTCTATGAGGCTGTATCTCAGGAAGGACTTCAGGAAGAAATCTGCTTGATCTGTGTCTGCATTGCCACTCCTCCCACGCTCTTTCAGGATCAGTTGTAAACATAAGTAGCCTTGCCTTGGAAGGAAGGGAGTGGGGAAAGTGACACGAATGGGATGCAGTATGTGTAGTTTGGAGGTCTGGGGCTGAAGCGGGCTGTGACAACTGACTGAGATGTAAGCCAGTCATTTCACTGCTAGCATGTAGTAGCAAAAAAAAAAAAAAAAAGACTAGTAGCTGCAAGTGCTTGTCTTAGGACTTCTTGGCAGGGATAGGAGGAAGCACATTTAGGAAAGCAAGGTATTCTGAGACAAGAAAGAACAGTGCATTAGCCTATGTCATGAAGTACACATCTCATTTTTATTCTCCTGGATTCTGGAGTATTTGGATCTGATATTTATTGCCAAGCTTTTGTCTTTAATATTTGGATTTGTGAAATGATGGCAGAGAGAGCCAGCTCTGAATGTGCATGCTGGCTAAGCTGCTGGATGAAGGAATGGCATAAAATTCGGTAACAAAAACAATGTACTAGAGTTTCTTTTGCGTTTGCAGAGGAAGCATCATCGTGGACAAAGATCTTGTGGGCAGGACTTTTCATTTTGTTAAGGCTGTCTGCCCTTTATATGTCTCTTCACCTCTGGATGGCAGCACTATTGAGGCATCTTTGTCTAGAAGTACGGTTGACAGGAGAGATTAGAAGGCTATTTCTGTTAATTGTTGGAATTCATTCTTATGGCAGCAAAGTGAAAAGCTATGAGTAATTTTCCTTTCACATGGATTTTCTTTAAGGATTAAGTTCCTTCCTTTGAATATGGATGAAGAATGGTGCAAAAATAAAGTAAAATATAAAGGCTTCTATATAATTTGCTCAAACTCACTACTTTTGTAGTTTTAAGTGACTGATGAATATTTATGCAGATCATAGAGCTAAACTGTATATCATTATGCTTGCTAGATGTATATAATGTATATATAAAATGCAGATTTCTAAATAGGTTCTTTAAATCTGCAGTGTAATAGAACAGAATAAATGTAAACATAAAGCATGCTTCTTGAGTCTATGAAAATAAACAGAACCTAGAGAGACCTCAAAAGACTTGTACAGATGAAAATGCAGATGAACTTGGACCTTACTGTACCCCCTCTTTTATCACTCTGCTTTTCCTTGACATAAGCCGAAAATAACATAACATTTTCCATGAGTCTGAAAGCAGAAATTTTTGCTGGAGTTATGATTCATTTATAGCCATCGTTCGGTGGCAGGAAAGACTGTCTGTGAGCCACATGCTAACTGAGTTGGTTTTCCATACACACATACATATGTTCATGCATTCCCTATATAAAGGTGCACTTTGTGTGGAGAGTGTGTGCACATGCTTGAACCTATAATAACTGACATAGTACTTGCTTTGGCAGTGGATAGAGGCAGGATAATAGAATGATACTTTAGGCCTGCTTTTATTCCAATTTTCTGTTTATTAGAGCAGACCTAGTGCTATTTGTCTAGTGTATAAAACCACAAGTATTGGGACGTGCAGGAACCTATAGAATGGATTTTTAGAATCATAGAATTGTCTGGGTTGGAAGGGACCTTTAAGATCATGTAGTCCAACCATCAATGGAACTCTGATTTATTTTTTTTTTTAAAAAAAAAAAGAAAACCATACAAAAAAACCCCCACATTTCTAAACTGTCTCTAAGCACTATGTCAACCTGTCTTTGGAAAACCTCCAGGCATGGTGCCTCAACCACTCCCCTGGGCAGCCTATTCAGTGTAAAAATTTTTTCCTAATATCCAATCTGAACCTCCCCTGGCACAACTTGAGGCCATTTCCTCATGTCCTATTGCATGTAACTGGGGAGAAGAGACCAATCCCTGCCTCACCCCAACCTCCTTTCAGGCAGTTGTAGAGAGTCATAAGGTCTCTCTCTCCTCATCCTCCTTTTCTCTCAGCTGAACAGTCACAGCTCCCTCAGTCTTTCCTCATATTCCTCAGATTCTTGTTGGTTTCACCTACAATTAGTAGCCCTAACTGGAATTCCACTTGCAAGGTCCTAAGGGAGAAGTGCTTGGCAGAACTGTTGCTAATAGCAGCACTTATATCAAGCCAATGAGCGCAAAGATAATATGGCTGGACTAAGACAGAAATAATGACTTAGTGTCATCTTTGTTTCCCAGACCAAGATCCCCAGCTGTGCTCTGTTTGCACAGACTACTAAAAGTGCTCACGGGAGGAAGATGCAGCCTGGGTTAGAATATCAGTCAATATGCACAGACGTTTTTAATCTAGTCAGTTTATTTAATCACTGTGCTCATAGGTGAAAATGAACTTAATTTGGCCAGATGAAAAATGTCTGAGAAGTGTGAAGCCTGAGAGAAGGGAAAACAAGGTTGAAGACTGGAGTACTAACTAGAAGTCATTTTCTGTGGCTCAGTCTTTACAGCTGGACTGCATTTCCCATAATGTACTATGTCTGTAGGATTTCCATCATCCACTACTTAAGATTCAGCTAAAGGGAAGACTGCAGAGGTCATAGGAGGTGATATCTAGTATGGAGCCAGCCCGTGGAGGCAAACAGAAAGACATCCAAGCTATAGTTTTCCATGAATCATTGTGGCATCTCAGTCAGGGGCAAATTATTGCTGAACTGACCCTAAATAAATTGTTGCTTCTTGACAGCTGAAATATCTTGAGTTGGATTCACCTAAAACTGCAAATGTTGCTAAAATTTTCTTGGTGTATAGTCAAAAATATAGTATTTCCTGTAAGTAATAGTATTTAAATAGAAAACTGTTTCTCAGGTAATGTCACTTTCCACCTTTTTTATCTAGTTCTTCCTGCATGGCGTGCTTCAATTGCTGAATAGTATTTTAACTGATAAAAAGGATATGTAAATAAAGCAAAGAAATTATCAAAAGGGGTTAAGGAGATTATTTTTTTTTAATTGCTTGTACCCTTCTAACCTTTTTTTTAAATCTTCTCTAATGTTCTCCCCACATGGTACGAGCTGTTTGCTTGGATATATTTTTAACATGATAGACATGCTGATAAAGGCATGAATACTAATATGTATGCTTACAAGGTTGCTGGTTTTTGTTTTTTTTTTTCTCCAGATGTCTTTATTATGCTGTCTGTAGGCCAAATTATATATCACATATTTACAATATCGAGCACTTACTAAAGAAATTAGAAGATTTAGTGAGGTTACTCTTGTAATTAACTGCCATGGGGGGAAGGGGGGGGGGGGCGGGGCAGTGAGGAAATAGCACTGAGAACTACTTTCCTGTTTGGGTTTTTTTAGGGTTTTTTCTTTTATTACCTGAAACACAAATGCAAATCTTTGTTTTCAACCTTGAAGGGTGAAGTAGGTTCCTTGAGCCAAAGCACGCTTTTTTTTTTTTTTACGTGTCCCAAGTTGATTAAGCCTTTTGTTGCTCTATTTTTAGGGAGGTTACAAAATGAGGGTTTTCTTGGAATTTGATTATTATTTTATTTTATTTTTAATACCACCTCTGGCATCAAGTCTCTGCTTAAAAAAGGTTCAATTGTTATTGTTTGGCAAACCTGTTTGGACCAAAATAGTTTTTTTAATAAGGAAATGAGCTGAGGTAAGATGAATATAACTAAGTTTGTGTATAAAAATAGAGCTATTGTTGGTCTGTGTCTGGATAGTACTTTCATTTTGACACTTAATCTCTTTGGCCAGTTTTTGATGGTTCACATATTTGGACAACCCCAGGCTGAAAAAGACCTAGATCCCAGCTTCCTACTTCCCAGGCTAATGCTCCAGCCACCCAGTTATTACATTAAACATGGCCCGTACCAAATGTCATTTAGAAGGGTAACCTCTGCTTGAGACTTTGACAAATAAGGCAGAGTCCTTTGTGAAGAGGTGTCTCAGGCTGCTGATCACAAACAGGGAAAAATATCCTCACTGCAGCAATGAGTGAAGGGCAGAAACCCTGGGAGGGGTAAATATCTGGGGCAATGCCTCACATTCAGCATTTTCTCTTGGGCAGTTTCAAGTAGCTGCATGCTGAGCACGCTTATGTCAGTTGTGTCTCCTTGTTCAAAGGCTGCTTTAGCTTCTATACTGAGGCTTCTAACTCTCATTAACTGTATAGAAATGCGAGACACTTCCAGCCTCTGGATGCCACAGGGAGGTAGGCAATATGCCATTTTATTTTAATTGCGTCTGGCTATAAATGACATTGGAACATTCACTCAACTGATTTGTGTTCTTAATTTCTAAAAAAATCCCAGCCACGATGAAGCATTTGCAGGGTCAATCTCATAATTTGACAGAGAAGATATTAAACTGGAACAACTTTAACCAGTGTCTTTAATTTTCTGCCTTAAATCATTCACTTATAAAAATTCTCTTTAGAATCTGAAGGTTTCTTTACAAATGTATCTTTCTATAATGAGCAACAGCTTCACATAGAAGGCAAGAGAAAGGAAAAAAGAATGGTTGTCCTTTTTAAAATGTACCTGTCTTATTAGTAACATGTAAATCAAGGGGCTGATATTAGTTTTAGATAGAGCCTTCAAGAAAGGCTCGATGGATTGTATCCATTACTGCCCATGGCCCTGATTCAACTTTTATAGAAGTCAATAGGTGTCCTGGCTGTTTCCTCCCATAGCTGCTTGGATCAGGCCCAAGACAAACAAGAATAGCCATGAGGAGACGCTACAAACAGTAAAATTGGGGGGGGGGGGGGGGAAGTTNNCGGGGGGGGGGGGGGGGGGGGGGGGGGGGAAAGTTGAGCAGCATCTGGTGGGTGCAAGTAGAAATGCCTTACATGAGTACACCATAAACTTTAAACGATGTTTTTGTGCATGCTATTTTTTTAAAGAGTATAACACTTCCTGGGGTTTCAAACTGAAACTCTTAGAGTGGGGATAAGGTTAAGTAGCTCACCCAAAACTCTTTCTTCCCTCTGCTGAGCAGCAGTTTGCAAGTGAAGCCTGGCTGCTAATGACACGGGTACTGAGGAAGGGGTGCTGAGGGCCATGCCACCTGCTGGGATGTCACCTCCCGCCTGTCTCCTGCTGCCACCAAAACCCCGCTCCTGGTCAGAAGCGGGGTTCAGGGGCTCTGTCCTCACTGCTATTGTCACTCTTCCTTGGGGCATCAGGCAAGAGGTCCTCAGGAGGTGTGTGTGGGGGAAAGTCAGCCAGTTTCTTTAGGGGGGCTCTCTGTGAGGGGCCCTCACCCCATGAGCAAGCTCGCACAAAATGGCTCAGAAAGGAGGATCATCATCCACTGTGATGGCCAAAAAAACCAAAAGAGAGCTAGCCCTGAGGTAGTCCCTCTGTGGGTGCGAAGCGATCCTCCCCCCAGCTGTGCTGTGGTTTATTTATAGATAGCCTTATTTGTTTGTATTGTCAAGAAGCAATAATTCCTAGATTATTTCTTAAGTGTCTAGCGAATAAAGATCAAATGCTGCCAAGTGTACACGTGACAGATAAATGAGAGTATAACACCAGAATCCTCCTTTGTCATGGAAATTGTGTTGGTTTCCTGTTAAGAAAATGAAAAGCAGATGTTAAAAAACATAGCCAGTTCTGTGCGTACTCATGTTGCATTGGGATGGCTTGGATTATAAAATGGTGAATACTCAGGGGAAGGAGGGTGGTTTTAATTTGACTTTTAAAAAAAAAAATGTAAAAAAGAAATAGAGCTGCCATTCAGATATTACTAGTAAACTGGAATATATTACCTTCAGTTGATGTGATAGGAAATACTAATGAGCATCCTCTCTAGGTGAGAGTGCCAGAGCAATACTGCAAATGCTGGGCTTTCCTAGCTTTCTTTTCTATTTTATAGCGGGTACTTTTTGTCATGAACTTCAAGAACTTGGGTGGGCCAAAGCCCCCCCTCCTCCCCCCCTCCCATCCCGCCTTGCAGTCCTTCTAGCTGGCAGCTGATCTTGGCCATCCCTCATCAGCTTCTTGAAAAATGAATCTGCCCTGACTTGCCTTAGAATGTCGCTTCAAGGTGGAAGGCAGGGAGAGAGAAGGGATTAAGGAGGGGGAGGCATATTGCTGCTTTCAGGGTTTCTGCCATGGAAAGGCTCCTACCAAATGAGAGAAAACCGCTTTGAGTGAGGTTTATTCAGACCCTGTCCTGTCCACACCTGCTGTAGGACTGTTGTGTGTATGGAGGAGAGAGCAAAAGAGCAGAGGGGATTAAGTGATAGGGAGGGTATTCTGGGAAAAGGCAGTGTGAAAATACGTGATTATTTACAACGCTGCTTGTTCAGGAAGTTCCCCAAAGCACATGTGTCTCTTCTCTGAGGGTATGAAACTATGTGAGATTTTAGGATGTGCCAACTGTGGTGGAAAAGGCCTGATATCCCCCACCTCCCCCCTTATTTTTCATATGACTCTCCTGATTCTTAGTTGGTCTGCATGCTTTTTAATGACCTGTTGCTGCAGTGCTGCTTCCTGTTTGTACAGTATGTTGACACATTGGAAGTTTGAAAGACTGCCCTGTCTTCCCTGTAATTGATATCAAATATATATACGTATGTGTATGCATGTATACAGGCTCTTAACAGGAAATGGGCAGGCTTGAGGCAGGCTTCAGCTTTAGCCATGGGAGAAATCCTCCAGGTAAGGAGAAGCATCTCCCCAGGAGAGCTCCTCTAGGGATGGCTCCCTCAGAGATGGTGAGGGTGATTAGAGATGGGCAGGGAACCACAGGAAGACCAGGAGAAAGGAAGACAGTGCTTTCCCCCAGTGCCCCACCAGTCATTCAGGAGCATCAGTGCTGCTCTGCTCTCGAAGTAACACTGGGTCTAGCTGTGCTGTTCCAGGCTCTACTGCCTGGATTTGCTTTGGCCATCGCTTTGTGACTACTCCTGGTCCCTGTTATGCAAGGGAAATGTGCATTGCAGCCAGCTGCTGAGGAGTCCCAGGGAAGGCATGCATGCACGCTCACTGCATATCAAAAATATCAGAAATTTGATATTTCTTCTTATGCAGCTGAATGTATTAGGACTGAATGTTCCTGAGATCGAGGCGGGGGATGTAAAATACTGTCATATTTCACAAGAATAATCAACGTTTTCAAGAGTTTTCAGAAGTCAAAAATGCTCTTTTTTTTTTTATTTGACAAATTCTATCTGGTTTTGTGTTTCTTTAATTGTCCTCTATCTTTGCCTTTTTATTTTTTCATTTGCATGTTTTCTTCTGTAGTTAACAAGTAGTTGCAAGGGTGTGTGTATGTATATGAAAGTTTTATACATAAAAAAATCTAAGCTTGTCAATCTGTCTACACTCTCGGTGGATTCTAATAGCAGAAGGCAGCTCACTTGCTCTAATAGCTTTGCTGAAGTTGCTTAAATGCATAGGAAGATAGTATGGATTCAGTATATAGGTGAGAGACAGATTTTTAACACCACATGCAGCCAACTCCGCTATGAACTACATTTGCATTTACTCTGGGAAATCTCCTTCTTCCTGTATGCACACAAATGCGTAACCTCAGCATGCGCTTCCTCTTGATTCTGCTGCTTCTCTTGCTCACTCGTTGAATGTCTTCAGTCCATGTGGCGAGGACAGACACAGTCTACACTCCTGGATGCAATTAAAAGGTCACCTCCTTTTGCAGTTGTTGCTATTCCACTTATAACCTCAGGATTGCAGGAGAGAGCAAGTCTTGAAATGTTCAGGGGCTTATTTTGCTGGATACTCAACTCAAAAATTTATCTGAATCATCTGACGTAAAACTGTATTAGAAAAAAAAATCCCTTTGGAGTAGATTTCCTCATTAGAGTTATACTCGGAAAAGAAATATTTCATGTTTTGCTTTCAGACTTTGTATCCATGTCCATCCTGGGTGGAAATTGGACAAAAGAGACGTATGGAAATGAGTAGCTTATTACTTGTGCTATCTGGTGACTGAAGTGAAATTATATTGATGACATATGGACTAAATGATCAAAGCACCCAGAATGGTTCAGGGAATTAGATTTTTATTTTTTTTTAAATTGTAGATGGCATCAGAAGGAGCCCTTGGTGACAGTTGCTTCAGAGAAGTAGACTGGAGAGGTTCAGAACTTATCCTTAGACCTTAACAAGCATATGTCTTTTCAAGTCATATTTAATGTACTTTTAGACAACAAAATGCAATTATCCCCTCTGCTGTTCCCAACTTTGTGCTGTGTCTGTAACTTACCAGAGCATTTGAGCTCTGAAGACATCCATTTGGCACACTTCATGACTCTGAAATTCTTCGAGAGATGGATGGTTCTTTTTTTTGGTGGTGCTGCTGGTTTAATTCAAACAGACAAAATCACAAACTGCAGCCATGAGTCCTTGGATACAGGACAAGGAGATGGGTTTCCCAATGGGCTGTCACCAGTGGTGCTCCTTGGTGGGTTGGAAGGCTCATGAGTGAGGAGCTCAGCCTCTCTTCCAGGGAGCTGATGGCTGTTTGGTCTTTCCTTCATTGATTTAACAGTGCGTTGTATTGCTGAGTTCAAGTAGGGAAGATAAAAGTTTATATTCCCCAAATATAGCATTTTATCAGATTTATATATGATTAGAATGTTTTTAACACCCACTAATGTCTTGCCTGGGTTTTTTGGGTTTTTTTTTTTTAAGCGCTGCTGTAGGAATGTTTACCTATGGAAAAATTACTCGTATGAGAGAAACATTTTGCTTCTGATTGAAAATAAGTTACTAGGGAAAATACCTTTTTCTTGTCTTTTTTTTTTTTTCATCAAATTAAACAACAGAAGTAAACTCCCTTCATTTTTCACAGTAGAAAGACTGGAAGCATTCTTAAAACATCAAAAACAAGAATAAACTTCTTAGGAGGAGTCCGAGGGGAACTGGCCCCGTCCCCGTCCCGGGGAGCTGGGCCGGGGTGCGGGACCCTCCCGCACCAGCCCGGGGCTGCAAACTGAGGGTCTTCTGCCCTGAGCAGCCAAACGTCGGTGGGGGTTTTGAAGCTCAAGCAAACGCTAGCAGTCGCCGCTTGTTTTCAGAGCCTGCCACTAAATTCCTTGACAAGAAGGTGGCGCTGGCACTCTGAGATTGGGACTTCTTGCGGTGGATGGCTTTGCATCCGCAGGGGTACCCTTTAAACAATTTCTATAGGCTACACCAAGTGGAAAAACAACTTCCCTGCAGCTGTTTTAAGTTGTTTGGTGTGCTTTGGTTTGTGGGTTTGTTTTTTTTTTTTGTTCCGATTTTTTTTTTTTAAATGCTTGGCACTTGGAAATCCTGCTCCCCTGCAAAGAGGGTCTGATCTTCTGTGAAATGCAGCCTCAACTAGTTCATTTCTTACACCACCTTCACCTGCATTAACCAGTTTTGGAAAGTTTTTGGTTACAATGGGCTTCTTTCTAAGGAGAGTGGGTGGCTTTGGGGGTGACCTCAGCCAGCGGTAGTTCATTTTTGTAGGGTGGAGGAAAACAGTGCCATGGAAGAGGACCCCCTCTTATGGTGTTAGCATAGGGTTTTGCTGACTTAAGCACTCAGGGTGTAATTTTAAACTTTTCTGTTCCCAAAGCTTTTTTTTTTTTTGGTTTGCCCACCTCATGTCTGTTTGTGTTTTAAGTCCATGTGTTAGGTACAATTTTTATCAAAGTGAGAGGTCCCCTCTTCTCCAGGCTGTCTGAGAATGACGGGTGTTAATGAGAGTGGATTGCATTCACTTTAACCTTGAACTTCAAGGCATAAAAATTCATTGTTCTTTTCTCTTCCAACACCTTAATTTTGGTGTTTAACGAATTTGGGGTTTTTAGTACCAACCATGTGCATTGCAGGGAAAATGATTGCTGTTATTTTAAGTATTCTTTAGGTGTGTGTGCATGGTGTATACATAAAATACATGCTCCTGCTTGCAAGGCACTTGTGTGCCAAGTATTTCTTCTGAGACTGCATACTTTGCCACATGTTGACTATAATTTCTGTGCACTGTAAAATAAGTATAGGATATGAAAGGGTTAAGTCTCTATTGTCACTAGCTGTGCAAATGGCCTGCGTGTTCATAGCTGTATTTTTTTCCTAAAGATATTTTATTTTCATAATTTAACTAGGGCATTAAAAGCCAAGTTCTTAAATCCTATGTTTTTTATGGAGGGAATAATTTAATAATAAAGTACTATTTTAATCACAAATTTATCTATGTTAATTTCTCTTTTAAGTCAGTGGGGGAAGTATGGGAGAGCTGAGGAGAAGGCAGCATGTATGAACTCAAGGCTACATTTTGCAGTTTGGTCGAGCATTTCCTGCCAGCACGATGGTTACCCCAGTATGCAATTTGTGCAAAATGGGTAGATGATTTTCTTCATAAGCATTCGCTAAAAAGGGTACTCCGTGATGCCATCTAATTGCTTAATCCCCAAGGAGTTCTTCAGGCATTTATTTAACACTAATTGCATGTGTAAATGTTCTTAATTTACAGCGTGTGAAAGTCGCAGTGAATGCACATAACAGAGGATGTCAAAGTGACACTTCATGGAAAGATGCAGTTAAGGCAGTGTTAAGTTACTCCTAAATAGGATTAATCATTTATTAAAGTTCAAAGCTCATCAGAGCACAGGAACAAGCATATGATGACTTATTATTGTTCAAAAGTAACTTGTGGAGGGGAGTCATGCCTCTAAATTTTCTATGATATAACTTTGTACATTGCAGTAAACGATGAACTTCAAGACTTAAAAAGCTAAGCTGGGTGAACGATTCAGCACAAGGCAAAGAACTTGGCCTGGCAACCATTGCACAATGCCTGCTTGGGCTGTTAATTAGTGCTTGCATTGTAATAGAGCTGTGGAGTTCCAGGCACTGTACAGAGCTGTGGTTGGGAGGTGTGGGAGGCGTGTGGGGTGTGTGTCCCTCCTCTAGAGCTCATACGCTTCGGTCCACAAGATAGGACAACAAATCAGTCTCGCCAGGGCAGAGTACATCCATAAAGGTTTCGGGACAGCTAAGTGTTGTTATTTGGAAAGGAACCTGCAGCCCTGTTGCCTAGTGCCCTGTCAGCTATTTCCCACCAGCGGAGTCAAAGCTTTGATCCTCTCTGTAATCTTGAATGTCACCGTAGATACGCACACAGGAACACAAATAACACCTGGCACCTGAGCTCTCAGGGAAAAAAAACCTCCCAAGTCCTCAGCTCTCTCTGTTTGTGTTGGATTTCACAGGGCAAAGCAGCTCAGGAAATCATACAATAAAGAAAATTATACTTTTTGTGACATGATTATATGCTCTAGAAGCATAATTGCCCACGAGCCCTACTTTGTGGTGCACACTGCTCAGGCAGACAGAAGGAGTAGCTTCATAGAGGGTGGGGGCAAAAGGATGTTCTATGGCATCAACAGAGGCAGGGTTCAGGAAGCCCATGTTCAGTCAGGCTGCCTGCCTAGCTCAAACACAACCCTAAGTCACCTACCTTTACCCTGTGGGAGATGTGTCAGCTCTAGGACTTTTCTGGTTCCTCAGTGGATGCTGATACCTGCATCTTAGCTCTTTTGGAAAGGCAATAATTCCCACAGGGACTAGAATGTGATAATTCATGTGGAAAGGCAATCCTGCTAGGATTTGTCAGAATGGGTGAGAAAGATGATGGCTTGCACCAGAACTTCCTTCTCTGTCTGTGAGACACCTTGAGCTCTTTCTAGCTACAGGAATAACACTGATTGAGTACCACCTGTTTAGAGACTGGGGACCTAAAATGTTCATTCTTTTCATTCTGAAAATTAAATAGGTGTATTCATGCATTTACATGCACTTTGTGAATGTGTCCAAATCTCCCGTAGTTTCATGCCTTCAAGTTTAGTCTTGATTATCCTTGGATCGATGAGGAATAGCATGTGATCATCTCTTCTCTGGCTGTGACGGGCTCTGAAGGCTTTGCTTTCAGGCATGGCAGAAAAAGTTTGTCTGCTTTGCCACAGGCTTTCATGGTAAAGACCAGAGCTGCAAAAAGGGCTGAGCATTGTGTCACAGTGCCTAGGTATTTCCTACATCCTAGAATTTGTAACAAAATTTGGTGCCTTTGGTGCAGACAGAATTATACGTGGCAGAATGGGATTTGACAACATTGAAGTACAGGGGAAAGTGTCATCTACGGTTTGTAGCAGGCCATGCTGAAAAGAGGCATGTGTTTCAAATTTAGCCCCACTTCTGTACTTAGAAACAACATTAAAGTGTTTTCTTCAGCCGTCTTAAAGAAGGAGCGGACAGAAGAAGAGCTAATAATAGCTAATAATAAATGCCAAAGCCAGAAATTAATGTGTATGTGAATTCTGGTCCAGAATTCAAGCCAGGTCTTTTGTTAGGCTAACTGGCTTCACCCATCCCCATGTGAAACTGCTGAACAGAGCTGGAGGAAGTTTCTACATGATGAGGAAAGCTTCTCCTGCATATATCCTGGGCCCTTTGTGATTAATGGAAAGAGTCCATTAATTCAAGTATATGCTTTTTTTGGTCTCCAGGGGGAAAAGTGAATAAAAACCACCTTCTACTCATGTAGTTTAATTTCCTCTGTTTTTCTCAGATGAAACCAAAAATTGGAAAGAGGTATGGATGGCCCAAACGCTTTAGTTTAAAATAAAACAGAACGGCCACAAATCTCTGCCTTCCCTTTACGCTGAGCTGTGCTGAGAGGCTTTGGTGCTCTTTGAAGGGTTGGTTTGTCTCCTCGCTTGCTGCTTGCCTTTTTGGCAGGAGTGGTGTGTGCTGAGCTTGCTCTTATCCACAGCTTCCAGAATGAGGAGACTGGAGGGAGAAGACCGCATCTCACCTAATGTGCTTGGCAGTTTGTGCCAAGGAAGCCCCATAGGTGTGAAATGCCAGAAAATGGCAAAAGCCTGCACCTCCTGTGAGGCAGGACCTCAAAGTGGAAGGAGAACATGGTGCATTGGTGGAGCTGGCTGGCTGCCTGTGGAAGGCTACAGTGGGTCTCTGCAGGAGAAATCTGCTGCTGTGAGGGAAAAATAAAAGGCCAGTACTTTAGATGTCTTCATGCTGGGCCAGCTAAGAAGGAACAACTCTGCTGGCAGAGTGTTCATCAGGCAGAGTGGCACTAGGACACATTTAGGTAATATCCATTTAGGTGCTAGGTTTGAAGTGAGTATGTTGTACCTGACATCTAATGGAGACCAAATTTTCACTTTTCTTTTGAAAGTTTAGCCGTTTGAGCTGACACAGCTCATGCTGTCTCTTTGCACAGCAGAGGTGTGTACAAGCAGCATTTGTTCCTGCATGTGGTCTGCAAAGGCATGTGACCCATCAGTGAGAAGCTGGGAGGTACAGTGGTATTCCTGGAGGAAGAGGAGCTTGTCCTCCTGCCGGGGTGCTACTGAGCACATTGGAGGGGATAAGAGACCAGAGAAGAGCCATGGTGCAGACCTACCCATCTCTGATGTGGAGACAGCAGTGGGGAATAAGGAGCTGGCAGTTTTCAGAGAAGATGGGAGGACACAGCAGGGACTGGCCACTGCTGCTATTCTCAGAATAACTGGGCTATGTCTAACAAAGTGTCAGTGCCTAAGGTCCCTCCTGCATCAACACAGGTGTTGAAGGGAAGAGCCACGTGTAAAATCTTGCCTTTTCTGTCCTGATCTATTTATTTGGAAGGGGTTTAAAGAATTAGCTTCTTAGATGTTTTTTTATTATTATTAATTTTTTTAGTTCAAGAGCTTTTCAGTCTCTTTTGGTGAGCAACTGATGAAAGAAAGTGTAGATAGAGCTAGTTTAAAACTGGTGGGCCCAGTGTCTCACCATAAAGTACTGTAAGAGCAAATGTGATATGCCTTTTTGTACCCTCTTTATAAAACCCTTGTGCTCCCAAGTGTGCATTTGTGCAAAAATAAGCCATTTGAAACCAGAAGCCTATAAAAATGAATCCTACAATTAAAATAAAAACTGCCAGTGTAAAAGTAGGACACCTTTAGTAAGGATAAAATCATACCTCCTCTGGGGGTGTTTATAACATGTATGTTATTGAGAACCCAAAAAAAATCTGCCATCAGCTATATAAGCAAACTGTCTTTCATGTCATTTGAGTACCTTATTAAGGACTTTTCTTGTTGACTGGACTGGGGTTATGCCTGAGGTAAAATATTATTAAAGATAAGGACTATCCAAACTCATGCCATTAATGGTTTCTAAAATTTCATCATTACAGTGTGTATGCTTATAATTGCCCCATTGACACCCTTTAAATGTTCCCAGTAAAATGTGATATAAGCTTTTAAGGTTCCCCAAATGAACATCAAAATGTATCTATAATATAAAACTTGAAAAATAGACAGTTTAAGAGAAGCCTTTATTTAGCATTGATTTTACTGTTGGTGGACAAGATTATGAAGTGGACCTAGTTTTCACAGAGACAATTCCTGTGCATTTTCATGGAGTTTTGGTAAGCTAACACTTAAGTGACTGGTTCATTTAAAATACCTTGGAACCATACAGGTGTGTGCATTTAACCTGGAGGGAAGAGAGAGGAGGAGAAGGACAATTAGGGGATTTCTCCCTTCCCTTCCCCTCTCCAGTTGCCACTCCTGCTTGCCCAAGAGGAAAAAGCATCGCATTTCAGATCCTAGGAAGTCACACTTGCCCTGTTTGTTCTCCGAGATAGGCCTATAAACAGAGACATTCAGTCTGTAAACAAGTCAAGCTTACAAAGGGACTGAAAGATAACAGTCCCCAACTAACAGTGGGAGAGGAGGGAAGGAGCAGGGGGAGGAATGATAGAGAGGCTGCAATAAAAACAGGAAGGTCTCTGTTGGTCCTCTTGAAGTTAGTGGTTAAAAACATCAAAGCTTGGTGTGTGTTTTTTTCAACCAGACTGCTGTGTCACTTTATAATTCTTCATAAAGCAACCATCCAGCCACTAACATACTGCAACTGTTAGTGTGAGCTGAGCTTTGATTTAGAGGAACTCTATCCAGCTCCAGGCATGTTAGGCGAAGGAATCTTTTCTAGGTTTACTTGGCATGCTGTGTGCCATGGAAGAAACCATAACTTTTCAGAGCTGCTAATTGCAAGCTGTTCAGGATTTTTTCCTTTCATTTAAAAAAAAACAACTTGCAAACAAATTGCATTCCCCTTCTCTCTTGCGCCTAAAACCCAAATCATTTTCCCAGACTGAAGTCTTCAGAATTTCCTACGTTTAAATTTTAAGTGAAAAACAAGATGGGAATGGAAGGGAAGGAAAAACAACTATACCATATATAACAAAGCAAAAATGTACATATACTCAGCTAAGTTCTAAGAAATCTAAATTATTCAACAGCTGCTTCAGCAGAAAGATATTTTTAAAGTTCGAAGCCAGCAGAGTGCATCAGTTCTCTTAGACGGGGGAAGGTATTTTATTCTCTGAAAAGAAGAGATTCAGAGAATTGCATGGAGCTCTTGTCTGCCCTTGGAAAAGCAGCCAAATAAAGAGAGGTGGGAAGAGAAGCAAAGAAGGGCTGGAGCCTTTAAAGTGGGAAGAGGAGCAGCATTGTTCTGGGAGGGGAATAGCAAACTTTCATGTAAACAGTGTTAGAAGCTTCACTCCAGTGCGTTGCACAGGGAAACCACTGATTTTATTATTGCTTGAAAAGCTGACTTATACTAAGCAGTATTTGGTTTTAGCTTTAGCATAGGAAGAAGAGAGCAATAATTCTGTAGATGGCGGGAGCAGTCAGACCAAAGCCAGCCTTTGGACTGTACTAGGGCAGCCTAATTTGGGTTGGAGTATAGATTTTTAGCAGTTTTCACTCCAAAGGACTACCTGCTGTAAGATACTCTTGCAAGGGAGTAGCTGTGTAGGAGGGGTTGCTGTAGATGGGAGGAGGAATGGAGGCAAATGTTCTAGGTGGAGGAAACAGTTGTTGCTGATGTGCACCGTTACCAGATATGATAGCTAAAATTTCATGCCTGGATGCTGATTTAAATTTCCTCCAGCTGTGAATCAGATTTTAGCCTCAATCCTTCACTACTGATCAAAGCTAGCAACCACTCTCAGCTGTGGTGAGGCTGCAGCAGAGATTTTTAAATGGAGGTCAGCAGTGCAGAGCTCATTCAGGGGATATAGTTTTGTGGGCTTCCATGCATAGGCAGAATTTCAACAGGCCACCAGTTGCATCCACAAATTGAAACACACCTGCATCCTTCTTTCCTCTGGCAAATCTTGATGATGCACATAGTTAAGTACTTAGATGGATAACTAGTATGGTTTCTCTAAGACATTTCTAAAGTGTCTCCTTTTTTTGTTTTGTTTTCATTGCAGACTCATCTTTGCATATGCTTCCCCTCAGGAGGAAATTTGTTCTGCCATGTAGTTTTTAACAGCTGAAAAAATAAATAGAAGGCAACTTAAACTTACAGTTTGCTTCAGGTGAGCCTGTATTTCTACATAGTGCTGATGCTTACTTCCAACATGTATATTCCTTTTCTTATTATCAACTGTTCATGTATGAATTAATAATTGTACTAAAACTGCACTAAAAATTCTGCTCCATATAACATCACTGATAATAGTCAGCTACAATAACATAAATGCATGTTTCGTCTTTAGCACAGAATAAAACAGAAAACCTGCAAAATTATTAGGTACAATCACTTATGAGTAGTAATATACTAAAATAAAGAGCTTCAATCATTCTCTGTCCAAACTTACAACCATATCAGCTTAAATTGAGAGTTTGCTTTTAACTGTTGAGATATGTGCCTCAAGTGCTACATAGGCACTTAAAGGTGAATGTGCATACACCCACCCAGACAAACATGTAAAAAAATTAGGTAAATAAATGTAGGTTAAAGAGCATGCCTCTTTGTGAACCTCAAAAGTCTTATTGGTTCTTCAAAAAAGTGTATGTAATGGCTACCTGCTGCAGACCATAGGTTGAATACAGATCCCCCAAGCGTTCCCTTAGAGTCCCTTGCAATCTTTTGCAAAAATATCACAGTCTTAGTTACTTCTCAATTGATGGGAGGTCCACTAGTATAATAAAGTGAAGAACTTGGCTCCACGGTGAGTCCAATGGAAGGAGTTCATTGGAGAAATCACAGAAACTTCCTGAATACAAGCCTAATTTCTGAACACGTACATGTAGTTATGTTTTTGAAACTTGCTCAAGCAACGTCATTGCCCAAAGGGGCTAGTGGAAAATGAGAACTGAAGTTGCCTGCAATTTAAAGGCTTTTTTCCTCCACTGTAGAAGTTTGCTGGCAGTGTGAAAAACTTGAGTGAATAATGAAACAAAGTATTTGCAAACGTCCATCAGATAAAAGCCACAAAATTACTTCAAAGGTATTAGTGCATCTTTTTATTTGCTTTTCATGCACATTCATATGCATGACGTTGTGTTTGGAAGACCATCCATGACAGAGAAATTCCTGAAGTTTTGCATGAATAAATATGAGCAAATGTTCATCAGATGTTCATACCACAAGTAGCTCGCTCAGTTCTCCTGCCTGCTTTTCAAAGTCTGTTGTCCATTCAGAACAGACAAAACACAAAATTAATTTGAGGATTTGCTTTTTGTTAATAAGTATGTCAAAAAAAAGACTCCTTGCAAACATTACAAAATGTTCTAAAATATATTAATGGGATATGGTCATAGAAATATTATATGTAATAAATACATTGAATTTCATATAAGTTCCTTCCTGAATAAAAAAGGCTGTTTTCTACTGGCAGTTCACACCTGTGTTGGACCACAAGTAGCTGTGAATATTTAAAGTTAATTTGAGTATATTGGATACTTCAGAAATCTGCCATATTTTAGGTAGCTGAAATTAAATAATCTGTATACTTTTTGTATGTCTGCTTGTTTTTTGTTTTTAATCCTTCTGAGGTAGATCAACAGCCATGGAAGTTACCTTCAGGAAGAACTATTAATTGTAGGTGGTACTAAACCTGCAGATATTATGTAGATCTTATGTGTTGCAGTTTCTGAAGAAGTGTGGGTGCTGAAATAATTGAAATTAATAGGGACCTTTCTAGTGATTTAAATCACTTCAGTTTGGGCTGCACATATCTTACTGACAGGGCATCTCTCTTTTCTCTGTGTGTTGAATATTCAGTTCCTTGTATCTCTTCCCAGGTGAATGGATGCTGTCAGGGCTGCAGTGCCATGAGCCAGGGCATGTTTGTTCCCAAACTTGCATTGAAATACACTGACTTCAACTAAGCTAAGAGGGTGTAAGCACCCTCTGTGTGTACATCAAACTAATCCACAGAGTATTTGGAAAAGCTGTGGCACATAGGCTGTTGGATAAAAGCAAGATCCCATGTGTGATTATTCAGGAAAAATATTATAGGTGAACAAAAGTTTTTTGTTAATCCAATAAAACTTATTTCTTATTTAGAAATCTGCATCAGCAAGCGTCTTTTTCTCTTCTTCATTGCTCTCATATTGAAAATAAATACATGTTTTTTCTTTTTACTATTTTTGTGTGATTGAAATAATTAACATACAATAAATAAAAATATTAACTATTAATAATAATAACCCGATGGGATAGTATATGGTTTTCTTGTTTGTGAGCCTGAAGTTTCCAAGATGGCATCATCTGTAAGGGAGTGCAAAATAATAACAAGTGTCACTTCAGAAAGGTGAACTGGTTTCTCAATGGGTGTAGAGGAGAACAGAGAGGGCTCTATGGCTTGATTTCAGCTCACTTAAAGCCTGGGGAACTGTGGATTTTATATGGCTGGAGCTCAGCAGAACAGAGCTTTGTCTTGATAACTCAAAATGACTAGATCATGCCTGGTAGCTGGTCCTGGAAAGCTGACCCTTGTCACAGGCTGACTACATCAATTTGCAGTAGATTGATGATGTATAGAACTTGGGTGCCCCAGGGGAGGCCCAAGAAAGGCCTGAGAAACATTGTATTGTTAATCCATACCCCTCATTAGCTTCTGCTGTGCTGGATTTCAACTAGCTGGCAGGGCTAGAAGAGTTGGAGGGAGAATGTGGCGTTGTCTGGCGTTGTTATTGTTAGTTGCCTTTTGAATGAAAGGATGTTTTAAAATACCTTTTCTCCAAAGTTTAATACATCAAAACTGGCAGGATTCTTTATTTTCCTCTCTACCCCTCTTGTCAAGTGCCTGGAATTCCTAGATTTTATTTGTGTATTGATTTAGTGCTCTCCCCTTGACAGCCTGAGCTTTATCTCTTCCTGATAACAGTCTCTCTCTATCCTTTCCCAAGTAGTGGCAGGCATATTATATACGCTGTAATCAATTTATGTTTCATTACCATTCGTCAGCTCTTGCACTGCTGATGGAGACTCTAGCCCTGCCTTCGCTATTTCTTTATGTACTTTTAGATGTGTTGCTTAACCATTTCTTCTCAGTGCAGTGCAAGGTTTTGATTTGAAGGAGGCTGTAGTTTTAAACGTGGTTTCCATCAAACAGTAACATCTTTGTCAAACTTCAACAGAATTAACCTTAACTGCTAAGGAAGTTTTGACTGCTGTCATAAAAATGTTTGATTAGTGTTAATAATTTATTAAATTGGTTTGTCCTGACACTGCCAACATGTTGGAAATCTCTCAACCATTAAAACATTAACAGAGGCTGTAATACAATGCTTCTTCTGTTCCATGTTTTATTTCAAGACCACATTCTTACGAGCCTGGTTCTGTGGTGTTCCAATATGCTCTCATTAAGACTGCATTAAAAGATGAAATATGACAAATATTAAAAAGCGTGGGAATATGGAGTAGAGCACGGTGGGTGTAGTTTTGTGGGCAACTCTGCTGCGATTAAATTTTTGCAAAGCAAACCTGTTTTTGCAATATGGGGAAATAAAATTACTAGGCAAGTATTTAACTGAAACAGGCCCAATGTGTTTGATTTATTCCTTCAACCTCCTAAAATGCATCAGCTTAGTTAGAATTTTTACTAAGATGTGAAAGCTGATATTGGGCCTGCTTATGCCGAAGCATACCGCTATATAAGAAACATAGTCCTATTTGAGAAAAGTATTAATGCCTTGAGAATAGATTGATCAAATTTTTATTTGATCACTTACATCTGCACTTGAATCGCTGGTGGTAGGAGCTCTCTTATGTTCTACCAGAAACACCTGTTTTGGGTCATGCATACTCAGGAATTGGGTCATGCATACTCATGTAACATATGCTGTGTAAAAGGCCACTTAAACAATAACAAGAGTTTGGTTTATTTCCCAACTGGATGGAAGGTAGTTGAAATGGAGGCTCAGTTTATCCTTTGCGAGTTGCTGTTAGTATCAGTGAAATTAAGTAAACCATTACTTTTCCCCTGCTTCTTTAGTACCCCTAGAGGAGCTCTAACACTGTCTCTAATGTGTAGATTGAGGTTGCAGGTTGCATCAGTGAAGCATAGAGATGTTGACAAATGAAAGCAAAACTTCCATTTTTCCATCCCAGTCATGAATATATGTTGAGGTTAGTTTCAGTACCTACATTTTGAAATTTAATGCAAGGCTTTTGAGCTTTGAGAGTGAGCTATTCCATAACTATTCATAAGAGCTAGACTGGTCCCCTCTCAACTCTTCTCTTTTTGGTACCCAAAAAAATATGATGGGTACATTAGTGAAAGGTGTATTTTATTCTACAAAAGGAAGCAATCTAAGCTATTCATACCTGTGTGTCCTAAACTCCATGTTTTCAAATTGAGAATAAATCCATTAAGCAAGATTTCCTTAGTTTCTGTATTTTATCATTACCAATTACTCAGTTGCGTGGAGGGCAAGTCTGAAATAGTCAGAGGATTGATTTACAGTGAGGTCAATGGTACGACTGGGCCCTTCTTCCACTAGTTTCCACAGATTTCTCCTTTCTGCTATGTGCAGGATGATTATATGAAAATCATTACCATAGGTCAGCCTTTTTGCAGTTCTCTAAACTTCATAAAATCATTCTTAATTAAGTAACAACACTGAAAATGCTAATTTGTTTTAGTATGTGCTATGTCTTGTAAGATGTTGGCAAGAACTGTATAGCAACAGTACATGAATACATAGAAAACAATGTTTCAACATCAGAAAGTAATAATCTCTCAGTTCGATAAATTACCAAAAGATATGCCAACTATTTACTGTTTGGGGAATAGACTGAGTGTAAACATTAAAATTGTGGCTCTGGAACTGCCAGGAATAGAGTTACACTTGCTTTTTTTATGCTGTTGTTTGCCTTTAATTTTTTCCTGATTACTATGTGATGTGAGATATTTTAACATGAAGTTTCAGGTGTCCTTTTTTTATTATTTTATTTTCTATTTTTTCTTCCTGTTTGACAAAATTGCCAGAAATCAGACTGTTTCTTCATGGTTCAGGATCCTAGATGCTGTTGTTAGGAACATTAGATATTTCGTACCTTGACATGTTTATCTCAGTTCTTGACTGGAGTGGGATAAAGTAAGACAAGTGCTCATTACTGTGTGCTAAGAAATTTCCATCTTGAGAGCGCCCTTAGCTCCTCCTGACAGTATACTACGTGTAAATGATCTAAGAGTCTTTCCAAATTGTAACCCTAAGATGGTATATTACCTGCACAGAATCTGAGGAATCTCATATTCCTGGTTAATGCATTCCCATATCATTTTTTTCCACAGTAAAGAGGGTTGGAAAATTTTGAGTTAAGTCCATAAGCCAATTATTTTCAGTTCTAATTTTGTTTCTGTTCTAATGAAACTCCTGACTCGGTATTTTTGTAAATGGCATGCCCCTGAGTGTGGTCTAGTGAGGGTTGGAGGGTACCTCTTAGTTCATGTTGAAAAAATAACGGGACTTTTTTCCTCTAACTTTTCAAACTAATTATTCTCTCTTTTTAATAAGGGAATGATCCTTTATGTTTAAATCCTCTTCAATGGCACCGTTTTCCTGTCTGCAGCTTTGATGTACTTCAGATACTTACAAAAAGGCTATGTTTTGGGAACAGCGATCAATAGATATGGTCATGGTCCTACCTGTTTAATGGTGAATTCAAATACAGTTATATGAAGGAACTGAAATTCAACAGAGGAAGAGAATCTTTGTTCTGTTCATAATAAAGCCATCCTTTAAATCTCCAATTGTTTTTACCCATCTTGTATTCCTGTTTTCATCATTTAAGGGCAGTACAGTTAATGAATAAAGGGACCACAAATACCTTTGACCCTCTTCTCTGCTTATGTCTTGGGACCTGATGCTTGAATTGATGATGCCTGTTACTTGTATCTCTGGTCTTAATTTCTGTGTGTTTGGTGACTTTGTTTACCATTCTGTTGCACTGGCTAATTCTCTTGAAAGTCTGTAAAATAAGTATAAGCAAGAGTGCATGGTTTGCTCTTTTCACTGTCTTCCCTGACCAGCTACAAAATCATGTTCTTTTAACACTTCTGACCAGCCACAATACTAACAAAAGAGCCTGTTACACAAATATCTGATAGTTCAAAATGGTGTGTTAGATTCTTACTTCCTTATAGTTAACTTTGTCAAGCATTGACCTGGAAAATTATTATAGAGGCTAGCATTTATGGTCCTTGACTAAGTTGTGTAATCTCTGAATCTCTGCAACAGAACAAATTCTGACTTAATACTGTATGTAGCTCTGACACAGTTTCTTCAGTTATTAGATTAATAAATGTGTATTGTACAGTTATTTAAATTATTTGTATGATACTGGAGTTTAAGAGTATATTGGATTAAAAAAAAAAAGAAACCATACCCTAGAATTGCAAATAGAAGATGAATTTTGACTGTAACTTGAAACTAGCTTAATTTCTGACTGTCAGCTTGCCTCATAATGAAAAATAAACAACACAAGGCAGAATGATCCAATACAGAAACTGTGATCCTGCACAAGGCAAAACAAGAGGACATAAAGTATAGAATGCCTTGACTAGTCATGAGGTGATAAATAAATGATAGTGTAGAACACAAAAAAAAAAATCAGCAGAAATAGCTGATATAGAAAAAATAATGAAAATCAATGCTAGACAAGCACTAAATTCAAAGGTAGTTTTGAAAATTGGAACAGCAGGCAAGAAAGACAGTGGCACATGAAAATGAGAAAGCCAGGCTGGAAAATGAAGACAAAGGAATGAGGCAACACCAAGTATAGTTCTTGTTGTTTGTGACTAGGAACTGAGTTGAACTCAGCATGTCATGCTTCTAGTTTGTTTCCTAGTGCAGTCAGGGTACGTATTCCAACCTAAGTCTAGATTAATTAGTCCCTTCTTATCTCTCCATATCTGTATCTTTCTAGATGTGAATTTAACTGCATTATCACTACAGAGCCATCAGACAAAGTCGTGTGAATTAATAATGATGTCTGCAAAAATGTAATTTCCCCAGTAACTCAGGAATTTGACATTTCTAAAAGCAAAATTGCACATTCTGTTATTCACGAAACCTTTGAGTTGCTTGGGTCAGTCTTTCGTGTTTTTGTGTTGTCTTTTGTTTCTACCTGTGCTACTTCAATGGTTAATATGTTAACTTGTGTTTGGGAGCTAGGCAGGAAAAAATAGAATAATAGCTGCTGAGTTATTTCTTATCCATAGCTATGGACCACATTATCTACAGAGTAGTGTCTGTCTTTTAAACTGCGATTCAACTTTTCCTTGTAAAGAAGGGCAGAAAAGGCCAAGGCAGACAAGGACTCCTGATATTATCCGGTGTCTGCATGAAGACGCGTGTCTCACAGTTGGTGTGGCACAGTCCTGTGTTACAGGAGTACATCACCTGTGGAGTTCAAGAATGAAAGCTGTTGCACACATAGTCACTATTTAGCTGTGACTATTTTAGTTGCACTGCTATTGCATGGGCATCTTTAACAGGAAAAGGATGAATTTTGTTCCTTTCCAGTAAAGATGTTATCTTTATTAAAAGATCCCTCAGAGCTGTGGTGCACCTGTCCTTTTATATGCAACTGCTTTTGACCTGTTAGAAATCTTTGTAGCATCAGCAAACAATTAGTGTTGCTGCCTCTCTCTTTTTGGTTTGGTGGATTTTTTTTTTTTTTTGTTGCTTACTTTTTTTTTTTTTAGACACCTTTCCTTCCTCCTGCTTAACTCCAACTCACAAACTGAAAATCGCTTCCTGGTGCCCCAGCTAGGGGAAATTTCTTCAGAGATATAACATCAGGCAATTTATGCATTTCTTTCTGGTATAATAAAGATAGGGGAACCTTTCAGCATAATTACTTAACTAGCCAAATATTTATTTTAGATATATTTGTTGTATTGCTGTATGGCACATTAGACAAAGTATATATTGTGAGGGTGGGTGGAATCTGGCGGCTACCTTCAGTCATCCCAACCCCAGGCAGACTTTTATCAATAAAACACTCCAGGGATATAAGAGTTATCACTCCCATGGGAAACTGCAGAAAACTTTTTATTATTGCTCTGGCAGGAGCCTAGTGGAGGGTAGCTTTTCACTGGCATGGCTGTTGACAATAATGCATCCTGCATCCTTTCTGGAGCACCTGATTGTACTAGAGAGCACTTCTTACAGGATTAAGTCTGTTGCATGCACTGTGGTGGAGGGAGGTGGGGCTGATTTGTAACAGAAATGTTTGTATTACAGCATTGCATTATTTAAAGGAAAACTGTGCTCAGTAGGCAGTGAGATTGCAGCTGCGTCCTCTCTCTCTCGGTGAAGAGTGAGCCCAAGGGACAGGAGTGGGTCTGAGAGCCACCCAAGGAGGGAGATTCCTGCAGCTTCCTCCTGTATGTCTGTCCGCAGGCCTCTGGTACCATTAGATTGTAAAAAGACTTTTCCATGATGGAAACTCAAAGGCAATTTTGTTCTCCTGTAGAGGGACCCTGTCCTATAAGTGTCCTATAAGGGCTGCAAACTTTGGAACACTGTATACATCTTAATCTATGGCGATAATGTATTTGAATTGATCCCTCCTTGTGTTTCAGAGCACTTTGGAAAAAATATCACGCAGTATTTTTTCTCTTGGGTTGGAAGGCACAAGCAGGAAAAGAGACTTGCTGTGTAATTATAGGGCAAGTGGGAGAAACTGGGATGAAACCTGGGTCTCCTGATCTTTGTGGTGCTTTCAGTAGCATCCCAGCCCAACAAAAGGCATACAGCTGTTCACATTGGCTTTACTTAACTTGCTTAAAATTAAATCAAGTGAGTATTCAAATACATCTTTGTATTTATATATTGTCACTGCAGGCATGCCACTGTAACCCAATTATTAATTCTTCTAAAAGAGAAACATGATATTATTTTACGTATGTGCAAGAGAATTTTCCTCCTCTGGCTACACATCGAGAAGTGGGTGGGGGGTGGGAAAGGAGTAACAGGGTGGGGGTGGAAAAATGTATTTTAATAGAAGAAAGATCGTGCAGAGTTATAGTCTCACAGCAAGAAATAAACATTGTAATCATAAACAAATGTAACCTTGAGTACAGAAGACAGTGATTTTATTGTATTGACATATGGCGCTTGGGCAACAATGAAGGATTTGTTTTCTTACATTAGTTAGGACATGTCAGACAGGGCCTTTCTGTGGTCATTGCTTCCAGATAGCACTTGTCAGAGCTTGGATTATAAAATGTCTAGGGGTATACAGACAAAGGCACAGAAAAGGCTTGCTTTGAGGTGAAATGGGGGAACCTCTGCACCAGAAGGCCTGAGTGTGAATGTTCTCAAGAATGCTGGAAACCAAATCAACATCAAGAAAACTTTTCTTCATTAGTGTGCCTGCTGTCATATTTAAATGCTTAGGTTTGTACTCTGCCAAGTGTTATCTGCATGTGATATCTTGAGGCATAATAATCCAAAGCCAGCTCTACAGATCTATGCAAACTGTGGCCATACAAATTGATGATGTGGCTCCACCACACAAGATCATGCCCTGTCCTTCTGTGTCAGGTTTCTGCTATCAGTGCCACCAGCTTAGACTCTATCAGGTTTCTCACACGGAATCCGATGGGATTGTGTTTCTAAATCTCAGTCCTGATAAGAAGTGGCATTTTTTTCTTGTAAAACCAGCTACCTTGGTGGAAGGAGACCTGTATCATGTGGGTGAACGGAGTCTAGACAGCACAACTAACTGACAGACAATGCTGCATAAGGATGTGAGAAAAGCCTTGGCTATCCAAGATCTGCCAGCTTTTCGATTAAGCAAAATCAAGAATAGATTTGCAAGGCAGTACTTGCTCTTCTTTCTTTCTTTCTGTTTCTGTTACCATACAATAGTGATACTTCCAGATTTTTGGTAACTCAACTGCATTGTGGTTCTTGCTGTAATAGGACAGAGCTCCTTTCCTGTAGGATTTTCAGTCCTATTGATTTAGAAAGATGAAGAGTGGCAAAAAGATGGTATCAATTTCCTTCTTATGGGGGGCAGAGAAATGAGGCAGAGAAGAACAAAATATCTTGACCAAGGTTCTTTAGGGTATTTGTACAGAACTGGGTATTAGTGCAAGATCTCCAAGTTTAGTGCAGTGCATGTTTAATTCATTGTTTGTATGTGCTTTAAGGGTATCTTCCAAGTCTTCATTTGTTTGTTTAGAATCCAAACTTATTTTAAACAAACCCCCTGTTTTATTGAGATCAGATTGCAGACACTGGATGCAAATGTAACATGAAGCTCAGATCCTGTTTGTGTTTTCTGTTTGTTTGCTTGTTTTTAGTTCTAACACTAGGAAGCTTTTAGGGATGTTAAAAACAAAAGCAAATAAAAAATAAAACAACACAGAGTTATTCTATTCCAGTCAAAGCATAAAGAGAGAGTCTCTTTTATATCAGTACAAGGAAAAAAAAAAAAAAGACCTGTATGTTCTTTCCCTGTAAAGCGTTTCCTGCTCTGAAGTAACATCTCATGAAAGAAAAACTCTTAATCGAGACAGTAAAACTAAAGAATGTTTTTGTACATTGACAAGCATACACAACAAATTCAGCGGCACATCTTCAATCCGGTAATGCTTGTCCACAATCCCATGGACATATGGCATATGGACCCCAGAGAGAAACACCTAAAAGGTGACCCTTTTTTTGTTGTTGTTTTTGCTGCCGCTAACATCAAGCCCTGTTTCTTTTTTAGAAAATTTCCTGAGAAAGCAGCCACGCAGCAGCTCTCTCTGAGTCAGGAAGTAAATGAGCCTGGAAGGGACCTCTGGAGGCTGCCTGGTCTAACAGCCGTGCTCAGAGCAGGTCCAACTTTGAAGTTAGACCCAGGTTCAAAGATAACTTGGGTTGCTTAGGGCTGCGTCCAGTCGAGTTTTGAGTATCTCCAAGGATGGAGACTCCTTGGCCCCCCGAGTGACTGTTCCAGTCTGTGACCACTTGCACAGTGAACAAAAATTTCCTAACGTCTAATTGGAATTTCCTTGGCTGCAGCCTCTGTCTATCACCTCTTTTTCCTTTCACTCTGCGCCTCTAGAAAGTTTGGCTCTGTCTTCTTTAAAAGCGCCTGTTATATAGATGAAGAAAACCATAAGGTCTTCCTTTACCTTCTCTTCTGGAGACTGAACAAACCCAGTTCTCTCAGCCTCTTCTCTTATGCTATGTGCTCCAAATCCTACCAAGTCACCAGACCGGTCGCTTCATTCAAAGCAAAAAATTAATTTGCAGCAGATATGTTTCGGCTTTCAAGACATCAGTGAAGGCCAGACACGTGGGGTAAGTTATTTCCATGTTTGAAGGGAAATGTGTTGGCACAGACACAAGATACCTTGTTGCTAATGTAATTTTTGGCAGGTATGTTCACTCAGACAAGTTTGTTAGATGCCAAAAGCAGAACGTAGTGTAACTTACATTTCTCACATGTGGCCTCACAAGCAGTTCTGTGTTCAAAGCTCCAGTCAGCCTGTGCAGCCTTGGCGTTTCTCCTGCCAAATGGCAATGCATATCAGAGAAGAAAATGCAGTAAATTATTCAGTAAATAGCAAAAGAAATAATTTCTGAGTACTCCTGTAGCTTCTGACTAGAATTTCAATTTAGTTGTATGAATGCCCAATATTATTCCCTTTATTCCAAAACATTAAAAAATGTTTGAAAAAAATGTACGTATGGTTCGAATTATTTTGCAGAGTGATTCTTCACTGATTTCCTAGATAAAATCAATTCCATCTTATAAAAATCCTTTCTGGACCTTGTCTGTCACCAGCTTTTATCGCACTTGCTCCATTGTAACCTGTCTTCGTTGTAAACAGGGTTTCAAATATGTTGTGAGGACAGATTGAATATCCAAACAGAGAAAACAAAGCCTAATTGTGTAGAAAGTTTACTTTGGGTTTTTTTTAGGTGTTTTTTCCCCCTCCCAGAGCCAAATGGGCCTTTATTTGAATTAATTTAGTTGTTGTAGAAAAAATTTCTTTCTATATGGACTACTGGGTGTCTTGGTTACCTTTATTTAGTCCATTCAGGGTGAGATTGGGGAAGTGCTTTCTTATGCAATATGCTGACATTACACCTTCTTGGCTGTGGAGGGCTGGAGTTATTTTGTATTCTGTGTATACAGGTAGCCAACAGGCTGTCAATAATATACATATATATATATATTGCTTGCTTGCCTATTTGCAATTGCCTTTAACACACTTGCTTAAAGTTGCCAGCAGGGAAAAGGATACTGTTGTGCTTCTCTTACTAGTTATAGTTAAAAAGCTGCTTGCCTACTGAGTCAATGATACCAGAATATAACAACAATCTCTGAGGAGGAGAAATGAGGAAGGAATTAATGTGAGGACGGAAGCATGTGGCATTTACTGCTCTGCCAGCCCTCATAGTGGCTGCCTTCATGATGAAAAGTGGTGTGTAATTCTGATGGTTCAGCTTAGCCGGGATAGCAAGAGCAGTGTTTGGCACAGGACTTGGTCTTTTTTCCCTGCCATTACTGGTCTACCTTGCATTGGTTTAGAAACTTCTCTCAGCTGCAGATTCCTCCCTGCTAAAACTGCTTTAGTGGTGTTCATTGGAAGCTTCTGCTGTCCATGATGTAGAAAGACAGCCTTTTTTAGCCTTTTTTAAAATGTGTTTAACCAACTATAAATCATGGCTGTGATGTTGATCATGTAGATATGCTGTGGACAGTAATCTTCAATGTCTTTACTAGAGAAGTGTGGGGTTTTTCTGTCATTAGCAGTGGCTTTGGACATATGGAGACCAAAACCACCTCTGTTTAGCCTTGGTTTGGCACCAGGATTTAGTTTTCATCCATGTTTAACTGATGGAATTTACATTCTTCCACTTCTCAGCTCCTAAGTGGAAGATAAATATGTGGGTGACTTAACTGTAAGTCATTCTAAAGGAAATCTGTATACATGAATATGTTTCAAGTAACTTGAGGTATCTTGTATGATGTGATTTGGACAAGTTGACCACAAGGCAGCAATGTGCCCTTCTGGTCGAGAAGGCAAATGGCCTCCTGGGGCGCATTAAAAAGAGTGTGGCCAGTAGGGTGAGGGAGGTCATCCTCCCCTTCTACTTCACCCTAGTGAGGCTGCATCTGGAGTATTGTGTCCGATTCTGGGCCCCCAGGTTCATGAATGATGGGGAACTACTGGACAGCATCCATCAGAGGGCCATGAAGTTGGTCAAGGGAAAGGAGCCACGTCTCTTATGAGGAAAAGCTGAGACACCTCAGTCTGTTTAGCCTGGAGAAGAGAAGACTGAGAGGGGATCTTGTCAATGCTTGTAAATATCTAAAGGGTGGGTGTCAGAAGGATAAGGTCAGACTCTTTTTTGGTCTTAGTGGCAGGACAAGGGGCAATGGATGCAATCTAGAACACAGGAAATTCCAATCTAATATGCAGAAAAACTTCCTTACTTTGGGGGTGACAGTACTAGAAAAGACTGCCCAGAGAGGTAGTGGAGTCTCCTTCTCTGGAGATATTCAAAACCCACCTGGATATGTTCCTGTCCAGCCTGTTCTAGGTGACCTTGCTTTGTCAGGGAGGGTGGATTAGGTGATGGTCCCTTCCAATCCCTACAATTCTGTGATGATGCATGAGTTGAGGTGTCACCTGCAATGCCTGTGTCCTACAGCACTCCTTTTAGGACCCAAATAAGATGTCTTGTTCTGGTTTTAAACTATCACACTGTATGCTCCTGTTTAGTTTGTGATCTATTTCTACTGTATTATAGCTTCACTAGCTGTTCTTCTAAGTGTAATACTTCAAAGTCATTTTTACTGAAGTTCATCTTCTGGTTTTGGACATATTGATTGTTCTAGAATGTTTTATCATATTTCACTATTTCCATACTACTCAAGAGCCCTAAAGAATGGGATTGGGCATTGAATCTATGCTTGCAGCATCATGTCACCTGATTGCTGGTTGCATGCTTTTTCCTGTCATACTCAAATAATTAATGAAATAAGAATGATCTCCAGGACGAATACTTCAAGGATACTTCAGATAACTGGGTCCTCTGTAGGAATGGTTTCAGCAGGGAGTCACTGATAGATGTTCTCTAATCAGTTGTGAACATACTTTGCGGTGTTTACACTTTAGCTATTTCTTGCATTAATTTTGATAGAATTTTGTGTGGTGCATCAAAAGTCGTCTTCAAGCTGAAATAGATCTACCACTCTCCTGTTATCTACTAAATCTATTAATCTATCAAAGAAGGAAATTGGACTGGCTTTTCTAATTGTTTTTATCGCTGTTTTATTCTAATAGTTGTAAATTGTTTGCTTAATCATTTGCTCCACAACATTTCCAGGACTTAAGAGTGGTCTGTGATTTCATCAATCATTCTGTGATTCCTTCCTCTACTTTTCTTTTTATCCCTGTCCTCTGTACATTCTCAAAGGTGATGTCCTATAGTCCAAAGACTATTTTGATTAGTTAGTTAAGATCAGCTTTAATGAAGCCTTGCTTATTTAGGTATATCTGTCTTGTCCAAATAATCTGTCTGTCTTCTGTCCTCTGGTGACAGTTTATTTTTTTGGCATCCACAGAGAAACAAAAGTCTTTATTTTAATGAGAAATGACTTGACATCTAATTCACAGGCCTAAAATGCAGATCAAACAAGTAAATGTCATTACTCTAAAAATGGTGGTACTAACCCCATTTTTAGAAGAACTACTGAAGTGATTTGGATGATAGTTCACAGCAAGTCAATAGTCAAGGAATCACATCTAGACGTTTTTGTCTCTTTTTTTATGATATGTCTCTAATATGAGCAGCAAATCAGAACTTGGCCCTAAATCTTCCTCTCAGCAGCATGTTATATCCTAAATGAACATCCCATGAGTGTGCAATATGAAAGTTTCCTTGGTGATGCTGACTCTTCTTAAGATGAAAAAGCTTGAGCAAATTCATGCTGTGGAAACTGCAGTTATGAATTTGACCGATTGCTGTTTCTGTTCAAGCACCGCTGCAAACAAAACTAGCATCTTGGGCTGTCCTTGTCCTCATTGTGCACAGTTTACAAACCCATCAACCTTGCAAAGAGATCTAGAAATATAGTATTCTTTCTCTTATATTGTGAAAGGGTCCACATGGAAATACAATGTTAATAGGATATCTTTAGTCTTTGTATATAATTCAGCCTTCAAAGTCACAACCAGACCTAGAAGCAAGATCAGATGGTTTTCTAACCCTGCTGCGCATTTCTGTGGGCAATTGTGTTAGCTTTCTGCGTTCTTGTATTTTCATTGTGTGTATTTTTATTCTCATCCAGGATTCGCCCATCTGAGAGGAACAGGTTGAGCGCATACATGCACACTGACTGCACGCTCTGTCTTACTGTTCAGACTCTATTTTGTGTCACGTGTACTTTAAGTACTCAGGCCTGTTTTGTGAATGTGCACCATGATTGGCAGCATAGGTAAATCCAGGGTAAAAAAAAACCCCATATATTTTATTGTTACCTTGATGGGTTAACTACAAAATTTATCTTCCTTGTAGTGTCACTTTAAACTGGCAATTGAAAAAAGCTTTACAGGGATTCTTTTTGTCCCTTTGGTATACAGAAATAATCCAGCTCATGCATCCCTATATTTACGGAGCTGTTCTACCTTTCACTATTTTGTGGTGTTTGTGGGGTCATGGGATTAATAGCTATATATGTTCAAATTAAGTGTAAAGAACTGAGAAGGTGAAGACTGATAAAAAGACTGCTTTGCTTATTGCTAGGGAGGCAGATTAAGATACCTTAATACACAGTTACTCATTATTCTAGGGATATGTGCATATAGGCTAGTGATGTCTAGATAGCATGTATGTGGGAGGGTTTGAAACTCTTCCACAGAGCACATTGTGCTGTGATCTTTCTGACATCTGAAAATCTTTAAGGGACCTCACAGATAAGTTAAGGATGTAACTAGCTACATGCGGATTGGCTTCCAAAGTAAAATCTTAGATTCTAACATTAGAAACAATGTTCATATTTTAAGTAAGGTCTCCATAACTTGAATATCTGGAAAATGGACAGTAGAGCAGCAAGTAGACATGTTGTGCATGCATTTTAGTGGATGTTTCAGAGCCATGGGTGCTACACGCATGGCTTACGTAGTATAGTTTTACCTCACTGTTACGTGGAACTTCCATATTATGTGTGGATCAATTGAATCTTTAAACTGACTATGGCTCACTCTATGAAAGCAGGCAAAACGTTTGACATAAAGTTTCTGTATCTTGTGCACCTCCTTTTAGGTAACAACTATACTGATTTGCTGACTGTTTTCAGGGCGGTACCCAAGCAATGTAAATAAAACGCGTAACATATCTATCATGCACATACAATTTTACAAACGTGTAACTCAGCATTTGGCAGCACCATCTCTGTGCTTGATTGACAGGTTATTTGATTTGTAACAATTCCCAGCCTGGAAGTCCCTCTCAAGATGAACATGCAGACTTATGCTATCATTCCTGGAGTTCCCAGCTGTGTTTGTGCAGGCTGTGGCCACCACACACGTGCACGTGACTACCGTTACTCGTGTGAGCCATTCCATTTAGATACGCACGTACAAGGCTGCAATGCCATACCCTAAATGATCAAAGTAGTCCAAATCCTGAATTGTAACTTTAATTCAAGCACACACATAATCCTTTGTGTGCCAAGCAGTGTTTTAATCAGCCATTGAAAGCAGTAAGTGTTAGACTCTGAAACTGAATATGCATCTAAAATTCACTAGGGCTAATTAAATAATTTAGTTCTCATTCATGTTCCATTGGCTGTTTCTCTTCTTTCATTGATTTTAACACACAGAAAACCTCACTAAGATCACCCTCAGTGTAAATGCATGCTCACAGACTGCTTTAATCCCCACAGTGTGGTGGATATTACTTTCAACTCAGACCTAATTAATAGTGTATGTTGTTTATTGAAGTCAGAGCATTTCTGTATATTATAGAACATATAAACAGATACTTGTTGTGTGCTGTCATTTTCAAAATATTGTTCTTGTCCACGTCTGGTACAATCCGTAATTTTAGAAGGCATCATGTTACACTAGAGATTCCTCTGACAGAAAGCAAACCTTACTTTTCTCCTTTTTTGTTTCTAGCATATTTGCACTGGTTTTAAAACTCTGTGTGATTGAAAATTATACTCCGGTTTCCTAAAGAGAAGTGTCCTTTTCAAAACTACTAGTGATGCCCTCAGTGAGGGAGATAATATTTGAATGGGCATTGAGATTAAAGGTCTATCTAGATCAGGTGTGAGCCCTGGCAATACGGCAGTATTGGCAAGGTGACTCTGTTTCTGTCAGTAGCACAAGGTTTTCACGTCAGCACAAGGCATAAGCACACGTTTAAATGCACCTCTTTGCATTTAAGGTGGAAAAAGTCTGTGTTCTGCAGAAGTCCTGCTTTGTAGAAGATTGGCTTGATTACTTACATGATGAAAATGGAATATTTGATAAAGTGTTTCACCTGAAGCAATGCCCAAAACTAAAACGCAAAAAAGTCAACAAAAACATCCAAGCAGAAGTAGATAAGTATTTAAGCCTAAAATATATTTAGAATAGCTGTGATGCAACATCTCATGGTCAGGATGCTACTTGGACCTCTAGGCTTGCCAATCACAGGGATTAATGCCGGACTCAGAGAGAAGGCCCATCTGCTTCACTGGGGCTCAGAGCAGTTATCCTAATGATTGCAGTTTTATACCTTCAGTTTCTACTGAGGGCATAGGCATACCAAGTCTTTGATATGGTCAGAATGAGTAGCTGTAACTAGATTTAAAGCTCAAGTACCACTTTCTATTCTCAACTTTCTTCAATGGCTGTCTCCTACCATTTTAAGGTTCTTCCCATCTGCATTGTTGAAGTGAAGACATGAGAAAGGTCACTTGTCTTGGTGAGGGAGGCTGTTGGATAATTTAATTTTAAATGCAGTTGTGTGGTAAGAGCTTACTTTTTTTCCCCCTCTAACTTTCCTGACATCTTAGAGATGCTATTGGAATTCAGTCCTTTTAGCGCCTGATTTATTTAGTGATTGGGATAAAATTGCATTTGGAAGTCTTATTTCAAATTAATCATTGTTTGTTGCTGATATTTAGCAGAGGGAATGCTGTTTTGTGGTTTTGTTCTTGGTCATTGACACTGAGTGGACTTGTCTGGAATAATAAAACAGGTTCTGATAAAATGACCGTGGATCCTCCAAGAAATTTGATTTTCAGCCCAGAAATCTTCCAGGCAGGTGGATTTTTAGAAACTGCTTTGATTGTGATTAGAAATAGGCTTTGATTGTGGAATGGATTTATTTAGGATAGCTGAACACAAGACTTTGGGCTATATAATCTTTTAGATTGTCTCTAACAGTATGCAGCTGAGTTTCTGAATGCATAGAGGTTATGTGATTTTTATGTGGGAGCAAATGGTACGTCTCTGGACAGTTGTAGTAAACCCAACCCATATTCCAGCAAGAGTTTCTGCCTTCAAATTGCACAAGAACTGCTTTTGCTGGAGGTGATTCTGCAATTTCCTTTGTTAACTTAAAGACACAGATAACTTGACTTAATTTTCAAAAGTAATTTGTGCGTTGGAATGCTTCAACGTCTGAATGCTCACTTGAACACACCTTTTAAAAATCTAAGGATGTGCTATTTTCTGCAAGAAAGGCTCTTTTCTGTTGGTTCGTGTCTGTTGGATAAAAATAGAAGTATCTTAGACCAGTATTCCAAGCGAGTGTCAAGTTTATAGTGGGAAAAAATAAGATAGTTAAATACATGATGCTATTTGAGGTGTGCCTGAAGCAGAATGGACAATTGCTTGAAGGACACCTGGGTTTGCCATTGATCTATGGACCTCAGACAAGGTGCATCCCCTCTTTGTTCTCCAATTCATAGAACAGAGATAGTGCTCAAGGGTGCCTTTGTCACATGCTTTCAGATCTCCTGATGAAAGGGGCTTCAGAGAAACAAATAATAACCCTATTCACTGAGAATTTCATATAATGGCAAACTTATTTTCCACATTAGTGAAAATAAATCCAGAATTTCTGGAACTAGGAAGCCCAATATGTGCTCTGGGCTAGTCCAGCTCTTCAAGTGAAACTTGTTCTACAAAACAGACACTTTGTAAGTCTCTGTCCTTAAAAGGATTCTGAATGTCTGATATGTTATCTGCTTAGTCTTATTCAGACAGTCCAGTCCATGTTCTTGGTGGTTGTTTTTTTTGGTTGGTTTTTTTTTCCCCCCCTTTCTCCCAGTCTTGCAAAAACTCAGTCTTTGAACCCTTCGTTCCTGTCAAATCAGACTGACATTGACCTACAAGATCAGAAGTTGCTATAGGGATGGGATGAGTGGGTAGAAAATCGTGTATAGCGTGACTGTGTAGGTCTCCTATCTTTAGGAAACCAGGGCAAAGTATCTCTAAACCAGAAGCTATCCTTATCCCTGGTTCCAGGTGGTGTTGAGCTATCCAGAGAAGACAAAAGAACATATACTTAGCGTTATATGAGGCTACAGAAATGAGAGGAATAGTCTGTGTTCCATGTTTACGGTGATGAAGCCAAATCTTTGCACCAAGAAAGAGGTAAGGTTAGGTGTTTTATGGGGGAGAGGGAACCTTTCTGATGCAAAGGTTAAATAGATTGTGCAGGGAATAGGTGGGGCCTCTGTCACTGCACAGTTGTAAAAACAGGATTATGCAAATACCTTATGGTATAAGAATACCTAATGACTACACGACCTCCTGAGCTCCATTTGAACCACCTTTTCTATGATTCTTCTATGAAATCTAGGTTGCCTTGTGAAACACAGATATACAATGATGTAAATAAGACCTTTGTGCAATAAGCTGTTAAAGTTAAGATTTGTCTAGCTAGAGACCGACAGAGATGAAAGTTTGGCTTGTGTAGAACAAACAAGCTCATAGAAATAAACTGTCCCAAACAAATCATTTAGTCCTCAGAGGAGGGAGATTTGAATCCTTTGCAAAAAGCTACAACTTGCTAAATAACAGCAGGACTCAGAAGCACTTTCAGCAACGATATGAGCATAACTCAGAAAAATCTAGTAAACACCACATGACACTACTGACTTCCTAAAGGCTACAAAGACTTTTACTTCACCCAAGCAGTTCCCAGGCAGAAAAAAGTTTCCCATCCTTGGCTTCGGTCATAGATCCTGGAAGCCGATGCAGTGTGAGATGATGAAGTGTCATCCATATCCTGTCCACGGTTAGAGAGAGACAAGGTATTATCCAGTGGTGAAACGAGCTGCTCTTTCAGATGACAGAATGTGGCAAGTGCTGTTGCATCTAAGATAGATTCCAAAGCCTTACCCATGCATCCAGTCCTTAATTAATCTCTCCCGGAGTCAGGTGTTAGTTCAGCCACATAATAATTTCCTGAGATACTGACAGAAAACTTTACCACCATAGAAGCCAGTAATGTCTTTGGGCACTGCTCAGTGGCATGAGATTTAGCAGCAGAATTTATGCAGAGCGCTGAACTTTGGCAAAAGAGCATTTCACTGGTGCTGTTTCTTTGTTTCCCTTTAATGCTACTATAAACTTTTTGACTTATTTTAATGGACGATTATGAATAACTGTCTAAACTGAAAGTTTAACACAAAATTTGCTTCAGAAGAAAACCTTTAACTGAAGAGTATTGCATTTTCTCCCCCCCCAAAAAAAGCTGTCAAAATGTTTTTATCAGAAGACTGAAAAGCAAAAAAAGAAAATTAATAATGATTTATTACACTTCCTGTTTTGCTTTCTAGTTAAACATACTAAATTTACTGAGAAAAGCCCCTAGTTCTCCAGTCAAGACATGTACCAAGCTTACAAAAGAATTTTTGCTCTGCAGAAAAACAGCATAGAGTTGCTTATGGGGATATACTAACTTGTCACATTAAACTTAGTGAACCTGGAGGGAAAAGAAACCCCAACAAATCTGCAAATGGTGATGCTTGCAGTCTGCCTTGAACTCTCTAAGTATGACGAACAGTGACACTGCTGTCCTAATGTATTGCTGACAGAGCTGCTGTACTCATTAACCTTTGATGAAACAAGATGTCACTTTGTTCACATCAAATGCTCCTTGATGCCAGTGCTCAGAGACTGTTTTTGTTGCTGATGCAGACATCAGCTATTGTTGTTGAAAACATTGTCTCTCCCAGCGTTTCACTGCCCATGAGGATTTAGGTGGTGATCATTATCAATCTGCAAACACAATCTGAAGCCGAGACTGCATGTTTAATTTCTGCAGGTTTAAATTATTTATTTTTATAAAACATATTTGCTTTTAAGTGTAATTTAGGTATATTTGAACACCTGAAAATGTTAAATTCTTGATGTGCTGTAGGATGCTGCCATGAACTCGAGAATATATTTGTGTGAATCCATCATCTTTTTTGAGGCTACTGGAACTATTAAAGAAATATTTACAGCATTTAAAATGCTACATAGTAGAAAGCACATTGTAGGGGAGGAGAGGTGTTGTGTTGTGAAGTATTCTGGTCAGTATCATGATTAAGCAGTGGTGTAGCCTGGATTAAAACTGAGATCTCCTAATTTCTGATCTCTAACCATTTATCAGCGTTGCCTTCTATTATCAACACCAGGACCTGATCTCACTGTTCTATGTACAGCTAATATCATGTCACCTAGCCAGGTAGCCTGACTGACTATCTCTAATCTGGAAATAATTTATACCAAAAAGTATCATTTCTATTTAGTCTTTACTTTGCATGATAAGTACAATCATTTCGCAATGAGATAAATGAAAGGGAAGCAAGAAGGAAAAGAAAAATTTTGGTTTCCTGGCTGAAACACTGTGAGATCAGAGGTGCATATTCTCACAGTTGTGTTTGTTATTTTAGTGAATAGGACAATATTTACAGATTACCTCAAAGAGGCTTATTCCACTTTATAATCCTCATTATTTTTTCCCTTAGTTTAGGGGATTTTGCAGATTTTGCATGTGATTATTTTTTTTATTATTTTTCAGAATTAGGTTTGCAGTCATTACAGCTGTTATGCAATTGTAACATCTTGGGAAGCAGCTGAAGATTAAGAGCAGGGATTCTTCTACTTTGCAGTTGTGCAGAGGAGGAGTGTCTGATCAGAGACTGATGCTGGAATTCTAGCCAAAGGCTGTATCACGCCCAAGAGGGTCCTGAGCTTTCAAAGCTTGGTGGAATAAAATAGCTCTAGAAGTGGAAAAGATTTCTTTAAGGAAAAGATTTGAAGGAAGGAAGGTAAAATTGCCTTGAAAACGGAAAAAGTCACAAGAGCCATTTCAGACTCTTGCAGTGAGAGGAGGCAGCAGAGGTGAATGTGAAAGAAAGAAAGTGTAAGTAGATGAGATGCAGGCAGAAGTTTTTGCATGGGAAATGTAGGAAATATTATTAGTTTGCTTAACACCGAAGTGTGTCTGTCTGTATTGAGTGATGAAAGCGCAGGAGATTGACCAACCACACTAGAACAGCTTTACAAGATGAGCATGTGAAATTCAGAGTCGCTAACTTACGTGAAATATGACCGTGCTACTAAACAGCAACACAATGGAAAGTGCATCTGAGAACACTCATGGAATATGATCAAGCATGGCTGATACAGAGTCCTTGAAAGGTGGTAGTAAATACACTCATTTAAAGACTTTCACCTGTTGCTTTAAATCATTCATACCCCATGGCATGTCTGCCAGCACTGTGACCCCTGGCGCAGAGCGAGGAACATCAAAGAAAGAAGCGAGCAGATCAAGTCTCAGGTAGGCGTTGCACCCTTGTTATGGATAAAAGAAGTGTCAGTAAGTTATAAAACAGGTGGAATTGGAATATTGTAAGCCTGACATGAGTGGCCAAACCAATGTTAGTAGGATGGCACTATCTGTTAGTGCAGGATCATATAGAAGGCATTTTAAAAGATCATTTAGAATGATTTCTGTTGTCTCAAAGACATGTGAAAATGTGGGTTATGTATTGCTAGCTTAGTTAAAAGCTCCTCTTGACCTTTTTTTCTTTTCTTTGAAGATTTTTTCAATCCAAGAAGGATTTACAGTCTCTGATACTACCTGTAATCACAAATGAAAATAAGATTCTTAGTTTACCTTTTATCAATCAGGTTAAATTTTTTAAGATGTAGCACCATGCCATGTGTCATCTCTGATCTCTGCTGCCAGGCTGCTTATGGTCAAGTATTTACTGTCAGGCTCTGTTTTCTGCTGAAATGGCTGTTTTCTCTGGAAATATACATACGCTACTTCCCTTTTCTGAATGTTCTTCATTTGCTTTTAGGTACAACATGTACAGACTGGTTTTAAAACAGTAGAAATTGCTCTCTGGAAATGAACTGTAGTTAAAATGGAAGACAAGCCTATTTACAATCAGAGCCAACAAGTCTGCAAGCGTACGCTCTGGGTATCTAATATCAGGCCAATTTCAGTAATGTTCCTTTGTCTATGTACTATATAATCTGTTGCTACTGAACCAGAAAAAGTCTGCTATGAAAGTTTATCACTTTTAATCACTGAATGCTAGCATCAAAAAACTTTTTGAACAAGAGCAAAACGGACTTTCACAAATCCTCTTCAGAGAAAACAGTTTGTTGGGTATTTTTCTGAACTAAGGGAAGCTTTGAGAGTTAAACAGATTCATGAAAATGCTGATGACACGAGTCTGATGCTGACCTCGGATATTAATGACTTCAGAGAATATTCTGTGTCATCCTTTTACTGGACCCAAAGAAATCTGTGCTTTCACAACAGTAGCTGTGATAGCAAAACCAGAACCATACCCAAGCCCCTGCTGTAATGTCTGCCTGCCCTCTGTGTTTATACATATTTACATCCTGTCTAATGGCAAGACTCCTGATGCATTCCTTCAAGCTTTTCATATGTGAACATCCTAAAAGTTACAACTCTGGACAGAGAGCTGTTGGTGTTTGGGGTGGTTTTTTTAGTATTCCAGTTGTGATTTTCTTTTAAAGTTGGTAAATTTTTTTTTTCAGGGTTAACTTTGATTGGTTGGTGTTTGCTTTTCTGGTGGTAAAGGATTTAAGGGAGAAGAAGGGGACAAAAAAAAAAGCAGCTAGCTTTGTAGTCTTCTCTGAGCATCCAGAATCTGTCTCTGTTGAAATTCTTTCGAAAAATTATTTTGGTGAGTCAGAAATGCATTCTCTAGTGTTTCTATGTACTTTCTCCTGGGTTTTGCCATCCAGAGTGTACCGCAGGAGTTCAGATTTCATAGTGCCCTTGAGCTAAGTGTGTTTCTAAGACAAACAGCAGCCTGATGGTTGCACTGAAATGCAACACTGCATAGTTGCACTGATGTGAGGAAGCTGGGTGAATGCCAGTGTCATGTGGGCCTGGTGGAGACACAGTGGTCTCTGCCGCAGAAAGAGCAAGGGCGTTTTCTGGCAGCAGAAAATGCATCATGTTCACATTCAACTTCAGAGAAAGTCAGTTATGGTAATCGACGCTTGTTTGGGTCACAGGAAGTGATAATGCTTTCTGTAAAGCTAGAAGTAAAAAATTCCGTCTTTTCAAAATGCCAGTGCTACCCAGCCACCCCAAAAAAGGCTTCATACCACTCCTTTGGAAAGTGATGTTTAGTGATGTTCAGTGGCAGAGGAGACAACATCTTGTGTCATGCTTGAGGACGTTTACCATTTTTAACCAGTATGATTTTGGTCTTTCCCAGGCTAATGTGAACTCTTCTTCCCAGAATGAATTTCCTTACCGTTTTTAGTTATTCTAGCCTGGCTCAGTGTAAAGAAATCTTCACAGTAAGTAATGGTGTATAGGGTGATATCTCTCAATGGGTGCTGTGGGTGTAGTTCTAGTAGACCTCTGGTTTATGCATATGAAGGTTCAAAGGTTACTCTGCTGTCCTAACAAAGAGAAACATGATTTTGAAATAAACACTATGATAAATATGGTAAGTTAGCTTTTACTATTTTTTTCAGCCAGCTAACGGTAAGGTGTAATTTGTCATTACCTCTTTCTTCTACTTCAGCTGTGGCTTCTATAGCCATCAAAGAGGACAGGAGGAATGGATGTAGGCAAGAACATGCATGTAAGGGGAAGGGGAAAAATCAATTGCCTAAAGCGTGGGCAGCTCTACACTAGAGATTTCCGTGAAGTAATCCCAATTTAGACTCTACCTCAAACTTAAGAATTTTAAATGGATTGGTTGTGACTCTGGGACTCGTTCAGATCTGAGGGCAGGGATTTAGGCCGCTTTCTGTGCTGTAGACAGAGCTGTTGGGAGCTGCCTGGAAGCTGAAAATTCTGCGTACTGCCAAAACTATGTTTGAAATGCTATCTAGTAATTTTTCTTTGTCTCTTTTCACATCTGTTGATTATCATTGATACTGGCTTGGAAAAGGAGACGCTCTCCTATATAATCATGCAAACACCACAGTGCCCAAACATCACCAGGGGAACCTTTCTTCCTGCCATGCTCGGCACATATTTGCAGAGGCCGCTCTTGTAGTGTAGGCAGTTTCATGGTTTAATGGGTTGGTGCCCACAAACCCAAATTCTTGGCAGGAGTAGCGAGGTTAATTACTTTCCATTAAGGTGAAATCTTGGCTCACAGATACTTTTCCTGGTGACTTCAACACGGCTTGGATTTTACCCTCCGAAAACCAGTGACTCTGTGCAACAAAAGAATGTATCCTGCTAATTTGTCAACCTTTGATTTCAGTTGCTGTTGTCCTACTTAGCTCTGTGTGCTAGCTTAGCAATGCCTGGCAGCACTACACTGATCCTACCCACCTCCCGGGCCTGGATTCACCCGTCCTGTAACTAATAAGCAATGTTTTATTTTATTTACTGACTAGCTTAATCTCTAACTATACTGCACTATGTTACTGGACACTTTTGTCTGTTGTAGGAACTTTGTATTTTATTTTGGAAAGTTGGCTAGTAGCAATCTAACCACAAAGGCTAGGAATAGGAATAGCAGCATATGTGCACTTAAGAGAATGGTTTGACAAAACTGCATCACATCACAGAAAATTCTGCACATATCATGTACACAAGGAGGGTTTATTTTTTTTAAGGCTGTCATTGGTCCTATGTATCTCCACAGAACTACAACAGCTAATTTCCTAATTTAAGTTGCCAGTGCATAGCCAGTTGTATTTCCCTTTTTTTTTTTTTTGGGGGGGGGGGAGTAAGGGACAGAGAGGAGGGTCAAAATACATTATATTATATACATATATTTAGTTTTTTTACTTGTCTTTGAAGGTTTCTGAAGAATATATTTTCACTCTTTGAATTATCAAAGCCTCTTGACCTCATGGTTAATAACTTTGTTTGAGAGTGCAAAGTTAAGACAACTCAAATAAAGAGTCTCATTGACTTTTAAGAAAATTGATTATTTAACAGTAATCAAGTGCAAAAGGGTTTTCAGCACTGGCTCTCAGTTAAACTTAAAATTCAGCAAAAGTATCCACTGAAGTCAACTGGAAAGTTTTCCAGAGTAGGGAGTGAATATAAAACTGAGGAGTCTTGAGGACCAGGCCCATGTTAAATAGTTCTACTCCCTGAATGCAAACAGCTGACAGCTTATGGATAAGCCAAGACAAATACTGTTCTTCTGAATTTTTTCTTTGATGGCAAAATCTAATTTTTTAACAATTAATATGATAAATGCCACTGAGATGGCATGGAAACGGAATGTATCTGAAATTGATACGTCACTTCAGACTGTAGTTGGTACAGTCTGTTTTTCTTTGTAGCATGTATTTAGTTTGTATCTAGTCCCAAGTGCTGCTCAGCTTGTTCCAGTTTTTTTTTTATTTGTAGTATATAGGGACAATTGGGGCACCATGTTCTTTCCATAAACTTTTTCCTGTTGTAGCACAAGGCTGGAATGAAACTAACATGAGAGGAAAGTGTGCTTCACCAGTGCCAGAAAAATGAAAGTATACAAAGTTAAAAGTTAAAAAATCAACTATCTCTGATTTTATATACCTGGGACCAATTTTCAAAATTGAAATTTTTTTCCTTGTTCAAAAAAGAAAAAAGTAGAGGAAGCATAGTCTCCACAAATGTCCTTTTAATGCCTGCTTTTATTACCTTACTTCTTCCATGGTCTTTTCACTCCTACTGACAAGCAATCCGAGCCTGCTAATCCTGACTCTTAAACCCTGCTACATTATAATTAACTTTGTGTCTCATGACTCTGATTTTGATGTATTAAATGCAAGCCTTGTTATCCACTCAGTACAGCGTAAGACATTGGCTTGACGAAGAATGAGATCCAGTGCTTGGAAAAAAGCTTTTTTGTCCATAAAGACAAATAAACCCTATTTCCAGGACTTAAGTGACATTAAAGGTTTGTTGATATTAAGAAATTTAATCTGTTCAAATGCTTAAAAAATACTTTCCATCTAAATTCAGACTTGCGCTAAATCAACTGATTTGGACTGTAAGGATTTTCCTCTAGTTTAACTTAATGGAATAATAAAAAAAAATCACTGAAACCCTTGTAGCTTTTTTTCTTGGGATATGAGTCAGCTGGCAGGTAGTGCTTGCATGATCCATTTGTAAGGTGATGTTTTTCAACAGAAAAATGATGAGCCTGTTTATGAAACAGAAAATTTTGAAATTGGTAAAGCTGCTTTCAGGAGTGAAGCTACTTGCAGGATAAGGGAACTTTCGTAAACTTTGAATCGAATTCATCAAGTGTAACACTGGAATTACTTAAAGATTCAAAGTCAAAACTTCCGTGAGAAGCAGAGCAGAGAGGGCAGGATCTTGTATTTCTTAAGGCATGTGCTTCAGAAACAAACTGTTTCTTCCAAATGAGTCAGTTTATTGTTATTTTCCCACGTTTTGATGACAACAAACAAGAATCAGATATTAAATATCTTGTTTCCGTCAGAAATTCCATGTTATCTTTAGAACAGCAGATACCGTTTCTTCAGATGAGAGAGGTGCATTTCAATTCACTTTTGCTGAAGAAACTTTTGGCTTAATTGGCTGGTTGTCAGGAGAACTAAGTGAGAATGACAGCACATTGCCAAAGTGCAAAAGACTTGGATTTGAAAACATCTCCACCAGAAGTTTGTCTTTCAAACCATCAGTCTGGCAGTTTTTTTCCATGGTTTTGGTTAAACTGAAAGGGAGAGAACAGGGCCTAAAATGCAGAAGAGCTCTGCTTATTCACTGGTCAAGTCATAGGAAAAAGTGACTGTATTAATTTATTGCAAAATACTGATGTTTCCTGTCAAATGCACCCCTTCTAAAAGGCTTGATGAGAAAGGGGGGCCTCTTGAAAAACCTTGATCCAGTTGTGGATGCTGAAAATTGAGGCTTTTGCTGGTAGAGTCAATGAGAAGCCTGAGGGTTGGCTGGGGAGAAGGGCAATTAAGTTTATCGCTTAATTTCACGAAGGTCTGAAGGCAGCCAGGAATGGAGGTCGGAAGCAAGAGGATGCTGCTGTGGGCCCATGGGAGCAGCCAGCAGTCAGGAAAAGGCAGCAGGGCCTGCTGGGGCTGGTGGGGCTGAGCTGCCCGGGCAGGGAAAGAGCTGCTGGGATTGTCTGTCAGCCAGGTCATTAACTCGTGGATTCACCCTCTGCTTAGGAAAATCCAGGGCATGAATTGAAGGGGAAATAGTAGTGTTAATAATCGTAAAGGAACAGGTTGAACGGCTGTAGGACAAAAGGGATGGGAAGGTCTCCTTTTTTGCTGTCCCCCAGTGACCAGTTTCCCTGCCCTGTCTCGCTCTCCTCCTTCAGGATCCTCACTGCAGCCACCTGCCCTTGCTGAATTTGGCCCAGTAAAAGGTAGAGAGTTGCTCAGAGCCCCCAGACTTTAGATATTTAAGGGGATCTCTCTGTCTCGAGCAAGTAAATTCTCCTGAGAAAGGAAAATGAAGTTAGTTTTCCTGCTTGTTTATACGTCTATGGCTGAGGTCCCTTAGGACAAAGGCTTCAGGCAGTTGGTTCCTTTCAAAAGGAAGGTGAATGCCCATGAGCTCGCTGCCTCAATTTAAATTGAACTCCATCTAGAAAAACTGAGGCACTTGTAACATGATTAGAACTTAAAACTGCTGTTGCTTAGCCAGCAAACAATGCACATAACAACCACTTTATTCTTGGCAAAAACAAAGTTCTGTGTTGTTGGTTTGTTTGGGTTTTCTCTTTAACTGTAACCTTATTTAAAATGAGTAGCCCATGTGTTAGTGAGGTACAGGAATTCTCATGGAAATTTTGAGAATAAATACCAGCTTTGCTGAATTCTCTGTTTTAGAAATGACAGGAATGAAGGAGAATGTAGAAGAAAAATTTTGTGTGATATAGCCTGTGCCTCTGAATCTAAAAAAAAAAAAAAAGGGAGCCACTGAACAGTGCATGTGCTGTGGTGATCGAGCCTTTTTTTTTTGTTGTTGCTTGTTTGTATGAAATCACGAGAAAACTGGTGTTACTTTTTATCTTTTGCCAATTCAAGCTTTTGCCAAAATGCTGGAGATGTAATATGATCCCCCATAATTATATGCTTTGAGCATTCCTTGACTGTTTATATGGATTAAAACTGACTTAGAATGCTAGAAGGCATTCCAGTCATAATGGTAAACTAATTAGCAATTAATACTGTGCTATGGTTTAAGAGTAATTTTTCTGTTATACTTTCCCATTAAAATACAAATATTTGAGTAAGCTACGAATGATTTATTCGGATCAAACAGATTGATTTATCTCAATGTGATAAATTCTTTGGTCCTTTACAAACAGAAGAAAAGTGTCATGGAATAGCAATTAAAGAAAAGAGTAGTGTTGAGACCAGGACAATGTGTAACCTCACTAATTTCACAAAAGTGATTTCTTATTTGCAGACTTGCATTTATCTGTGGCAACAATTGAAAAAAAAAAAAAAAAAAGGGTAGGATCAGATCTTTATTCAGATTTTAATTGCCACTGTAAAAACTCCACATGAATAAATGTACCAAAAGTTTGTTTTACCTCTCTGTTAAGGTGTTGGAATCCTGGAATGGCTAGACAGACCATAAAACAATACTTCTTAGATTTATGCTTATATAGATCTATTCTGGCACCATTTTTTCTAATGATAGGTTAATATGTTTAGTTTACATCAGCTGCCAAATATGAGTGCTTCTCTGAACTGTATCCAAACTGAATATGTCTAAACTAAGATATAAGACTATTTTTTCCATTTACTTGAGTAGGCTTTGGATCAAGTCCCTATTGAATCTTCAAAGTCAAATTGGAAATCTTGTGTAATCATACCATACCTTATATCCCTTGAGCTGATTCCAGCCCTAGAGCTGGTCTATTTAGAGATTTCCAATAATGTTGAACACAAAGTGAGCCTAGTGTGATACTTTGAATTTGCTAATGTATCCAAGTAAGTTGTTGATTTCTGAGAACCTAGAGGATGAAATCTAATGCTGTATTTTCACTAGAGTGTTGGGTTTTTTTTGTTTTATTCCTTTTATTTAATGGAGTTACCATTCTTTGCTGTTATACTCAAATGACAGAAAAAATCAGGTTTAGGGGCGTGCAACTGTCTGACTCTCCATACTGATGGTCATTGTGCATTCAGTCTGCATTATTAGTAAAAGTGATCCAACAGGGAGGAGGTAGGCAAGAGCTTTGAAATAAAACTTTTAGAAATATGTGTTTTCCCTATGCTGTTTGCAGATTTGACTTTCGAAGACTGGTAGAAATAGATGGAAGAGTAATTTCTTTCCAAGCCCTGGCTGTTGGTTTAAGTTACAAGTGCCTGTTTGTAAAATATTGTTGGTTAAAGAGCGTGAGCGTTCAAGTAGAAAACTTACATAGAAAGTATCTTTATCAGAAATGCCCTCCTGCTTAACAAAATGGGTTCTTATAATAATTCTGTCCTTTAAGCATCGACTTTGTGTCTCTAACACCTTGGCTGGAGTCCCTGCATACCAGCCAGCCCTCCATAGAACCCAAAAAAGACTTCCTCACAAGGGGACTCCATCTCTAAGCAGATCCCTGAAACACTGCTGAAATCAACATAAGAATTTGGGGTCTGAAGGCTTCTGGAAGAAGTCAAAGGAAAGGAGTGAGGTGGGAGAGTGCACAGGTGTTGTCTTCAGAAGTTTGTACTAAATGAACTTTCGGCTTCCAAGAAAAACACACAGGACCTGGGTTATTCCCAAAGAATGTCATGCAAGATATTCTTATTGAAAGGCAAAACTGCTTACAATTACATCTTTTCCACGTTTCATTAAAAGTTTGAAAACGATCCAAATTTTATAAGGAAGTGGAAGAATTACATAATTTATTTATTTTTTTTTTAGCTGGAAATTTGCCAGTTTGGGGTGTCCCGTCATAAACATGAAAACCAAACCTCTCTGAAGTAGCTTTTCTCCCCCCCATCGCCACTTAGCAGAAAGGAAAACATGAAACCACATCATCAAACGGCAAAGGATTAGCTCATAAATGGGTAACTTTCTCACTGTGAGGCATTCAACCCCTGAGCATTTTGTAGCAAGCTGTGTTTTGCAAGAGGCTTCTGTGGGGTCTGCACAAATCCACAGAGTCAGGCCTCAGTCTTCCCCTTCCTCCTCCCTTGCCAAGGAAAAGGCATCAGCATCTGGCTCTGCAGGACTTCAGCCACCTTTCCATCTGCCCCTGCCCATACTGCGAAGCCCAGGACCTCGGTCCAAACTGCAGGACCTCTTGTTGATTGTGGGGGCAAACTGCTGGGGGGAAAAGTGCTCTAATTGCCACATTCATTGGTGGCTGTGTTGTCACTGGTGCAGTTTCAAGAGTGCTGTGGCTAACTGCAGAGCAGCCCCAGTAATGCTCCACAGGCTAAGGAGGTTCCTGCATACAAACTTCTCTACCTCCAGCCAAGTGACAGCTTTTGGGGCAGGGACTCAATGTAATTTAGAGAGAAATACCAGCCAAGCTCAATTGCTTCAGTGGACTTGGAAGTCAGGAAGCCTTTCTTCAGCCTCCTAGCTTCTGAGTGTGCTGGAAAGAATTTTCATCTAGGTCTTTATCTGTCTTATTAGCTCACATTTTAAAAGGTCAGATCTCAGAGGTATTTTGGCATTGTTAGGCAATTGTGTTTAAGGATACTAGAGTTCCTTGAGGCAAGGATCTTACTTGCATCTTACTGAAGGCTGTTTATATGTGGTGCAATGTAGAACTGTGTAGATAAACCAAGCTTTCCCCAGGGAGCTGGCTTTCAGGCTAGAAGCTGCTTGCTTGTGTTAGTGCATACTGTCTCTCAGCATGGCTGGTTAGGCCAAAAAGTGTGCCAAAACCATGCCTACACCTCTCCCAATCTACTTGAATGTCTTTTGCAGCATGGCACTGTGCCATACAGACCTCCAAGCAGAAGACCTTATCCATTAAGTCCCGTATAGAGTCTAAAGGGTAGTTGTGTCACACAAGTAATAAAAGTGTCTTGGTAGGATACACTTGCAGTGAAACACTAGAAACTCTGTTGTGGGGCCGTAACAGGTAAGAGAATACTTTCCATTCAAGTTCTTAAACTTAATTAAGACACGCTAAAAGTTAAATTGACACAAACATGCCTTTACCGTGCCTGTCAGTCTGAGGTAGTGTGGCTCCAATTTCTAACCTGGATTTAAACTTTTGTCCTCAATTAGGTTATTTAATTTCCTTCATTTAAACACTTCAGGAAAATGAAAAGCAGGCGTTTCCTTTATTGAGCACCTATTGTTATGCTTTCTCTTCTATTTTGAATTACAGCAATGGCATTTTAAGTAATGAGCCAGGACCTCTTTGTTTTCAGCAAAGTCAACTGTACACTAGAGGACTGGAGTGAAGCTGATTCTCCTAGGGGTTACTGTTATAATAGATAAAGCTCTTCCATAAATGGGGGAGCAAAAGGAAAAGGTGATCCAAACCATTATTTATCATCAGTGTGTGCCGTGGTGGTACTTGTAACTTCCTGTGGCTACTATGACTGTTTAAAAAAAAAAAAAATAAAATAAATCCTGATATAAAGGAGCAGAAGTAGAAGCTCTGTCCTCAGAGATAGTACCCCAGGTAAACATGAACTCCTCTCACAAAGTTGCAGAGCTCTCATAGTGAACTGCACAGAACTGTGCAAAATGTAAGGAAAGCTGTTGCATCGCTTGGCTGAATACTAACTAATTTGTTTCCCAGTACAGCCAGAATGCTGAGCTTATTGGCATTCTATGTGTTAGTCTTTCATGAAGGTCAGTGGTTAATCACTAGCTGCTAAAACAAAAGCTTATGGATTTGAGATAATCAAAGAAACAGACGTTGGTGTAAATTGTTTTGAAATCTTTCAGAGTTTGAAATTACCATGTTTGCATCATAATACAGTCATCATCATCAAAACTGGAGGTACCTTATGATTAAAGAAAAAGGAGATTAATGTGTTTGACAGCCCAGGGCTTGTTTTGGGGAGCCTTAACAAAGCACTAACTGGTCCCAGTAGTGGGATCAGCAAGGAATGTCCTGTTACCAAGTAAATAAGGAGTTCCTGGAATAGCCTTTTTGGATTTTTTTTTTTTTTTTTTTTTTCCAGGAGGAGAGCAAACACACACTCTAGGAAGTGTTTTCTGGGAATTCCTGCAGGCTGAGTTCTTAATCATGCTAAAGATTTGAATAATGATGACTTTTTAGGTTGATTTTCCACTGGCAGTGGGTAAATTTAATAGAGATCAGTAGTTTCATTCACTTTGTTAAAGGATGTTTATCAGAACGTTACCCAAAATTCTGTGAGATAAAAATCTTCTCAGATTAGACACTTGGAAAACTGTTGCTTAAGCAGCAGAAAATTGGGTGTGATCATTTCATTACCAACCAGTTTGGTTGCTGGCTATCCCTTTGTTACTTAAGGAAATATCCTAAAGAAGATTTACCAAATGCAGCACTAGATGTTGATCTCAGTTCCATGATACTCCACTGATTTCAACTGAAACATGGCAAAACTGGGGCCATCACTTCTTTCAGAGAGAACTTATTGGGCTGCACAATTAACACCATTGCAGAGGCCTTTAGGGACAGGGGTTAGCACTTGTAGCTGATGAAATTCTACTTGCCTTACTGACATCACAATCATGGTATTAAAATGGTGGTTTTCTCAGCCTGCTGTGGTTTGAAACACTAGCTTTTATTTTACAGAAGTTGACCTTGATCATGCAAGACAATGAGCAGTGGCACCCTGGAAAAGTCCCAGAATACAATTCTGTTGAAAAGAAGCAAAACAAATCTGATCCACTGGTAACCTTAGAAGGTATTTAATCTAACAAAAGAGACAACAGCTTCAACAGAAGTGAAAGTTCTACCCATATGCCAGTCCTGAAGAGTTTCAAGTACAAATAAGAACTCGAAATATTAAATTCCCAATAACTTCCTTTTCCCCTTCCCCTTTGAAATGCCTTACCTTATAAGAAATGAGCTTCACCTAAATACTGAGTGTGGTTGGGCTAAGAGGCTTCCATTCTTCCAGACTGGATTCATATTTGCACCCATTTTGCACACACCACAAGTGTGAATAAGCACCAGGAAGGTTGTGCAAATGCCATGTTTCTATTCCACTCCTTCAATCACATTCCACGCTTATGAAAGCTGCTGGGCTGGTGAGCAAGAAAGGCAATAGAGTCCTGTTCTATAATGGCAGTTCAAACATTTTTTTTCCCCACCCTGTCTCATTGATAGGGGTGAATGAAAAGGGGAACTCTTATACAGCTGATGGTCTCATCCTCATGCCTGTTCTGCCATCAGCACACAGTGCCAGTACGTGGGCAATGTTATTTTGAGGAAGGGGAAATGGGGTAGCTTGCGTGTTCCCTCTGTCTATGTGTGCACAAACAACTGACTCCTGAAGGTCTTGTTTAGCAAAGCCTCCTAAGTGTGTGCTCCAGCCTGCCCATGCTGGTGAGGCTGTTAAGAACGTGCTTAACCGTAATCAGATGTTCAAATTCAAAAGGATTTTAACATCTGCTTCTCATTAAGCGCATGCTTAAGAGCTTTGCTGAATCAGGGCCTTAGCCATTAGGAAATAAACAGAGACCACCAACTTATTTTACATATACTCTTGAAGAGTGTTCGGGTAGATGGTAATGACTTTCAGTCAGTCCTGACCAAAGCTGGCTTTGAACTGCTGACCTAGAGGTGAAAGGCCTGTATCCTATTACCGATCCCTGGGGCAAACCAGTCTTACTTGTTTTTTAAATATTAATGAATTAAGTCAAGTCATAATGTAGTCCTATTGATTGCCTTTTCCCCATATTTTTCCTGTGTTAGTATCAGTAACTGATGCTGCTGTAGAAAATCTTTGGGAATCAGTGCTGCCCACATTTCTCTGGTTTAAATCACTCGCATTGTAAGCAGAATCTTAATAACTGAAAAGGTTAGTTTCTAAAAATATTTAGAAATGGACCTTTCCATGAATGTTAATAGTAACCGTTCATCAAGGAAAACATACTTAAGTAGGATCTAATGAATTATTTAGGTATCTATTCTCCTTCCAATATGCAGACATAACTCTCACTGACACTAATAGGGGATTCATATGCATGCCAGGAGCAGGGAAAATCCTTGGAGACTATTTAGACAATATTCCTTGAAGGACTAGAAGAGGAGGGGGAAGGGAAATCATTGATGTAAACACGAGTTTGTCATTTTTCCACAGAGGATATATGTATTTTTATTTTAAAAAGACAGTGGGGACCGTTAACTAGCAAATATTTAAAATTCCATTTGCATCTCTAAAAGCAGAGCTTAGATGAAGGCCACACACAGACCTCCAGTTGAAAGTGGAGGCACACTAATATGAAGAAAAGCAAATGCTCCTGATAAGTGCTCTTTTGAAAACTGTGGGTTTATTCTTGGGCATTTGACTTTTGGGAACCTTTATTTCCTACAAGAGAAGGCTTATTGAATCACAAGTTTTAGCCGAAATTTGAGGGATGTTTCTTTATCAGTTAGTATGGGAGGTACATTTGATCCAACAATTTGGGTAATGTGTGGTGCTGGTCAGATGTTATGAAGGCCCATTTCTGAGATGATTTCCTCAGCTGCTGAGCAACCTATCCATGGTGGTGTCCCATGAACATAGGACCTGTGTGGCCTAGAACAGATCAACAGACCAGGCACCTCTGGTGCTGAGGCAGTGGCATGACTGCAAATGCAGAGGAGATTCAGGTGCTATGGCAAGAGATGCAGATAATTTCATTTTTGTTTCAGTCTTTTTAAGCCTTCCCAGCTGCTCGGAGAGCCATCCCTGTGTAGTGGTGTATCAGGGGAAACTTAGTCTGCTTTGGTAGAAATAGCTATCAAGAAATTATAGTAGTATTAAAATGATGTACTCCATTACCTGCCTCTGCTGCTTTTCCTCCCTGGAGCTACCCTGGTCTATGCTGCTCAGCCCGGGGTCTCCAACTGTGTCAGATATGGATCCAAAAACCCTCAAACTTAGTTTCACCACTGTGCTCTGTTCATAAAACTGATTATTTGGTAGCAGGGAAGAGCAGCTCTCTAAATAAGGTCTCCTGGGATTTTTTTTTTTGGTTTGTTTTTACTCGTTTTCCCCAAGGATGTGTTCTATCATGGACTGAGAAGGAGGGGATGAAGGGCTCTGCTTTTGCTGGAGCTTTTGGAGTGCATCTTGCAGTTTCTGCATTTTTGGAACTGAAGTCCTCTGCCCCACCATGTATTTCTGATGCTTGGTATATCCAACTGCTTCCTGTAAGTTGCGTCGCAGGCTGGTTAATTCGGTTTACAGGAGGAACTGGGATGCTATTGGTAAATGCTTCTGCCAAACAGCAGCAAGTAATCTGCAACCTTGAGAAAGTTGTTGTGGCTTTTTTGCCTGCTGCACACCTGGCAGGAGGGCAACACGCCAGGAATCATCACCCTGAGCTTTTCCTGCTTTTTCTGGCTCTGCAAGGAGCCTGGCCCTTGCTAATCATAGGGGTTGTGTGTAACCCGAGGAGGTGCACAACTTCCAGACAGAAAAAACAGCTTTCAATTGGTAGTATTTCTTTACTGTAAACACTTTCCATCAATTCTGGTAAACCACAAAATAACGATAATGGAAAGTTACTGGAAAGCAAAATTTATTAGAAATTGCGTCCTGATACAAAAAATAAGTCACAGCAAGCCAGTGATACTTTTAGAAGAAACAAAATGTAAAAAAAACCCAAGTGAATTTCCAGTAAAATATAAATTTGATTATTAAAACATTTTAATTGATCAAAAATCACATCAGTGATTCACAGAAAGTCACCTTGAAAATTTATTATCTTATCTTGACAGCGTGTCATTTGCATTGCGGAAAATTACTCGAGCTGGAGCAGAGGGTAAGGACTCACCAATCGGCATGCAAATATTTCTAGGAATTCAATTTTTTTAGCCTTCAGAGACTGCAGTTTATTTTAGTGTAACTGATTTTCCAAAAACATTTAAAATGCTGATAAATTCCTCTACCAGCCATTTTATCATATTTTATATACTGCTGAAGGTATTTACCACATTCTCTAATGTTGGATTTTTCAGGTTGACATAAAAGAACATGAAGGAAATATCATCACTTTAAAAGACGGTCTTTTTAATAAAAACTGAAAAACCTTTTTACGAGATGTTAGTTTGGTTGTGCTGCATCGCTGGATTCAGGTTTGGGTTGTGACTTATATTTTCTTTAACTGACGTGTCTTTTAACTGTAGTTCAGAGAAAAATGAGCAAGCCAATATGGGGGGGGGGGGGGGGGGGGAATCACAAATCAAGGATAGTAAAGCTGGCTTTATATCTTTTTATGGAAAACAAACATTCCTGAGTAAGCTGATATTTTTGTTTGTGTTTTAGCTTTTATTATTTTTTTTTTTAAAAAAAAAAGAAAAGCTTCTCTTCTCCACTCCAGCCAATCTATTTTGCTTTTGTTTTACATGGTCCTTTGTATAAGCAGGTGTTTATCCACGTGCATTGTCTGCTCCCAATTTCAGTCTTTATGGTACTTTGCTCTACAAAAAAGGAATGTTGCAGAGTAACTATGCTGTAGACTCAGACCACTTCAGCTTGCTGTGCAGTTATGCCCTGCTCTTCCCTTGGAGTGACAGCTTTAAAACAGAAGTAAATGCAGGAAAAAATACTGAGATTTCTAAGTGCTGAGGGAGTATTTTAACTGGATTGAACTGTTTGGTGTCTCTAAAACTCCTCCTTTGGGCAGAGATACAAGTGTCAGGTAGGACAGCACATTAGCCCACTCATTTTCATCTAACGAATAGAAGACATACATTTAGCTGTTAGCAAAGGTAATTTATAACTAAAATGGGTTGCTCTTTCAGGGTTTAGTGTCAACATCAACCCAGGTCAACTGGGGCAGCGTCTACTTGCATGCATTAATATTGATGCCCTTTAACTAAGTGAAAAACCATTATATTTCAAAGAAATACAGAAGAGGGACAGGGCTAATTAATTTCAGACGACGCTGATCAAAGATACCTGTGTGTCTTTGCAAGCTCCCCTGTCAGAGAGCTGTCTGATGGGGAGGGGATGCTCCACCATCATATCTCCTGCTGCTCCCCAGATCTTATGCCCTTCTCTGCAAGGCGGTGTGCCAGGAGCCTGCTGGAGGCAGAAGGAAGGGGGGTGGTCACCCAAGGCACCCACAAGGCTCAGGAAAGCTGTGAGGGCAGGGGATCCTTTTCTGCTGCACCAGGCTGCTGCTGGGGGAGAGGAGCTATGTGTCCCACTCACTGGCAGAGGCACATTCCCCTTGGCAGCCACGTAGTTTGCTTATTTGCAGGGAAAATCTGAATGTATATCACTGAATGTGGTCTGAGAGGGCTTTTGCAGGGTGGGGGATTTACTCAAACCTGTTTTCTAGCTGGGGTTTTCAATGGTTTGCTCTACGTTTCCTTAACAAAGATATACGCTGGGATTAAAGGATCTTGAGCTAACCTCCTCAGCTTATTTAAAATGCACTCTTTCTAAAATACACATCAAAGTCATGAACTCTCTTTCACTCTGGGTGGTATAGAGGGTGAAGAAAAGTTATAAACAAAGTAATACAGGGTAAATTGTAATCTAAGAGGCGGTCTTTTTTTCCTATAGAAGGCAACTGAACCAAAAATGCACTCCCTAGCTGCAGAACAGTGCTAAGGAGGATAATGTCTTATTATTATCATTGCTTTATTGCTATGCTGCTTCAAATCAGTATTTTGTACCCTTCTGGGAAAACAGGTTGGACATAAATATACTTTATATGCGGCTGAGGTTTGCTGAGCACTGCTGTTTTCTTCAGTGAGAAGAAGTTGCAGGTGGCTCACAGGTTGGCAAGTATGCTGTGTTTAACACTGCTCAGCTTCTGTAGTTTGGCCTTTGGGGCCAGGGATTCACTAACATCTATTTACCTTATGGCAGTTCCCAAGACACTCCCTTAAATACCAGCCACTGGTTGCGCTTTCCTCCGCTTGTCAAATAACAGATTTGGAGCAAATTGTGTAGAATTACAAGTGGCACAAATGCAGTGCATAATTATCTACCTAGCTACCAGAAGACAATGATAATTATGTTTTTATTTTAAATCGCACAGTGGAGATGGCTACATTTCTTGTAGTTGTAGTGTTGCTATGACCATAATAACACTTTAGACTTCTCATTCAGTAATGTGTTTTAACCTTTCTTTTTATTTTTTTTTTTTTTCCCCTGGAGAAAATTATAGCCTAAGAAGCTGAAGGCAAGTAAATACCTTACTTTACACATTGTCACTTGCATTACAACAGGACACAGACCGACAATTGCACATACTAGAAAATAGATTTGCATATTTGAATCAAAGTCTACGTAAGATGGGAGAAGCTTCAAACTAAGGTGTGGGAAACTAGTCCCATAACAATATCAGAATTTGTGCCTAAATATCCTACGTTGTTTGTACACTAAAAAGTACTTCTTGCCATGATTTCAAACGGCAATGTTTGCATATTGAATACTCAGCAGTATTTTAGGGGAAGAACGGGTACAATATGGTAACTGCAGCTGCGAGAGGGAAGGTTGTGAGCTGTCAGTTGGCCCAGCTAGCCCTTATGGCAAGGATGTCAAACTGTGCTGCCTCTCGCCCTTTACACATGTCACTCTACCTACTGTTGCTGTTTATTTGTTGCAATTTTGGTCAGAGCTTTGGGACCTTCATCCCACCTGCTCCTTTTCTCAGCGCATCAGATGTGCTGTTGCATCTGTGGCCGTGTAATTTGTTCCTGCCTCTTTGGTGCTGCTCCCCAGTCGTGGGCACGGCTCACCGGCCAAGAAGTCATCGGTGAGAGCAGAAGCCATATGGAATCAAATTTGTGTGGTTTTCTACTTCGCAGCAACATTTAGCCGAAACGTTTTCTGTGCCCTGGTGTTCATATGGCCCTAATGCGGGAACGTGCTGGGGTGGCTGCTAAGGGTGGAATTGTTAGAACCCAAAATATTTTTGTTCCCCGCCCAAATAGCTGACAAAATGGTTTCAGTCCTGGAGAAAGAAATGAAATGAGGAATGAAACTGACCTTCTTTCTGAATGACTGAAGGGGATTGATCATGTGGGTAGGGGGAGCCCCAACCCAAAATATATTGTATGTGCCCCCCACCCTGGCACATACACACGCAAGATATTCAGTAGGTAATATCGAACAATGAAGAGGGTAAGATACTGCTAATTGTGCTGTTTCAGAACCTCAATAGCAAGGTTGCACATGGGATTATTAAGACTTATTTTCTCCCATAACTTCATCACCCCTGTTGTGATGTGGTGTTTTGAATTGAGAGGCTGATGATTCCCTGCAGCTTATTTGGGTGACCGTATTGTCACTATATAATTTTTTTATAATTTTTCCATCCATTTCACCTGTTTGAGGTCTGAATCTTTCCTCTCTGTTAGAAATAGGTTTCCTGTTTACTCTATAACTCTGCCTTGGCGGGGATGTTATACACCCCCATGTAACTCTTTGTAACTCTATAAGGTCACATTTTAATAAGTAAATGCACTCACTCCTTTGCCATCTGTGGGTGATGAACACCTGCATTAGGAGAGCACCTAATTCTTTCAAGATATCTTGAATAGACTTGTGAATAGAAGTATCTCCTGCATCTCAAGACATGTGAAAACAATAGTCCTACAGAGTCAAAAGCACTGTATTATGAAATTTAAACGTGTTTTGCTTACATGGGTCTTAGGATAAATCCTTTCTTTCTTTCAGCTGTGAAATCCCTCTTTCAATCCTTCAAATAACCCGTCTGAAAGAAATCATTCCAGCAGAGCCTACAATTAATTCTATTATGTAAACCCGTAGTTTCAGATTTTCATTAAACTGACAAATGGTCCCTCAGAGTCATTTCCTAAATTACAAAATACATCTTGGATGTTTTAAAAGGCCTGTTATCACACAATGTCCTGTAACATAGCGATATATTAGTGGGATGAAACTTAGTCTTCAGACAGGATTTTTAAGAAGCTATGTTGGGTGTTGGTTTCTATCTGTAGGCATGTAAAAAGAAAGCCTAGTTTGAAATTTCTTAGGGTCCAAGGGCGTTGATTGCTATACAAGATTTTTGGGGAAAAAAAGTTTCTATCTTTATCAAGACACTATGAAAATACTAGTGTTTGGAATAAAAAAAAATTGTGGAACAAATTACTAGGTAACATTAATGGCATTAGAAAATAGGAGTTATGCCAGTCTTTTCTGACAGTCCTAAGCAAATCTTCCCCTCAAGTGAAGCTCCTGATTTGTCCAGGTCACTGCTAAGGCAAACTTAGCATTGTGGGTCTTGATGGAAGCTCCCAGAAGCAGCAGAGGTGCCGTTATATGGGCAGGCATGGAAATTTAGCTGAACAATCTCCTAAGAAAATCAATAATCAGATCATTTCAAAAGAACCTCTCAACAAAACCTTGGATAAAATGACAGATTACTTGCAACATTGGTTTAAAGCATTATGCTGATAATTAAGAATAACAGACAAAGAGTATTAAGTAAAGGAGAGCAAACATCTAGCCAGTCATTAAAAGAATGGAATTTTTCTAATCCTCTTACAAAGATGGTGTTTTGGGTCAAAGTCCCTTTCTGCATAAAGCAGCCACACCGCATTTTTTAAGTGAATGAAGAGCTGAGAGCCACAGCCCAGACCCTTAAAACTACTTTAAACAGACAATTCCCACTGAGAGACAAGCATTTAAATTAACCTAGAGACTTGGGCCCATGAGATGAATAAAGAGAGTTTAGTTCACACTGTCTTGTGTAGTAAATAATTATGTAGCCAAATTAATTTGATATACCAGAAATTTGCTAATGCTTTATTGGTTGGGAGTCTCCATATTCCGTACCACACATGTTTTATCTCAGAGTTAAGAAATGCTGAGAAGTGCTTTTTATTAGGTTAAACTGACAGATTTTATTTCATACAGAGCCACGTTTATAGACAACATCTGGTCTTTACATTTACTCTCTTTTTTGCTCACCAATGATTGTTTGTTCCTGGGAAAGGGTATGTGATTGTTTCTATCTGATTTACAAGTAACTTTGAATCTGCAAAATAAAGTCAAACTTACCATTTTATTTCTTAAGTACTCGTGAATCCCACTTAAGCCTCACGGTCTGCTTGTGTTATTCTGATCATTAGTAAGTGCTCTTAATTGCAGTTGTCTTCCTTTGAGTCCTTTTGACCCCTTGTAGGATCTATGAAGCAGTAAGGTCCAGTAGAAGATCCTTCAATACTAATCTCAAATCTTATCCAATTAGGCACCCTTGGAAGACATTGTTTAATGAGTTGGAAGGACCTCAGATTCTACCTCTAGCCTATCAAACCCAATAACAACTCCCTAAGATGCATAATTAACCTTCCCCTTAGCAATTTCTTCCACACTTGCTTTCACGTCACCTTGTTTGAAGCCTCTGTCCAAAATGTCTTTATCACCCTGTTCATTGCTTCAGTCTAAAGGGAGAAGTCTTTTATTCTATAAGGTCTATGAACCTGACGGTGTCAGCCAGCCATAGTGAAGTAACTGAGTAGATGGCACTGTACCTCTTTTTTTTCAGTGTCTCATTTTCTTGCTCTTGCAAACATACCCTATATGAATAGCAAGGTCCAAATACTCCTGTCTTTAATCTGCATGTGAACTGATGGCAAACCTTGTGGGATCCTTATCAAGAGGAATGGAATTGAGCGAGTCCATGGAAATTGAAGTGAGGCTCAATTTACTGGAGTTAGTACAGTTAGAATTGTAAAAACACACCACCACTATTCAACATTTTTGCAGTAAAATGTTGATGGGTCAATTTTTTTTCTCAATTTTTTCTTCCCTAAAATTAATACTCTGTGTTGAATTAAGGAATAAACAAGAGGCTGATGCTTTTAGTGTAAGGAATAGATGAGAAAGGAGTGAGTTGATTCTGATTTTTACACACCACAGTTACTTAAGACTCTTGTGACCTAAATCCCATCCTGTAACATACTTCATTTCCAGGAAAAGAGAAGGGAAAAGAAGGTTTTGATATGAATAAAGCTACTTTGTGGCACATAACAGCACCGTTAGAGGACTGTGGCTTTAAATGCTAAACGTCTCTGACAGATGGACTATATTATACCCTATGGCTACATAATTTTTCTTTGTAACTGGCTGCCTTTTGGCCCTGAGTTCAACACAATAATGTATTTAATGCCCCTGCACCCTCGGCCTATTTCATGAATTAGTTTTTGTATTAAAATAGGAGCTATTCTTAGTTATTTTATTTTGGCCTTTACTTCTCTTCCTCTTTCTTTTATTTAGATACTTGCTAACATGACTTGGGTGATAATTTAGGAGTAGGTTAGTGATTCTAAGTTTCCCACTCTACCTCTAGCTTCTGTAGACCAAGTTACAATACGTCATCAATTACACAATGTGGCAGGAGAGCAGACTGGGGCTGCAAATAATAATATGATTTAAGGGTTCTTGAGCCTTCTATAATTACTTCTATTAACAGATGACCTGGCGTTTAATTAGCAAGTCATTTGGAATTAGCACATACAGTAAGTAACATTTCATGTAAGATACTTTTTTAATAGTCTGTTAGAAAGACATTTTTCTTCCTTTTGAGAAACAACGCTCTAGGCAATCCCTAGATTGTGGTCTAGGGATTGCCAATCCGTGGTCCCTTCCAACTCTAAAAAAGATTCAATGAAATTTAGAGAAATCCATGGGATATATTTAATCAGCTATTGATTGGCAGTTAGTTCTGGGGACGCTGTGGAGATAATTGTAGTGCATGAAGTGCCACAGCCTTTGAGAACCCAAAGTATATTTTCTCATAAAGCAATAACTTTGATGTCATAACTATGATCATCTAGCTAGCAGTGGACAGCAGGAAGAAGCCAGTTTCCAGTTCTGCCTGCAAGCTGGTGCTGTTACATACCTACTTGCCGCACAGGAATGGAGTTTTACAAATGCTTTCTGTCACTGTTGGACAGACCTTGCTCCAAGGTCCTTCAGGGTCCTCAGTGACGTGGCTCCTGCCACCGTTCAAAAAAGATGCAAAGATTAACAAAGTAAATGACCAAAAAAATTGCTTAGAGCCCTTAAAAATGTTACTATATCCAGCAGTGTTTAGTAAATGCTCAGTATGCTTAGACATCTTAATTTTCTTGTCTCGTGAGTTTAACTCTCAGAGGTGTGAAGTTTTAATTTTTTTCTCCTTTGAAATGCTAATGAATTATAAAACATAATCTGATAGTGTTTTATATTAACCTGTCTAGCTTCCACATTAAAGCATTGTGTTCAGGGTGGGGGAAAAAATAAAAATCCACTCTCTGACCTTCCTGCACTAATCCCTGTAGCACTTGATCGTCCTCCAGTAATGTTGCTCTGGAGTCTCAGGGGATTACTGGAGTGTTTTGAGACTCATCAGAAATGTCCCCCTAGCTCAAACACAGTTTATGCTGCACTCGCCTTTAAACGTGCTGCTCTCTAGTTACACGGACAGTTGGGTGTGCTGGAACCCCCAAAACAGAGTCACTCCTTATCACCTGGCCCTGGCAGGCGGTAGGCAAAAACCTTTGCTTTGGTAATTTGGGCCTCTGTACTCAGCCAGTGATTAGAAAACTAAATTTTGCCAAATATCGGAATTAAAATCACAAAGCGATAGAAGCCAAGTCTCTGTAAACTAAGTAAACCTGCCAGAAAGATATGACTTGGAAAACTAGGCTGGAGGCACATGCAGTTCTTTGGTTCTGCTCTGGGTTTTTTGGTTGTTGCCTTTCAGGTTTTTTTAACTTTTTTTTTTTTTTTAGTGCAAACAATGCAGATTGTTTGTATCAGTCATATATAATACATGTTAACTTTATGGTCTTGTATAAAAAGTTTAATGTGGTATTGTGGGAATATTTTCACATAAACTTCATCATTGCCAGAATACACCCCAAAAAAAATAATTTTCTTTTAGGTTTGAAGTAATAAATCCAATGTGTATATGATATACTCGTCCTCCATCTAAACTCAGCATGTGGGTTTGGTTGCCATGTGTTTAGAGATGCTGCTTTGTGACTAGAGATTCATGTAGGGGAGTATTTTAAGGCTCTGAGAAGACTGCACAACACAGTTCAGCAAATCTTTACTACTTTATTCAAATTCAAGTTAGGATTTCAAAATGGTTTCGATTAGCTCCTGATGATTTTAAATACTCTTGCAAATCAGTTGATGTGGTGTAACTATAGAAAAGGTTCAAAGAATCTTAGCTCTTTTGTCAGTTTATATATTGTGTCTTGGTTTGGTCCCTGATTTCAGAGAGACGTGTCTAGGCCAGCAATCAGAAGACTGGCAGCGTTCATGCAGTTGAGGATATAGGTTTTAGGTCTTGAGGGTCTGGCTAAATGTCCTAAATAATAGGACATATTATGAGATCTTAACTTAACCCAGACCTGCTTTGAATAATAAGGCAAACTTAATCCCTGAATGTACGGGTACTTGCACTGTAATTGGGGAGAAAATGAAGAAATTGTTTTGCATGTGAAATATCTTCTTCTCAGTTAGGTGCAAAACAGAATAGAAAGAAAAAGGAACTATGTGCAAACTCCTCTCCCCACAAAAACTCACACACACATTGTGTAGTGTGACAAGAAGGTCTCTGCTCCAGCGTTGCGGCTTTGCTCACCCGTGGATTGGTTATTGAATTTTTCCATTTATTTCTCTTTATACCGTTTCTTGCCAGGAGGCCACCATTACAGGCCTAACCTGAATACTGGAGTTATGAAAAAGAAAAAAAGTCACCCTGATGGGGAATAGATAGTGACAAAGACTTTATTCTCCTGTCCAGACCGTCAGCTGAGAGGGACCTGCTATCAGCAGTAACTGAGCCTTGAATCGCACGTTTTCAGTGCTGCAGGCGGGAGATGGTCTTGAGTTACAAAGCTAAGTCTCACATCAATTAAAGTCTGTGTGCACAGCAGCTGCATTCAGAAAGGTGGAAGAGATTTAATCTTCACCTTTCACCTTGGGTCAAAATACAAGGTTACCAAGACAGACTGTTATTAAAAATGGATTGTTTCTGCCAACTTAATGTTTAAAGTTTGCAGTTATTACAAAAGCACTTTATTACTTGCTCACTTTGTTAAGAAAACTTGCTGCTAAATAGCAAGGAAGTAATAAAAGAGTTGAAAGAAACAAATATTTATGCCAGACTTCCAAAGTCTATACAGTTTCAGCCTTTCTTCTTGATAAAAATTGGAGAATTATTCTCTAAGCATCTCATTGGCAAGTAGGTAGATCATCCTGATTGAGTATAACGAGAGCCTCCCAGGACTGAATGCTGAAGGTGTACTTAGCTTGAAGTACAGAGGGAACAAGATTTTATTTTAGTACAAATATTCATTTAAGAAACAAATCCTATATGAAGCACTATTTAGGCTACATCTCTGAAATTATATGTCCAAATTTGGCTCATCACTAGCCTCTGGGCACCTTCCATTGTTTTTCAGAGGAAGCTGAATAAAAGCCCTAAGGGGAACACGTTACTAATCTGTGTTCCCAGGTTGCACTAAAGGTAAACAGGGTATGATTGATCACATTGGTATCTCACTGCCTTTTAGATGTTGTCTGAGGTTCGAATTTGAGGCCAAACATTTTCGTATTGAAATAAGTAAATTTCTATAGCCTTTGTGTCTCTTTTTGCATCTAAATAGAGATATTTCTGTGGTTTTGTACAGCCTGTTTTCCAAAGACTTGTGGAGAAATATTTAACTGCAAGAATATATATGCACTTTAAAAATGGGGTCAAAACCTGTGTTTCATAAGGGTAAAGGTCTGCCATAGCTAAAGTCAATGGAATCTTTGTCATTGACTTGGAAGGGTATGAATGAACTGCCTGTGAACAAGGGAAACTCTTACTGTCATTAATTTACAGAAATTTTGTCATTACAGTTTTACGTCATTAACCTCAGGTAGAGTAAAGCTGTCATAACAGAACAGAAAAGGCAAGCTGTGCTGGTAGCAACTCTTAGTCTTTAAGGATAATGTTTGGAAAGGCAACTCTGCCAAGAAAGTTGAATTTAGGGAAGGAATTTTCATCTAACGTAGGAGTCAAATACACAATTTGGTGTGTGTCTATGCTGGGTTCAGTGGCACTCACACTGTGATGTGTGCCTTTGAAAAAGTGTTTCTGACTGCATTAGTCCTCTGTGCAAAGAGTGTGTATTTCATGACATGTGTGCATTGTTTGAGTTATAACTGAATATGATTTTTTTAATATATTCCAGATATGTTAAGCAACAGCTGAAGAAGTATGTGGAGCATGTTCTAAGTTTTTGTTCTAACACACAAGAATTTTATTTATAATGTTGAAACTCTACAGTCCTCACAATAGTTACACTCTGACATTTAGCTTTTTATTAAAAAACAATACCTTTATAAAATTGCAGTAGTATTTTTTATTAGCTTTCTATTTAAACATTCATCTTAGCCTGTTTAGAGCTTGACTCGTATGGAATGATAGTGATCATCACTTGCACATTAAAAAAGGTTTCTTCAGTGGTTACAGGTCTGGAATAAGTAATAGAGGGCTTAGATCCATTGTGTCATGTGATGACTTCATTCAAAAAAGACAGATATCTTATGGATATATGGTGTCTAAATGAGAGTTAAACAAATGAACTGTTTCATTTTTCTCAGAGTGCCTTCCTGAGTCTGCTGAAAGCTTAAAGTAGTAGCTCAGAAATGTGTCAACCGACTTCCATCACATCCAACTCAGTGTAAGAATTCTGCAAAAATTTTATCTAAAAGAGGGCAATGTACCCCCACATTTGAGGAGTCCAAATGTATAAATATCAGTGGGCATTGCTGTGTCTTTAAGAGAAAGAAGGCATAATAACCAAAGAGGCAGTACTAACTGAAGGGAGAACTTGACTTATGCTACTTATTTCTTTCAAAAGCAAGAAGCCTCAAGGACTTCCACTGCAGGAATGCTACAGAGGAAGAGCCATGTTGGGCCACAGAAGATTTGATTTCATGGTGTCTGAGAATCCACTGGAGCTTTCGTTAAGTTTCTGCTTTGGAATCAGATGTGCGGGTAAAGGTGTCTGAGACACAAAGAATCCTTCCAGCCTGTACTTCTGTCACAGATCTTCTAAAAGTAACTGTAAGGTGTCTTTTTTTTGCTTTGGCATGAAGTAGAAGAGAATACTTATTTTCAAAGAATACAAGAAGTGAGATGATGAGAATTTAAAATATTGAATATTGAGTCAAAAATAACATATAAAATCCACAGAGATTTTAAAGCCCTAAATATATCTTTTGGTAATCAAGTCATCATGTAGCCCTTGTAGCTGATGTCAAGTTTTCATATAAGGTGTACAGAACAATCTTTCCCAGTCTGCTATTGACACAATGAGAGGGAAAATGTACGTGTAGTTACTGTGCAGTAGTCTCTCTACAGTGGTGTGTAAGTAACAGCATTGAAAATCTAGTACAGAGAAGAAAAAAGAAAGGGAAAAGCAAAACTAAACCAAATAAAAAAGGGAGAAGGAGGAAGAAGGGGAAAAGGGAAGGGACAGGGTGAGGGAGAAATTGCCTTGCAGGTTATAACAATATAAAAAAAGCAGTCACATGTTTCCAAAACTCAACTTTCTGCCTACGCCGTGCTGTTGCATTCAGCTCACAAAGCAGAAGGGGAAACCCAGTCCTGAAGACTCAGAAGTCTCAATTTTGCAGCGACCTCCACTCGGAAGGCCTCCTGACCTCCCAACTTTGGCACAGCACTGCTGTACATCTCTCACCATATGCTTCCTCTTGGCTTCACACAGGTACCAGGATCGCTTGCACGCAGCCTTGTGTAGGGCTGTTTCCCAAGTCACCTGAAATAATATTGGCAGTATAGAATATAAACACATCACTGTGTACCACCTTATTAAACACAGATGTGGCTCTTGCAAAGGCCTTGTTATCTAGAGGTGCCTTACCTTCATTTACTTGGGTACCAGTATCCTACAAAGAGATCTCTGTTGTACTGCATTAATGCAGTGGTGGCAAAACCAGCCCCAGCCTCAGGAAGGGGCTGCACAGATAGAGGGCAGAGGTGTTCCTGCAGCCCTGACCTCCTCAGGAGTTAAGGTCAGAAGGCCAGGTTTGTTTACTTTTTGTTTGTTTGTGCATAACGTATACCTTCCAAAGTGCCAGGCTTTGACAACTTCATCATCAAAATCTGAAACACTTTATAAATAACATTTGAAAATATAGCCATTGCTGCCTGTTAATTCACTGATCTAGGAAACCAAGGGTATTGCACACCAGCACATCAGAACTACTGTCAGAAATTCATGTAACTGATGCCTTTCTGGATTTGAATGGAGTTTATTTGGAGTTACTTTGTTTTTAAGCGACTTTTCATCTGTGGTTAATGTCTAATTTGCTTCTGGTGATCTGCTTGATAAAAGCTGGGCTAGTCTGATCGATTCTTCCTTCGCACCCCCCCCCCCCCTTACAATTTTTATACACATTTGTTGGTTTAGAATAGACTTCTAATAGGACTTTTCTGCTCCAGGACAGAATTTCTGTCCAAAATTGCGAGCCTTAGAAATAGAAATCTGAGTGGTCTTATATTCAAAAATGTCCCTGGGGCTGAGGGGAACTTATTCACAAGCCTTTAGTCCTAATCAGACAGATGAAAGCTCTGACCACCAGGCTTTTAACTGGGACTGAATAGGTCTCTCCTGAGTTTTTGGTTTTTGCATAAAACTTCAGAAAACCTTGTTTTTCATCCCAACAGGGAACAGGAAAAGATTTTGCTTGAAAGCTGAAAAATTTTTATGGTACAGAAACACCAATTCACATCGGTGTGTAATCCAGAATTGATTTTGTCAGTGCAGTCTGAATTTTGTCTTTCATCTCTAAAAGAGAAAGGCAGTCCGTTGAAATACTGCTGAACTAAAAGCACATAAACACCATGTTCTGATAGAGGGTAAAATGAAATTCTGATGGAGTGTATCCTACCAAATCTAAAGCCCAGTGAATTTAGCAGGGAGACTTATAGTGCAGTAAAGAGACAATTTCGAAGTTCCGAAATTTTATTTCGCTTTTTATCTAACCCTTATCAGAATTTCTTTCCGGAATTTCTAGTCTCGTTGTCTGATCTCTGGCATTTTGTTTTCCCAGAAGTATGGCAGAAGACATAATTTCTTGGCAAAGAACATTCATATCCAGCAGATTTCTCTGAAGAGATCATTTAATTTGATTAACACTTTGTATGTATCTTACTTGATTCTTGCTTAGTAATAGATCGGCAGAGAGACAAATAATGCTTTGCCTCTCCCCAAGTCCTGGAGAAGTGTGCACCAACCTTATTGCTTGCTGCACCTGCAAGGCAGCTTTGAGGGCTCTAATCTTTTATAATATCAATGAGAGCTTCATTGCCTGGCTGTGCTTGCCATGCAGGGCACTGGAGCAGGAGATTGCTATACCACTGTAAAAGCTGGTGTGGCATTTTCAGCATATGTCAACAAATTCTGGTAAACCCAAATGCCTCCCCTCAGCTGATCCTTAATGAACCCTACAGTCAGAGATGTACCAATACTGAAGATAAGTCCTACGTATCTTAGCATGGATCAGTTGCCACCAGAATGTAAGAAAAGTATGGCATAACTATAAAAAAAAGCCATAAGAGAACACGCTGAAGGTCCTACCGGCTCCACAAGGAGCAATGGACTTCAAGTGACCTGAGATGGCTTCGTCATTATCTGACTTTTACTCCAATTTTATTAATGGAAAACTTGTTTTCCTCTCTGTGCACTACAAATAACCAGTTACCTAAAACATTAAGTAACGAAATTCAAATGTAAAGAGTTAATCACTGGAAAAGTGTTTCATCTGAAAACTCCATGGGGGATCACATTTCAGAACACAAGTGTCCTTGTACAGTATGCGTTTCCTCTTCGGTTCACAGGTTTGCTCATGCAGAGATTTAGAGTAATATTGAATTACTGCCTGAAGCCATGCCTGACTATCTTTTTCATTAATTACCTTCCATGGCCTTGGGACAGATTAACTGATAAATATATGAATCCTTAATGTAGTAACCTTTACTATGTACTTAGAATAACTGATAGGCATGTAATCTCAGAATCTGTGCAAAATCTCTTTTTTCTTTCTTCCTATAGATTACTACTGTGCTCTTGCTATCCAGGTTGTCTGTCCGTGCTGCCCTATTGTCTTTGCTAAAAGATGTAGCTAAACCAACAACTAGGACCTCTACAACAGACTTCGTCAATGGCTCTAAAGGAAGATTGGTATGGCTTTTCAGAAAAAGCATTTATTTCTTTTTTTCATATGTTAGTATTAAAGATAGGTAAAACTAAATAATGTCCTGTATTATCTTTTCTGGGCAACAGATGCTTCAGAGTCTAAGAAATGCAAATCAAGCAACCATTTTTCTGTGGGTTTGGGTGGGTTTTTTCCTTTTTTTTTTTTTTTTTCCTCTAGCAAAATGTCTCAGAAACTTGTCATTCTGGGAGGGCAATCACATTGTTTTTAAAAAAGCCTAGTTTTTGTTGCAGCTGGGGCTTATGTTTCTCTTACCTGCCTTTCAGCAAACTATCTGTTGCAAGTTATTTGACCAGTGTACCTCCTTCTTTACTGTCCAGAGATTACTCAGGCTTTTAAACTTTATCAATTCACTGAAACGCATTTCAGATATCTGTTTTGTTTGAGGACAGCTGTTGTCTTTTTTGCTTTAATTGTTTCTTGTGGGTATTCTTACTGCATAATCCAGCTGGTGATCTAGTTAGACAATATTACTGAACAGCAGCCTTGGTGGGGTTCCTTGAAAATTCTCACATGTAATCTGAAAACCTTTGCTTTAGGTCATCATTGCAAGTCAAAAGAATCACTGGAGCACAGCCTGAAGAAATCAAATAAAGCCAGATATCAGTGTTATAAAACATATATACTGAGTGAACTGAACTAATGTGCTTGCATCCTTGTTTCTAAGGCCTTTGCATTGATGTATGCAATCAATTATTGACAATATGTGATAAGAACATCTATTTACTAGGAAATGATCTCAGTGAACAAATCTTTTCACTAATGCTATTTTATCCAGTTTATCTATTCCCATTTGCTGGATTGGATCTGAATTGGTTATCTCTCTATCAGTTCCTCCATTTCCATATCCACAGCACACACTCACATGTGCAGTATCTTTTTTACAATTACTTTTGGCATGTATAATCAAGAGGATGCTTTGGAAGAGCAAGAAAGAATATGAAAGGCAGTCCAGGTGATGCTAGTGGAGGAAGAGGGAGTGGCAGAACATTTTGTTCCTCCGGTAAAGCGATGCTTGAATGAGTCACAATATTTCATACAAATAGGTCATGATGCAAATATAGATATGGAGAAGAAAATTCCAGAGCAAGATTCACGGATGGGACTGAAAAAAGTTTGGTTTCAAGGATGCGATTTTTTTAATACACTTCCTATTGATATATTAAAATTTGGTTTTGACTCCCAGCTGTGACAGATTAGATCTAAACCTAAGGTTTGCCTCAGTATTTCCCCTCTTTTCCCACATAATCTTATGTGGGAAATGTTTTACTCCTGTATAGTTTAAATGAAGTTTTTATGACTGAAAAAAGGGGGCACTACTTGGTTGAAAACATTAAAAGTCCAGTCTTAAATAAATCTGTGGATGGGAAAATATACTGGAAGAATGGGGAAAGACAATTTTGCTTTCAAAGCTTTAAATATGAAAGAGAACTATGGGGAGGGTAGAGCAATCAGAGCCTTTTTGATTTGTTAATCTTTCACACTGATGTGGAATTTCCTTCAGCAGAAGATACTTAGAAAATTACTCACACAGCTATGTATGCTCAAAAAATATGGGTGTAGCATTGATAGTCTGTAGTTCCTCAGGGTGAAGAGAGCCTTGGCTTGCATGCCCAAGCAAGCAAGTCAGTTTTATAGCAACCCTTACTCTCCTGAGCCTGAGCACTCCTATGGCTAAGCAGCCATATAATTTATGCCTATAGGACTGCAATTCCTCGGAATAATTTTTCTTCCATCTGTTCGGCTTGAATGGAGAACATTTGTTAAACAGTGTTTGGAGGGATGTTGGCAGTAAAATGCATGCCCACCCTCGTGTTAGGCTAGTTAACTGGTCTTTCTAGGCATAAAGCTGACATTGTTAGGTGGCACAGAGCTTGCACCAGTATAAACATGAGAGCACATTTTCTCCTTTTCTTATAAAGTTGAGTATTTTTTCCCATTGTTCTTCTAAAAAGAGTGAAGGTAACTAATGAAATAACCATTTAGAATAATTAGAAGTAGTTGAAGACCACCTGTCAATTCTATAAAGTTAGATATAGTCCAGTCTTTGCAGTCTCATACATTTTCTGATTTAAGAAGCCAGATCCATGTAAACATTGAAAGTAATTATGTCTCCTTCTCCTCCTTCCTTTTCATTTTTTTCCACTTTTCTTTCTAATGTTAGTTGTTACAGAAAAGAGTCAACTTGAGTTTCAGAGAGCCTGCCAAAAAGCCTCTGGCATTCCCTGGGGGATTGAATTTTACATTCTTCAGCAAACAATGTCTGTCTCCAGAAATGCAAGAGGAAAACACTATTTTTCTTTTTAATCTAATATCAATGTCTAAGTGTAACCGAGCTCTTTTTTTTTTTTTTTTAATTTTTTTTATTTTCAAGCCTGAGGAACATCTTGTGTTGATGTTAGTATGTGCCTTTTCAAGCTTCATTTGTTATCTTTAAGCAGCTGCTAAAGTGTAAACAAGTTCTTTTTTTTTTTCTGTGTTAAAAAAAGGCTCTTAGCTTATCCAAATCTCCAGTGGTATTGTGCTTATTGGGCTACACTAGCAGCAGTGAAAGAACATTATTGAATGCAGCAAATGTTTGGTTTATTTCAAAGCCTTTCTAAACTATAAATCATCTACATTTCTTTTCACCCTTCTCTTCTTCCCTATTATAGAAAATTAAATCAGTGGGCCTAGAGATAGCAACATTAGAAGTTTTCTCTGGGTTTCGTGGTTTTTTTTCAAGTATAATAAAGAAGGAATTTCATATTTCTGACAATGACTTTACATATAAAACTCTTCTATGTTCTAAAATTTCAAATGTGATGTTGGATGAGCATTTTAAAGGAGGCCTGTTTTTTCAAAGAGTAGGAAGTACAAAACATTGTTCCTTTCAAGGTAAATGAAGCTGAAATCTGACTTTTTCTGATTATTTACATACAGAACATGTTACCCCAGCACTGTATTTCCCTACCACACCACACCACACACACTTTCCAAAGATAAAAAAAAAAAAGGTAGAAAAAAAATGGGGTTTAAACATTTTGCATACAAAGAGGACCACAGATATGTGTATGGGTGTTTAGAGAGGGAGTGAAACAGGTGACTTTCAGAACTGAAATTATTTACCCTCTCCATTAATGTATACCCCATCTCCAACAAAATCACTGCCACCACATATGATTAGGTTGCTAAGACCACTCCCTGAAGTTTACAGGGCGTATAAATCTTGTAATCCTCTTTAGAATCTCATAGGAAAACTTCACAACTAAGAAAACAATTGCGTTGCCAAATTATTCCATATAGTTTTCCAGATCTTTTTTTATTTACTTTGTTTCATTTTACTTTTTTAAGTTGAGCTCTGCTTGATATACAATTGAAAAGTAATGATATTTGCCTAAAAGTCCATGGCACACAAGCAAGGAAACGCACTAAACTACATTTTAGGATGGAACGGTAACTTACACATCTCCTTTAGTTAGTAGCATGTAAAGTGTGGCTCAGAAGTCGTCTGGCAACTTAAGGCCAGCAAGTGGCTTGCTCAGCCTGGCATTATATAAAGTCTCTAAAGGATGGCACAGGACTACATGCAAGCAATTTCTGCCCCATCTGGTCAGCAGAGGTTTTTGGAACAGAGAGTGCTTCTGGGCGTCTCCTCTCTTCCACAAGGTTTATTCAGAAAACCATTCTGGTTTTTCTCTATACAGATTTGTATTCCATACTCTCCGCTGTCCTGTCTGAATATTTTCTATAGGATATTAAGCTTTGTGCTGTCCGTGTACATATGGGTATCTCTTCTGGAATGAATGGGTGTTCACATACTTGCTTTATATTTATGTTGAGAATAAAAGGGTTCAAGAAATGTGCCTTATGAAGCAAACTCTGTTTCCTGCAGGTTGCTAGAAGGTGGTAAAGAAAAACATTACACCAGCTGCAAACCTCTTGGGGCCTCCAGCTCTGGAGGCAGAGTGTGTATATGTATGTATGTCTTTGTGGGGTAGTGAGGAATAAAACCTACTGGTAGGGTTTACTGCAGGAGTGAGAGGAAAGAAACCACTGTAGGGCTCAAATGAGCCTCCTAAATAGAGGTGTGATTTGTCACAGGATCTGCCCTTTGCTACTGAACTAGCTTTACTTTCTTTTGGTCATCTGAGATGTTTCCTGTGCTTAAACCTTCCTGGGTCCCTTCATGTATCCTGCTGGAAACCCTTTGCGTTTAACTTGATATATTTTTACTCAGTAGAGCATATTTAGCAGAGCAAAATAACATGTTCTAGCTATTTTCAGTATCAGAAATATAAGTGGGCTTCTATAATTTTAGCACAAATTTGTTGCAGCATCAGGGACAAATTGTGCAGGCTGGTGGTTTGGTTTTGTTTTTTTTCCCCCTGAAGTGATGCTTGATTTTATTTCACATAGCAGGATTTAGCCAACTGAGGATAGTTACCACTCAAAGGTGTAAAAAATAGAGTTCTGTAATTTTGCTTGTGTTGCAAACTGCAATTGAGATGGATCATAACGTCTAAATGTTGAGATGGATCACACTAAAAATCAAAACTACCATAATTGTAGATGTTTAAAAAGCATTTAGTTAGTCATATTAACTCTTGTTCTACTCATCCCATTTGCCATTTTGGAAATAGTTATGGGGAGCTGTCTTAGCAGGTGGTGAGTTATTCTGCACACAGCTGAGGACTCCAGGTTGGTTCTGTGTGCGCAGGCTGAACCTTTACCACCTGTATTTGGTTCTTCTCAGACGTTATGACCTCTAGACAGTGCTGCAGAAAACCAGCAGGCCAAGTGATTTAATGCATAATTTTCTCCCCTCTGAGCCTCTCTGGATTTCGTTTCACAGTAGAGGGCACTGTGCAGTTGGAGTTTGTCCTCTTGAGAAACTCTGCATAAACTCCTGGTTTCTTGTAGGCATAGAGATTCCAAGGCACTCTTCAAACTTACAATTTTAGCTCTATTTGGTCATGTCTAATTAAGGTAGTTATATTTTACTTCAGCTCTTGCTTTGGTTTCTAATGGATTTTTTTCTACTCTTTGTATTCTCCGCTGCCACGCATTGTTAAATAGCTGCACTCTTCCAGTCCTGATATGGGTATATTTTAGTGGTGAGCCAGTAGATTGCTACACCAAGTATTTAGTTAAATGCTTTGTGGATCTTTCTGTATAAAAAGAGCTCCATTGAGACTAAGAGGATATTATTATTCATAATGTGGTGACTAGTTTCACACATGGCTGAAGCAAAATAAATCATCACTGTTTTTAACAAAACAGTGAGTAGACCTCTTTTTGACCACAGCATATTTGTGGTCAGCAAAGAAAGAATCTTTTATAGCTATTAATATGCTGTCAAGGTGCTTTAGCTGAGATTTTTGCCCTAAGGGAGGTGGGCTTCCACTACCACATATTCATGTTTCTCTGCTAAGTCCATTTCCACAACCCTACCTTTACAGAGTGATGTGATATAAAAATGCAGCCTTGAAAAGAGAAACTGGTTACTGAAAGAATTGATAAAAATGAATATGGCCCTGATGCCAAATCCAATAAGAAAATGAACAATGTTCTCAAGTGGTAATTTTTATTTCTGAGCAGTTGCATGCAAAACAAGTGAAATATCAGCATTTCTGTTGTGCCCACCAGTGTAAAGACTCAAGGTTTGAAGAAGGCCTGAGTGATACTGAGGATCCCACTGCTCTAGTTCACCCTTCCAGTTCTATGCAGTTAAACTGGAGTTCAAGCATTGTGTTGTAACTGGTCTATTTATTACACAGTCATGGGAATGGTGCTACTTGGTGATGTTGTCATCTTCTGATTTAGCACCTGTACAATGGCACCTGACTTCTCTGGAATGACTTAGGACAAAACATAGTAATTTCTTATGCTTGGTCTCCTGCTGAACAGGTGCTGGTGGAGCTTCTGCTGGTTCTTCAAGTGCTTACTCTCATCACTTTACAGAAGTTCACATGAACTTTTCAGCCTGCATACAGCCATCTGCCCAATTGGAAGTCCCACCAGAAATTCTGAATGCTTTTCCAGCCAAAAAGCAGAAAGTTTGAACACATTGATATGCTGTTTAAAGGGTGCAAAAGAAATGTAGTTTGTAACAGAAATGTCAAGAAGAAAAGATCCAAGTAATACATAAAGAGTCATGGGTAGTATGAGAAGAAGGGAAGGAATATAAAATAGGAAAGCTATTCTCCATAGCATATCATTATGTAAACCAAAAGCAGAACCCTTACTTTAAAGGCTTACATTTGACTTAAACACGTTTCTTGACATACCATTTACAAAAAACCCTATTCTGATCTCAAACTAGTGTAAAACAGAACAGCTCCATTGAACCCAGGGAAAGCTTGGTGAATTTATGAGAGGGAAAACTTGTGAAATAAGAAGCAGAGCGATGCTTACAAACTTACCTAAACCTTCTTGTAGCTCTCCAGATGAACTTCTAGAGTTGCATATTTACAAATATGAAAAATGCAAATAGATTATTGAAGACATTTTTTTGGTTTCTGATGTATTTAAAAATAAACTTCGATTACATTTTAATGCATACAGAGTTCATTTTCTGTGTTTACTTTGCTGTCTAGCTCTGTGTTTTCATGTGAAACCAATAGTTTCTGCCATCTCTAAATGGCATTAAAAGCATCCATTATCTGATGTTTGTAAAGATAATAAATTTTTCATGTCTGTTTGCCTGAAGTATTCTGTATTCTGCCTATGCTCTGAGCTGGTCAGATACAAACTGGGTCAGAAATAATATGACTGAATCATCACCACCACAAAGATGCATCCAAGTTATTGTACACAATCTTTTTTTAGGGCAGTTGTAGCTTATAAAAAGTTTTTAAACATAACATTTTCTGTTTGAATAAATACATGTGAAATTGTAAAAATACATTAGGTGCTTTAAAAAGCTTCATGCTGCATCTCTGTTCTCTTCAAGTGGGTATGTTCCTGGTGCCCGGCCACAGTACCTGAGGTGGTTAGTGGTGCTGACAATCCTCTGAGAAGGGATCATCAGTTTAACAAATGAAACTTAATTGATGGAATAATATCTCAACAGATTTGATTTTCTGTCATCTGTGACAAACACCCATGCTTCACAAAATTGTAAAGTAAAGCCTAGAAACTATTTTCTTAAAGTTTCCTGGGATTCTGTCCATGCCTATATCTGTGGTAATGCCAACCATCTTGTTCATTATCTTGGGGCCTTTTCTTTTCTACATTGGTGATAAATAGAGTGTTAAAAAGGTCTTGATTTGGTCATGGTTAATAACACACTTCCTGCTGAAGTTAGTTGCTATGGATCAGAAATTATAAATGGTAATAACAGGAGAGCAGTTAACATTTGATAATATTTTGCTGTGGGGAAAATGTCTTTTTTTTTGTATTTCAATACCTACTTCATGTAAATGTAATTAGTTCCGTGATAAAAAAATGAGTTTCATGGGTTGTAGTTTTTGTGTATAATCAGACCCAAATGCCAGTTCACATCTTTATCTGTCACACTGCTTTCTCATTGCTTTCTTCCTTAAAATGGAAATTTTTTTAGCTTTTGTAGAAGCTGCCACACTTTTTCTCTGGACAAGAAGGATGGTGTTTCAGGGAAGGCCCTGAAATTGTCTCTGGGGACTTGAATGCCATTTCTGCTGCAGGATCTCTGCTGTAGGACAAGTGTTTAACCCAGCCCTGTTCCTGCCTGGGAGATGAAGGTATTGCTTTTTACTTTCAGGAATGTTCTCTGGGTGAAAGACACCTGTAATGAATAAGAGTTAAGGTTCTCTAATGACATGATGAATATTTATTGGGATTTAATTTGTCTTGCTTGCTTCTCAGTGTTAAAATCTTAGAAACAGGCATTAGTACTTTAAGGGGAAAACTAATACTGAGGGTCTCTGAGTTGTCATGACAGTTATGAAACTTGCTCACGATAACTGAAATTGCCTTATGACAATTCATTTAGCTGACTTGGTAAACTTTTGAAGTTTGCAAAGCTCAGTCCTGTGTGTGACAGTTCAGTTGTTCCTCAGAGAGCAAGGCTTTCCACTGCAGTGATGTTGCACATCACCTTCCTCCTCCTCTGCAGAGGCTGAGCAGGCCTCATTGCTAGTGCTTCCACCTTAAGATGTGAAAAGCAATGTTGGCCACCAAGGCAATCTCATTTTATCAATAAAAGGAGGGTGAGAGGCCATGTTAGGGTATAACAAACCTGACCTTTCTGTTCAGAGGTACCAGGCTGCTCAAGCTAGCCACAGATATTTTAGTGGGTATTTCTGTCTGGGCCAAGCTGTTCTTGAGAAGTAAAGCTTGTTTATGAAACCTCCGCTAAAAGCAGGTGTTGCAGACATCCCATTAGTAACCTTTGACTTACCTTCCCCTTTGAAACTTTTCATCCCAAAGGACTGACGTTTCAAAGCCCCCTCCTTTTTTTTTTTTTTTTTTTTTTTTGGGGGGTGTGTGTTCCTCCAAGTTTGCATATTGTAAACATTTTTCTTCTCTGCTCTGATGGAAGAGAGCCAAAAATCTGCACAATGGGGGAACTAGATGTTAATGAGCAGAGATTGTGGGAAAATGTGTACCGGACTGCCCTGCCTGACCTGCATGATAATGCTACATTTAGCCCATTCTTTTCCATTGGTGTAGCAGGCCTTGAAATGGTAGCAAACAACACATATTGTGAAGATTTGTTTCAAAGAAAACTGCTTTCCTAGGAGAGTGGAAATAACAAATTATTTATTGTGTACAGTTGGCAGACTGACAGCTGGCCCTGGAAATATTTATGCACAAACAGTGGTGTGAAATTTTATATTCTTCTTCATGTTTTTGGTAAAATTGCTTTACGTGAAGATTTAAATTAAGTAAAATGCAAATATATGTACAGGTTCATACTGAATTGAGGAAGTTTACAATCACTCTATGGCATGAGAAAAGAAATGGCTTGGGCTTGTTAAGAAAAAATATTCTAGCATTTTGGCATTTTCTAAGTAGATATTTTTTAATATTTTTTTTCTCTGGCTGTGCTCACAATCCCTTTTTAATGTGTTTATGTCAGTGGAGTTTTGTTTGTACAAAATGCTCCTGAAAAATTAATTTTGGCTCTTCTGAGCCAAGTTTCATTTAATCATAAACCAAAATTTATGTCTCGATCATATGAAAATCATTAGGGGAAAAAGGATTCTGACAATATAAACAACCCCATGTGACTTAGACACCCAATTGCACAGCTTGAATCTATCAACTGGTGAACATATTAAAATACTAAAGAGAACACTTACAGTCAGCATTTGGTGTGCAATGAGTAGGGAGAAATTTGTTTGCACAAAACTTTTGACTAACAAAGAAGAGTACCAGAGGAATTCATAACAAAAGACTGACTGTAGATAGTTTCTGAGTAGAAAAAGGGATTAAATCCATTATACAAGATATTTCTTGCAAACATCTTACCCAGTCATTTTTTAATTATACTTTTAGACATCCAACTTTACTCTTTCAGTTAAGGAAAGAGTAATTTGTGTAGTAAAAATTGCATACAAATGTGAACTGTTTACAAATGACATTCCAGATCCTCATCGGGAAATGCTTATTTCTTCCAAAGATCCCTAAAGAGCTTTTCTATGGGGAAGGAGACTTCCACTCATTACCTTAAAAACAACACTCTTATCTCTACCATGGAGTGGATATGGGCTCTGAGCCATATTTTGCAAAGGACAAAGCAAATTCTTCAGCAGAACATCTGCTAGATAAGAACAGCATTCCTTAGAATAGGTTTTCTGATGAAAGAGATGCCAAAGCCTGATTCCAAAAGTACTTGTATGCTAAAACGACTACTGTCTGTGCTATTTCTGTTACATGCTTTCAGGAACAACTTCAAACCCCAGCTAACACCAAAAATATGGAGGTGGTTAATAATACACTTTGGGTTCACTCAAGTCAGCTTACATTTTGCATAGTAAAAAAAAAGAATGCAGAAGTATTAATCACGTTTTTGAAAATCTTTGAAATGCTGTGAAATGCATATTTGACCAGCTGACAGGCAGTTTCTGTGCCTATTACAAAATGGATTTCACAGAATCATAGAATGGTTTACAGTGGGAGGGACATTAAAGACCATCTAGTTTGAACGCTCCTGCCATGGGCAGGGCACATTCCACACGACCGGATTACTCAAAGCCCCATCCAACCTGCCCTTGAACTCTTCCAGGGAAGGAGCATCCACAACTTCTCTGAGCAACATGTTCCAGTGCCTCACCACCTTTTAGAGAAAAATTTATTCCTGATATCTAACCTAAATCTACCCCCTTTCAGTTTAAAACCATTACCCCATGTCCTATCACTATGTGTCCTTATAAAAGTACCTCTCCAGCTTTCTTGTTGGCCTTCTTTAGGGACTGGAAGGCTGCTATAACGTCTCCCCGAAGCCTTCCCTTCTCCAGGATGAACAATTTCAATTCTCTCAGCCTGTCTTCATAGGAGAAGGGCTCCAACCCTCTGATCATCTTTGTGTCCCTCCTTTAGACCTGCTCCAACAGGTCCATGTCCTTCTTTTGTTGAGGATTCCACAGCTGGATGCAGTATTCCAGGTGGGGTCTCACCAGAGTGGACTAGAAGGGCAGAATCATCGCCCTTGACCTGTTGCTCATGCTTCTTTTGATGCAATCCAGGATACATTTGGCCTTCTATGTTTGGCTTTCTCTTCTCCACAAATAATGTCTGTGCCACAAGCAATCTATGACTCCAGCTGCTACAACTTCAGAGCTGCTCAGAGCAGCCAAAGGGTGATAGCTGTTCCGCATGTCCTGAAGTCCATGCAGTAAGGGAGATATTTACATTTGATTGTGCTGTCATGCCACCAGGAAGACCTTGCAGCCATGCACTGTTATTCTGCCATGCAAAATCAGAATGTGGCATTGAGAAAGGAAACATGACTAAGGGGACTGAGTACAAATTTATCATGTATTCACAAAAGTCTCTTGCTAGTGACAGGATAACATCTGTTGCATAGACATTCCAGGACTGGATGGCTCTGGCTAAGGCTGGACCCTGGGTTTAGGAGAGTGCTTGGATGGACTTGTTGTTTGTTTTGGGAAAATTTTAATGATGCAGGTGATTACCAAGCTGGATACTTTCAGTTCCCGTTTTTCACTCTCTGTCTTCCATGTCTGTTGCTACATGTCCAGGCTTCTTATGTCCCCTGCTGCTTGGTACAGAGAGTACAGAATATCTCTACATTGTCAAAAATTTCTTCATAATGATTTGAACCAAAGTTTGACATGTTTGTGGCAAGCACCAACTTGGTAACTTTGTGTAGGAAAGCACCATGCTCTTTCTTGGTTAAGTTTTGGCTCATCTGCATCTCACATAGGGCTGTACCTTTATCATGTGCCTTCTGTTTGTTTGTCTGCCTCTTCATTACTCTCAAGGGATGTTGTGCACTGTGTTTTGGGAACTGCCCCAAGTGAAAGAGTTGGGGAGTTGCACTGTAGCTGGAAACAGGAAAGCAGGACCACAGGGTCTGTAGTGAAAGAAGAGAGATCAGGGAAGTTGCTTTTTCTTTCATTCTCCTTCAGTTCCTTCTGGTGCTGACTACCGTGTTTTGGATTTAATTTCTCAGCTGAAATTCTGCAATTTGTAGACCATCACATCACAGCTTATATATGATGATTACTGCCCCACAATTAGTGACTGCAGCCATCCCACCTCTCTGCTGGTACTGGATATACATTCTTGCAGTTTTTTCCAGCTTTGCTTTCAGAGCTCCATAGAAAGTACTTTTTCTCTGATTTGTAATCGTAAATTGGTTCCTTTAGTCTCATTGTCTGAAATTCATGCATTCTGTATGTGAATGCTGTAAAAGATTGCCTCTAGCTCAGCTAATGTGCATTGGATTTGGCTCCTTCTAGTGAGCACTGACTTCCTCTTGAGCAATCACCATCGTTGAGACTAAATGTAGATCATATCACATCTCAGATCTGGGTCTTTCCTGGACTGATTTTGTTGGGCAATAGAAGGTATCCCACTGCTTTCCCACAGGTGACTGAGTACTCGCAGTGCTCCAACCTGGAAGAATTAAGAGAAAGTTTTCGTCAATAGTACCCAGCCCATATCCATGATCTATCTAAAGGAGAGTTATGTTAAACATGTTTCAGGTTGTTCTTGCTAAACCTTTCTGGGCTCCTTTCGTAAGTATGAGGCTTATTCAGAAAAGCATCGCTACTTATAAAAGCATTTTAGCACCCAAAAAAAGTGAATTTGGATAGGAATCAACAAGCATATATTGATGTGCTTTTCAGTATAGGTCTTTATAGAGCTGATCTCACATCATCTTTTTATTTCTTATTCTGCTGCTAATAGGTGTCAGTTTAAGGAAATTTGCAACAAATACTTCTCAAATATTTGTATGGTTCTTTGCTGATTCCAGGTTTTTAATACAGGTCTCTAAATCTCTCTTTTAAAAATATTTCCAGTGCTCCCATTTTATAAATGATAAGCTGAGTTAGAGAATGGTTAAATAACTTTCCCACTCTCACAAAGGAAAAATTTGGCTTATGGGTTCCAGTCATCCTTACTTTCTTCATCACTAGTTCTTTTTGAAAATGGAGGATATAATTTCCTTTGAGACAGTGATGTTTCACAGAGTGAGTGCAGCTCTGCTCTCATATTAAGAAATTTAAGCTTTTGAAAACCCACTTGCTGCCAAAAGACTCTTCTCTTTCAAGACTTTTAGCTACGGGTGACCCTCTGTTTAAAGTCTTGTCCAGCTGTGCTTTATAAATATCTCTTAACTGATAAATGAATTATTTCCTTCAGTTAAGCTCTCCGGATTGCTATGCAGAGTTAGCAAATGAGCAGTTTTGCAGTAGACATATTAATTTGCCAGTTCGGTTGTCTTGTGTTTTCATATTTGGTAGATATGCCCTCTATATTTTTAACTTTCTGTCATGATTTTGACCCAGTTTGGTGACGTGTTGTCAATCATTGTTACAAGACATAGGAAACAATACTAGAAAATAAGATCTTGCCATTTTTAATCTAACAAAACAGCTTTGTTGCTGATCTTGTCTGGCTGTCTAACAGATGGGCTAGTGTCCCATGAGAAGACAGCACTTCCTTGCATAATAAACAAAGAAGGAGAAGTTGTCTGCAAACCATTAGTGTATTGTAAAGTTAGATGCAATGTCTTGATATTGTCAGAATGGGTTCCTCAAGCACATTTCTTTGACATTCAGTCATAAGTCAGATACAAGACAGCATTAAATCAAAATTAAAACTTTAAAAGGCTTCCAACTGCTTAACAGTTTCCAACAAAAGAACACCAGTAAAAATATCCCTCATTTTCTAAATATTGATAACCAACTAATAGACAACAAAGAATTGAGCGGAGTATTTGATGGAGGCAAGATCATTCAGCCCATGTGCCACATTCCCAACACGTGGTGGAGATTCTTTTTCCCTTTTACAAATAAGGATGTTAGAATAAAAATAAAAAAAAAATGTTCTTGCTTGAAGTACAGGCTGGTTATTTTGTATTGGAAACTTACGAAAATCCTGGCAGATCATTGCATTAGAATTGTTTATTTTTGATGGGACACCTCAGGAAAATTATAAACCCCACAGAAATCAATGTGTTTTTCTTAAGAAGGGTATATTGTTCCTTAAATTCAAAAGACAACACATTATATATACATACAAGTCTATGCTGGTCACTTTTCAGAAGAATTGTCACTGAAGTAGAAATAATGATGTGTTGCCATTTGCAGAGGAAAGTGCTTTTTGTAGTGAAACAAATTTTCCACTTTTAAAAAAAGCACTAAATATGGTGTTCTAATACTAGATTAGAAATTATTCTATTTTTCTGGCCCTGACAGGAAAAAAAAAAAAGTACAGCTCTGAAACTTTTTTAACCCATTACTTAACAACAGTTTTGGCACTAAAAAAAAAAAAGAAAAGAAAACATGGGGGAAAAAAATATCAAATTCCAGACATAAAGTGCTGTTTAAGCCTGTAGGACATAGAGCTTCTGGGAAATATGCTACTTACTTACCTGCCCTGACAGATCTGAAGGCCTTGCCACTAAAATTCTATGTTTAACTTAGAAGCTGAAATAAATCCAGTGATCTGGAGAAAAAAAGAACACCCAATCTGGATAGATTGAGGCGATGATCTCTTTTTTTAATCTGTTTTAAAACTAATAGGGACTTAAAACTAGAACTAAAGTCATTCACATGTGCATTGCTAAAGACTTTTAAGGAACAACTGTAAACTGAAGGACTGACAAAATCCAAAGAAATTACAAATAATACTGAAGATATGATAGTTTTATGATTTGTGTTTTTGTTTTTAGAGTACATTATTGTCAGAGAAAATTTCAGAACATATACTGAAATTAGTGTTTCTTAGTTCACAATTTCTTACTTTTTTTCTTATCTTTTCTGTTTTAGAATGACTGAAATGTGTCTGATTTGTCAAAAATGTGTGGAACATAATTGGGTAATTTTTCAAAAAGACTCATGTCTGAGTTTTTCTATTCAGAAAATGTGAATGAATATGCGAGATATTACATATGTCCTGAAGTCTTTTTGTCTTTACACACACTGGTAATTGTGTGTATATAGTGTTTTTTTCTATCTGACCTCCTCTTTGTTGTTAACCGGAAAAATGTAGAATTTTCTTAATTGGCTAGATACTAGAAAATTCTACATGTTTTCTAGAAGTACAAATTCTAAAAGTACAACTCGACTTGTTCACTGGTTGTAACTCAGCTTGTGTTTTGTTTTACCCCATACACTGTCTTCCTATTTAATTCTGAAGATGTAAGCAGCAAGTTACTAGATCATCATAAGCCAGACAGTATTTCTGATGCTTATGTTAACTAGTGAATCCAAATGACCCAGGTGTGCTCTAGGAAACCTCAATTTAACCTGTGGTCAAATGATAACTGCCAAAAAGGTTATTTTAAAATATCCCCAAAATAATCTCCTGTCTCTGTTGATTGGTCTCTATTTTGTCATTCTTAGGAAGTGAAATGAAACTCACTTCTCTACAAAGGCTGTGTAAATTGGAAAAGTAATAATGCCATGCTCATAGATAGCAAATAATATCATTAGGAACAAGTGTCTTATTTCATTGCTCATTCGTTGTCATACAAAATCGAAGTATTTACAAAGGACCTTAGGACAGTTCTGTGGGATATAAAACAGAGCAGGGGGCTTGAGGCAGAGTTTTGATGCTTTGAAGCAGCTTTCCAGTGTATTTAAAACAGTACAAAGAATCGTAACTTTTTCTTAATCCTCTCTTTGAATAAACCAGTGACATTTCAAAGGCTGCAACAGTTTTGAAACTTTAACTTCTTTAACTTTGCATCATAGTAATTCTGTGGGATCATATGTAACCAATGGTTAAAGCGAATAACTGGATCAAGATTTGTGTCTCTAGTTTAGCAGGACCTCTGGTTCATACATTGAACCAAAAAAACCCTGAACATTCTTTTCCTTCATTCATTCCTGCTAGGATGTTTTATGAAAAGCACAGGCAGCACAATGCATCAGCTTCTTTCAGCAGGGCTTTTTGGATCCTGGAAAAAGTGAAAGAGAACAAAAATATTCAGGCTGCTTGGTTAGTAATGAAGGTCAGGGCTCTGCATTTTGTATCTGTTATTTTCCTCAGCAAGTTTGTATGCCCGCTAGGGTAGACTTGGAAAAATAGAGCTAGAATTCATAGATGTGTTCCAATGAGGCCATGAAACAACAGTTTAGTAAGATGAATACGTATAATATAATTGTAACAGTTTGTACATATTAATATGAAGAATAATTCTTAATATCTGAACATTTTACAATGCTCAACAATACAGTTTGAGTCAGCTTTAAGTGTTCAAAAATTGCATTACTTAAATTTTGTTCTGCATATTGGTTTTAATACTGAAGTTTTTCCTTTTGTCCTTCATTGTTTCTAATCTCCTATGTCAGAGAATAATTATGATCCATCATGAAAACTAAAGTAAAACCGGTGCTATTGATAATGTGATAAAAATGGGGAATTAAAAGATCCGTCTAAAACGATGGAGGGAGAAAGTAAGGAAGGGGAAATAAATCAGACTCAGTGAAGGAAACAGCTTTGTACAAACCTTTGCTGTACAGCCAAAGTCCATGAGAACTATGTCTATTCAATTTATAGCAACAAACATAGTTGGGGGCCTGGCATCAGGTACTGTGATCTGATGTGTATTGAGTTACATCAGAGGTCTGCTCTGTTTCTGAACTTCTGTGTCTGACCTGGCATGCTGGGTATCTGCGGTGACACTCGGCACTGAAGCTGCTGATCTCAGACCACAGCACTGCCTGTGGTTTGAGAATCTCATTATCAGAAAACTCTGACAAAAGCGAGAGTTTGGGCTTGCTGACTCAAATCCCTGGCTGTGTCAGACAACTGCAACACTGTCATCCCGTTTATAAATCCAGTTTCCTTCATCTTAAACCAGGCAGTTTCTTGTCTTTGCGGTCTACTAGAAAGCTATACAGGAGACCACTGCTATGGCAGTGGCAAATTTTCTCCTAGTTTTCAGTCGCACTGGTGGCTGTGCTGAACTCTTTGCTGTCTGTGCTGCCTAGCACAGATGAAATAATTGAGCCCATTCATTTGTGGCCTACATTTTACTAAGTTAATAAGCCAAGTTCCTTTAACTTTCTTTCATAAGGGAAGGTACCTCTTCCTCTTATCATCGAATAGTCCTTCTTTGTACGTTTTCCAGTCTTTTACCTTTCTTGAATGTCAGTTATAAGAATTTATATGCACAGCCTCAGGTGAATTAGTATTAGGACATGGTACAATAGTTTCAGCAATTCCCTTTTCCACTTTGCCTGAAGCCTTGTGAGGTTGCATTTGCCTTTTTAAGTGCTGTGATCAAATGAAATGCCATGTTCATTTTCCTCCTTTGTTGCCTAAATCATGATCTTTGAGCTTTTAAGAGAAATTCTGTTTTTCCCTTGCTGGTGTAGCATTGCAGTCTGTGCAGCTGAATTTTCTTAAGATCATTCCTGTGCAATGTTCCTGTTTGCTCAGCATGGGCAGGGCTCCCCAGCTTCATGTGGTCACTAACTTTCATTAGAACACATCTATTGATTGTTACCAAAGTCATTAATGAATGCATTACATAGATCCTTCCAGTCCAATTGTCTTTTGATACGATCAGTTGTTGTTTGATTTCGTATACCTATTACGAAATATACCTAGTATTAGTCTTTTCCATGTTAAACTAATTTCTTCCTCTGGAAACATACCAAATGATTTTCTGAAAGCCAGACAATTTCCTTCTTCATGTAGTAGCGTGTAGCATCTAGCATGTAGCATACCCTTAGCACACCTCAGGTGTGTTTTATTCTATTTTCCTTTTATCTTGAGTGGTCTTTAACCTTACTACTTCTTCCTAGGTTCTTGTGTGTTATTGAGTAACAGCCTAGGAGGGGACCCGTGATTGCTCAGATCACTCATTTTCCATTCTGAACCGTGGGGACTACTTTTGTTATTCTCTAGTCATGTAATGCCATTATAGTGGTATGAGATATTCAGCATTTTTCTGTGGAGATTGCTTGGTGTTTCTTGTCTTGAGCGCATTTAACTCTGAGCTTTTCTTTCATTCCTGTACTAACATTCATATTAATGTGTGCTTTTTGTGTGCTATTGTTCAACATCATTAGAAAATGAGCTGCCCTCAACAGCCATAACAAGGTCTTTGTGAATAATTTCCCAAATATCATAATTAAAATCTATGTTTCATTAGGTTCTCAAGTGCTTTGTTAACTGTAGACAAAGGGGGGATTTTCATAGTCACAGATAGGATTTAGACATCAAATCTCTCTCTTTCCTCCCCCTTTCACCTTTAGAAGGTCTTCCCATGAAAGTGTATATGATTTCTGACCTATTGTTTCTCAGGAGGTGGAGGGTAATATAAGGAGCAGATACCTCTGCCTTTTTTTAACACCTGCCAGCTCTGTAGCACCTCTGGCTTCTTTCTTCAGGGCTTCAGTAATTAGAGTTGTGTGAAGTTTCACACGTAGAATGGAACTGGATGATTCTAGCATCTAATCAGGTCAAAGGCTAAATTCCTCTGGTGTGCAATGTTACCCTAGGCTGAATTATAGCCCTGTAAACCGGAATGGTTAGATCCTTAACTTTGGAATATTAACTTGTTAATTTATTTTTTTGCAACCAATAGGGAATCACCACATCACACAACTGTCAATTTTATATCACTACTGACATCTTTTGCCCATGCCTCACAACCTGAATTGCTGGATGTGTTTCTGTGCTGTGTTGCAATTCCTCTTTGCTTTTCTAATTGCAGGAGAACATGTGGATGACACAAAGCCATCACACTGCCTTGACCCAACAGGCTTATCCACTGCTGACATAAAGCAGTGTAACTGCCTAATTGTGTGGACCTGGCCCAAAAAGTGGCAATCTCACGGCAAGTGGTAACCACCGGTCTAAACTGGAATGTCTAAGCTGGCATGCTTCACATAAATTGTATAAACTGGCACTGCCTCTGCCATCAGAATTACAAGCTGTGATCACACAACCTAGGGTTCTTAGCAGAATAAGAAGGTAAGCAAGCTTTGCAGATAAGTAAGCACATGGGTAAAAGTTTTAAACAACCTCTGCATGAAATTTCACTTTGTGCCAAGTGCCTGAAGAGCTAGATGCCAGTTTGCTGCATGCTTTCTAAAGTTGGACTGCTGATACTATTTTGTTTGTGATGTATTTAAAGTACTGAAACCTTTCCTGAAGATTTATGTGTCCTTCCAAAGGGCACCCAGTGAATAGGCTAAATGCTTGGCATGCTTTCATGCTGGCTGCACAATCTGGCAACAGCTATGGGTAACTGGGTCCACAGGTGGAAAATGCATCTCTCCCCTGTTTCTCAGATGAGATTCTTAACAGCACTTTTTAGTTTGGCAGCCGATCACTTTTACCAAGATACTCTTGCCTTTGGCCAACCCTGTGGGATCTCTGTAAAGCTTTTCTCAGCCACAAATCATTTCTTCATTCAGTATGTCACTTGACATCTTTGGGGTTATAAATTAGTTCAAGAAGGTGGACACCCATTTCACCTCCTCACCAAGGGCTCCGTTCTCATGTTTTCTGAAGTTATTTATTTTTGCTTTAGGGGACAATGCAGTTTTACCCTCCTACTGCGCTGTCAAGAGAACAAGTCCCTTTGAGCCAAACACCTGCTTTCCTTTAGAAAGAATGATGGGGAAGTGCCTTTTAAAAGCCTCTGTTTATCTACTTTCTTAATTTACAAAAAGTCCCTGATTACTCAGATCCTCAGATATTTGGTAAAAAGGTATAACAGACCAAAGTTTAAAAAAAAAAAAAAAAAAAAAAGAAAAATATGTACTCTCTTTCTCTTGCTATGGTAATGTGCCCTCAAGGTTATCAGAGTCTTATTCTCTCCTGGAGTCAAAATCCAGAAGAGAGTGGTCTCTGCTAAGAAAACAATAGATCATTCCATGTCTGTAGCTCCAGTCTTGGGAGTCTTTGATGACCAACACCTGCAAGTTGGAAGCCAGCTGAGACACACCAAGTGTTACTTCACCTTACAGGTTCTAGTCTCCTCATCAAGAAACTTCCCCTCAAGATGGCTATGTTAGATGTGACTAGGATATTCATGATTTCATTGGCCTGTCAGAAATTTACACTGCTTCATTATTTTCTCTTTTCTCTAGAGAAAGGTATCACAAAATTTTATTCTTAGCTATAACTTTCATAAGGGCATAATAGAGTTAAGCATCTAAATCTTATTAAATTGCTAATTCTCTTAATATTTTTGAGAATCACATCCTGAATTCTTATTTTTTCCATAGGTTTGAAGCTGACAATTTGCAGACATAATATGACTGTGCTGCATAGTGTTGCCTTAATTTCTGGATACACCGCATCCTTCTGACCTTTGGCATGAGTGATGTCTTGCAGTGCCACAGGGAAGAGATGTTATACATCTGAGCCCTTGCACAGCAGCAGAAATTTTAAGTAACAGATCATGTTCTTTGGGCTTGCAGGTAAGGAGCACTAACACTCCAAGCATACATGTAGCAGACTTGACTATAATCAAGTATGATGGGACCTTCAATTACTCTTTTATTATATCAATACCTTAAAAGCTCAGTCACACATTCCAGCTGTACTGTATTGCACAAATATACAGAGGAAAAAATAGTTCTTTATACTAAATGGTTTAGCTTTGTGTCATCTTGCTTATAGTTTATGATTTTGATGTAAAATCTGCAGAGTGATGTAGCCTAACTCGTTTCTAATCTAACCTTATAAGACTAGCATAGGATGAGGACATGACTGTTACAGTGTCCTTTGCTTGAGCCCTTCAAGCAAAAGTTTGTGTCTGCCAAATTTTGGCTCTTGGCATGTGGCCTGTGTACCATGAGTTAGAGCACACCTGTCCATTGCTGCCTTCACACGACTTTCAGCATCTTCCTAAAATAAGTCCTCTCTGAGGCCAAGTTATTTAATTTCTTTCTGCTTTTCCATCTGGGCTGCTGTGCATCCAGCTGGTGGCTACAATAAGGAAGTCAGCATCACCTTCGGATTGGATCTTTTCCCTCTAACACAGTCCAGATTTGGGAAAGTATCTAGGAATAAGAGGAATAAGAAAATCTTTTAATAAATTACATGAACTAAAGGTGGGTTTGACTTTTGGTTTTTGTTTGTTTGCTTTTGGTTTTCTTTGTTTATCCCATGATAATGTGTAAACTGTATAAGCAAGATTCAGATGAGTGTCTTGGGTCATGGTGAATTGGAGCAAGGGCTGAGGCTTGGTTCTTCCCGTCATAGGTAAATACACTAGTCTGGACACTACCAACAGTTGTGTGGAGAAATATTCACTTTTTTCTCTGCTGAAGATGCTATACTTCATAAAAGAATAAATATTTATTGCATGAGCAGAAGAGGCAGGTTTACTCTCCAGAGGTGTTTTGGAGTTTAGCGGTGAGAACAGAAGAGGGTTTTCAGAGAAGTGGGTTCAGATCACTGTCTTTCAAGAGGGCAGGGCCTTTTGATGCCCTAGGCACTAAGCTTCCTCCCTTCCAGCAGTTGGGTGGGGATAGAGAACGAAATAAAAAATAAAAAAATAAATCAAACGATCTTAATCTGGAATCCCTTACAAATACAACAAAAAGCCAGAAAGTATATTACAAATAATAGCATATTGGCATGGAAATAAAAGAGTTGTGGAAAGGACAAATATTCATGTCTTACTCACTGTATATTTTCTAGCTCAGCAGAAACGTGTTTTCAACTCAGTCTCAAATATCACACTGTAATATAGAGTACGTATACAGTAAATTTAATGTATAGTGTTTCTCTTAATGATGTATTTAGATACTCTTTCATGGGCAGAGGATACTTAGAGCAAAGAATACTTTGAAATATTTTTCCATAATGGAAACTTTGAGATCTTATGTAACTTAAAATGTGAAATAGTTCAAGACACAATTGCACACCTAATTGGAAAAGCAACTGCGTAAGCAGAATATCATATTTAAAATAAATTGTATGTGATTTTGCTGGCACAATAATTTTCTTACAAGTACATTTTTAGTAACCAAACATGTTTTCTTTCACTTGCATTCCCATTGTTCTACTGGGACAGTGTCTTGTAGCTAGTGTATCCCTTTCATGCAAACAAATAAACTAGGCTTTACAAAGAACTGCAAAATCAGTTGCATCTGGTGAAAGTAATTTAGGTGAGGAAACATTGTATGTGAAAGAACAAGAGTCTGATGCTTTTTTTCCTAAAGAAAAACATACTTGACAAGTAACCCCATGGACTGTAGTGTGATTGTGAGCCATAATAAAACTGAAAGTCTGACGAAATGTGAAAAAAATATGTCACTTTTCACTCTTCTTTTTAAGTCCTTGAAACTGTTAATTGAAGCTTGACTAAAAGTTTCTAGTGAATGTGTGAGGGTAGTCCAGAGGCTGAATCTCAGAATTACTAGGGAAATCCTTTGTCTGTGCTTCTGTTGGCAGAGAGAAGCCTGTGTACTAGGGAGGGTTCTTGAGTTCTGAATCCATTTTTGTTCAGGCAACATTTTAATTTGCTCTTGTCTCATTGGATTTGGTAAGGACTTGCCTCAGAATGGCCCAGTAGAGATTAATTTTAAAAAATTACTACGTTCAGAAAAAACAATAATTCTCAAGAGCAAAGACATAATCTCACACACGAAACACACCTTGGGTTTTATTCATTTCTCACTGACATAAGGTGTAATTTAGTTGTCTAAAATGGAGTCATTCGTGATTTACGTCAGAAGCAGACCCACAAAGGCTATTTTTAACACACAAAACAGAATGACATTTAATTTTTTCACATTCACTCCCCAGTGTTGTTGTATACATCCTCAGTGGCATTATTAAGTGGCGCTTTTCAAACAGATGAAGTATGTTACTTACTGTGGCTAAATTGTAATGAAAGAAGAGATGGCTGTTTGCCAGTGAATGGTGTGTAGCTTGTAGAAGCATGTAATTACATAAATCACAAACATATGCAGAAGATGTTTTCTCTTTACATTTAACTGGTGTTGCCTGGAGCTATAGCTGCTTGCAACTCTACTTAATTACCATAATTATTTTAAATGTGTATATCTGGGCAATCTCTGAGCTTTATGAGAATGTTATTCATACCTTATCAGTAAAAATCTAAAGGGTCCCATTCTTTCCCCAAAGGAACTGCAGTAACCAGGTTTCTCCAGATTTCAAGCATAGGGTGGCTGTAATGTTTATATCTTTCTTTTGAATTACAGGTTTTTAAAAAACCTGAGGCTCTGAAACTAATCAGATCTTGAAATCTCAGTAGATGCTATAATTTCCTGGTAGGAAATTAAGCATTGTACATTGTTTGTAGAAAGAAAGTACCTGGAGAGGTCCTGATTAGTTTCTTTTACGTCTTAATTTGCCAACTGTGTAAATGTTGTTTAGCCAAACAGATTGACAAGTGTCTAGGAAAGGTATTGACTTTGTTAAAATGGATACTTCCTATGGGAAATGTCAAAAAAACCTGACAAACTAGCTAGGATTTTCATTTTGACAAGCAGTAAAATGTGTTAGAGTGGGATGTTTTTTAAATTCTCTTTTACACTAGTGTAAACCTGGTTCAAATAACTGATGTTAATGGAGTTGCCCCAGAGATACTACAGAATAACACAGACTCTAGGTTCATCTCTCATTTATGTCAGTTTTATGTTGACTTCATGCCATTGATATTGGTCGATTTACTTTTGGCTCAGACCAATACAAACGAGAAAAGACATGAGTCCTGATATATAGGATGACTGGCCAATGTAGACATGCCTCAGTTTTCCTTAACTGATGTAAATTGGCAAGTATAGAATTCCTCCAGCTGAATACATTGAAAGTGGTAAAGCCCTCAGGAATAGGAAATTTGATAGCCAAATAACCTCAAAAGGCCAAGCAGTAGGAACCATAAGCAACTGTCAGACATAACTGATGAAGAATACTGATGATTATAGATACAGAATCCTTATGCACTGAAAACCTAAGAAAGGCAGGTTTTGTGAGAAAAGGGTCGTATAATTTATTAGTTCAACTCTGCATTTATGAAAACACATGTTTTTGGACAAATGAGCTATGTTACAAAAAAACCCAAACAGTTGAATGCAAAGACAGTGAAATTGCAAACTTTTTGTGTTCCATTAAAATAAAAAATAGTAATTATTAGCAATTTTAGAAGGACAGTTCTAGAAATAAGGTAAATATAAATAAATACCCAGATTGTGCAAACACAGTACTTTTGCATTATTTAGTGCCAGGGAGATAGTTGGCACCTTGTCCTTTTTGTCAACCACTATAGTTAACCTTGCAAGTGATTCCTCCTAAAAGCGCTTTTCTGTGTCATGAGATTGTTTTTCTTTGGTTATAAAGTGACATGCCAGCTGTAGATCATATGTGCAGTTTTGTGATACAGCTGAGCCTTTTCTTCCACCACCCAAGAGGCAACATACACAAAGCATTATTGTCAGAGATCAGTTACTACAATCTCTTGTGAAAAAAAAAAAAAAAAAAAGAAAATAAATGCAAGCCTCCGGAATGCCAGGGAACAATGCACTTTCCACATCAGAGACTGGCTTGTTTAATAACCACAAATTATTTCAGGTAATTTGGCACCAATTTAATTGCACCCACAAGAATATCCTCAACAACAACAACAAAAAGAAGTAACAAAAGAACCACTCCTACTACCAATTCTGTCAGGATGAGCTGAAGGCAGAGTTTCCATTCATTAAATTATGATTAGCCTTGCTAATACTTTGTCTATCAAATCCCCATACCATGGCACAGACACACCAAAGGGAAACATATATGTGACGTTTTGAAAAGGAAGCTGATGGAAAGTGATACTTTTCACACACATTAGAATGACAATAAAATCCTTCAGATGAAGGTACACACTAAAACAGTCATTAAAAATGCAGATTATGAACAGCTGAAATTAAAATCCAGCCAAGGCATTGTCAGTTAATGTCTTTCATTAAAATGAAGAGCATGACGACAAACACAATATTCACTAACTTTGAGGAGCAATTAATCTAGATTTGTAATTAGATTTTGTTCTGTTCTTTTTTATTACATGTATTTCCAAATTACTGTGTGATTGAAAGACTCTGATGGTTATTAACCTACCATCTCTGTAGTATTGTCATCTATACAGAGGGTGATGTATGCCTTGACAATGCTTTTTGATGAATAGCAGAAGATTGTGGGAATGGGAAATCCCCCTAGTTTTGCCTCTGGGAAGGATATATCTTGGTAATTTCAAATAGTGAAACCAAACACAGATTTTTGGAAGACTCATTTTAAAAACTGATACTGGAGAGCTAATGTGAAATTCCATTCAAGTGTTTTGGGTTTTCTCCAGCAGAATGGAGAAACTTCCTTCTGTCTTCCCTGAAAACCATTTACCTGCAGCTGACCAAAGGTAGTGCCACAGAAAGAATAGAGTTCGTTATTTAAAAAAAAAAAAAAAAAAAAAAAAAAAACAACAAACAAACAAACAAAAAAAAACCAACAAAAACAACCTTTGCTTTTCTCCTCATGAAAGCCATGTTCACTAAGGCTATTTTCACAGTGCGATTTTCTCCTTCCATGGAGCAGATAAGAGCCTACAGGTCAAATTTTGATAGAAAGTCCCTGACTAAGTATAAGACAAGAATATTAAACAAATTGAGTCTGTGATTTTCCCTTAAAATCTGGGCATCATTTTGTTTGTACCTGATTAAGGATTCCTCTAGATAAAATGAACATATCCTGTTCCCAGTCAGAAGGAGACTGTGCTCTGTGTAACAGGTTCATTGTTCTCAGAATACTTTGATTGGGGTTTTTCGTTTGGTTTTTTTTGTTGTTGTTTTTTTTACATCCTAATTTTATCATTGTATCTTTTCAGTCAGGCTATCAATTACTAGCTATATAAATACTGCTACAATTGAACAGATATTCTCATCTCGAAGATACGGATTTTGTACTACAGGTCAGTTGGAACAGTTTCAGCCTGAATTTCATTTGTTTTTCAACGGATTTCTTTGTATGGTGATTGTAACTGTTGCATGATTGATGGAAGGGAGAGAGGAGAAAAAAATAGATTCTGCCTGTTAATAATAATTAGGTAACACCTGTGAGATAAAGCATTACAACACAAATTACCTAACTTCATTTGACTTTAAAGTCCACCAGATTGTTATAAAGTTTGCAAAACATTTGATCATCTGTTGGGAATACATGGTAAATTCCCCATCTTAAAGTTATACCCATACAATGAAGGGCTTTAGTAGTTGAGACTTGAAGTGAAAGGGGCTGGATGTGATTAAAAATTGAACTGTAATGTAATCTGGGCTTTTCCAGTCAAGTTTTCCAGTGAAAGTTGAGGTTGGCTAACGATGTCTTTCCTGTGCACTGCCCTAAGGATCCATTCTGTTTCTCCAGGGCACCTTGGCAAAAGACTTGCAGATATTTAAAACCCCTAATTAATGCCAGGTATTTCACTTCACTTTTATTTTTAAAACATGAAAAAAATATTACTAAGCCAAAGAAAAAACAAATATTTTCCATTTGCTGTTCATTACAGATGTCAGACAGCCATAAATATAGAAGTGGTCAGCTGCAGGTGTAACCTAGTTCTGTTGTGTAATGCACATTCTGTTCCTATAACATTACTAAAAATGGTCTGTCTGGCTAATAAATAGCACTACCATTACATAGTAAAAGGTGAAAATTAATGTGAATGCCGCTGGTGTGTTAGCTATATTAACAAGCCAATCATGTAGTATTAGCAGTTATAATGGGGAACAACATAAACTTTTAAGAGCTTCTGCAAAAGCTTTCAGTCCTTTCAAGGTTGGACATTTAAAATCAGTGCTGTCCGGTAACTTTATTATTCCTTTAAATTTAGGAGGAACAACATGTACAGATTTTTAAAATAAATTCATTGACATCTGCATCTGGAAAAAAAAAATTGGGTCCAACTTGCATATATCACTATTATCTCAGATGCTCTGCTGGTAAATCTATGTTGCCTCCATCAAAGGTTCTGGCCCATGAATAATAACCTTTGATAGCTAACTGATAGACAACTGATAACCCCTTACTGATAGCAAAACCTTTCCCACACCCAGAGCAAGAAAAGACTGCAATCTGAAATAGCAGTGAATAAAGAGAGACAATAAACAAACAAAGTACTAATTGATTTCTTCTACCTAGACTTAGAGCTATGTCTGACCAACAGCCCATCTTGCCCTGTGTCCTCTCACTGTTGTTGCATGATACTTTGGGAAAAATTTCAGACCAGACCATGTAACCACTTTCCTCCCTGGAAACAGCCATTGAGGGAGTTTCTGAAATATATATATTTATCTTGACCATTATAGGTAATAACAAGTAACAGATCTATCATCTCCAAATTGTCTAGTCCTTCCCTGAATTGACTTTGTTGTCTACAGCATCCAGTGTCAGTGAGTACCTCAATTTCATTGTATGCTGTGCAACATGCAGCATGCTGAGAGTCACAGCCTTTGCCAGGGTGGTTCTTAGGTCCTCAAAGAATTACCATTGTGTGTAGTCCTAGAATGGCTTCCTCTCTGTCCTCCACATCTGGGAAGAAATCATATGCAGTCTGGCCCAAGATGATAAGTAGGATGATGTGAATCTGCCTGATTAGTAACATATTTTGTGGGTTGTTTATATTTGAGTCAAATGTACTAATTCCCCCTCTCACTCTTCCTCCCATTCTTTTAATTTTATTCTTGGCTGCAGAAAAATCGCTTAAGAAAAATCTACCTTGAAAGACAGACTGTTGTACTTGGCAATGCTTTATTATGTTGCTGTGCCTCAACACCATATTTGATCTGAACTTATTTCTAAGAGGTAAGTAGATTAAAAGAAAATTCAATTGGAAGTATTTCTGTTTTATGTATCAGTTGGTAACACACATCAAAGAGTAAAAATTAAAAGACAAATGTCTATCAACTAGAAAAGCAAGTCTGCTCTCAAATCTAGTGCTTCAAGTTTCCTATGGAAAACTCCACAGGGCTATGACATTCCTAACCTGCCTAAACAAGCGCACACAGAAGAACCAATAGTTATTTTATTTGATCCTATATTTCACAAATTATATCAGTGAAAATTTTCTATTCCCCAAAGTCAAGTGACTATGACTTTGTGCCTATAACTGCACTTTTAATTGCAGTCTATCAAGTACTTAAATTAGATGCATATTGTGGTGAAGAAGAGAAGGAGGAAGGAACTGATTTATTACATATTTGTAAACTAATGTTAAATTCTGATCTCAGTCAATTTAATGACAAAGCTGGGAATTCAGTGGGAGCTGAGTAGACCCTGAAGAGGTTTGGTTATCTCTTGCAATTGTCACCAACAAGTAAACATGCAAGTAAACAAACAAGACAAAATTTCTTGTCTCCAGTCTCTCTGCAGCTTTGAAATGCCGTGGTTTGGTTGGGAGTACTGCTGCACAAGACCTGCCACCTTTTCCCAAGTGTGGGGCCAGAAGATATGGATGCAGAGCGGGAACACGGGGGCCCAACAGGTTAGACCATCTTGTATCCCCAATGTGCATGTTCACAGGGGGTTTAGGTCTTTAAGCAAGTGGAGGAGGCGGCGGTGGTGGCATTTTTCATGCCAAGCCTGTACAGTGCAGCACCCGCTAAGGAAGGCAGTGTAGTGCAGAGCAGAATTTGCTGTCTGTGGGTTTAACAGTTGGTTTGGGAAATGGCTGTGATTTTACAAGCCAGCTCTATGAAACCAGACAAAACTGCCTTTGGTGGTCTCTGCTTTGAGTAGCCTTTTAAAGCTATTGAATTTCCGTGGTTGCTTTTGGCACACCCCCCCGTGAAAGCCAGATGAAATGCTGTAAGGACACATACTCCACGGAGACAGGCTTAGAAGTGCCCCAGAGGGGCAAGATCCTGTAGGAACTGCAGCTTCTTGTGTTATCTTCTCTAATGCCTGAGGTGAGCTAAAAGCCTTTCAAGAGTGGGTTGCAAGCAAATGGCTAGTCACTTTTGCCATTAGCCATAGTGCTAATGCTACCCTAAGTTAAAATATTTGATGATTACACACCCCTGCTCAACACACAGTTATCTGTGAAATGTTATTGAAGAGAATGATACAGAGCCAAAACAGCTTGGCCTTGTCAAAGAGGAAAAAAGAAAGAATATCTCATTAGTGCTTATATTCTAGAGTTTGTAGCAGTCACATAAACAATTTACTGTTATATTTAGGAAGGAAAATAGCTATAAAGCATAGCTAAGTTAGTAATATTTCCTATATAATAATTCCTACAAAATGGATGTAAACATTATCAGTGTTCTAAACAAACTTCCAGTCTAGATAATTGTATTCCACAAATGGTGCTTCCAAATTCAGTCTTCATTTATAACCAAAATGGCAGAAAACACCCCAGAGAAAACAGCATTGTTGTATCTGTATGAATTATTAAGTGGTTTTAGGATCCTTTAAGAAATAGATGCTGACTGACTCAAAAAAAAAGGTGAAAATCAACACAAGAATTGCTGTTATGTTAGACGGATGGCTTTTTCAAAAATCTGTGTTAGACAATGTCTACATAAATAGTGAGGTAACCAAGTCTTTTTCATTGATGTGTCATCTCCAGATTCTTCGACTTTCCACTAGCTTTTGACTAGCTTTTTTTTTTTTTTTCCCCAGAAAAAGAGCAGAAGTTTAACCTAGTCTCCACAAATTAAAAGGGAAGAAGTTGAGGGTGAAGTACTACTTTCTAAAATACATTAGTGGAAACAGTAAGGAAAAAATGGGAAAGTGGGAAAGAGGGCCATTTAAAAAGTTGGAGAGAAAACACAGAGTGCGAAAAAGTGAAAATGAGGGAGCACAGTGAAAGAGCTGATAGGCAAGTAAAATGAAGTAGCAGTAAAGAGAATATTGTCAAGAAGAGTAAAAAGGTAGTAAAAAAGAGAAAGAGATGGGTAAATAATCATAGGCAAAATGAAAGAGAAAATAAAAGGAAATAAAACCCATAAAAAACCAAATAAAAACAGGAGATGGAAGGAGATCTAAAGAGAGGAAACAGGAAAATGTGGGAAAGAAAAAAGCGATAGTGGTATTTAATTAATGCATATTGCTATCCTGTATCAGAGGAAGCAAACACAGGGGAGTCATGCCAGTTAGGGCTACAGGATGGGAACAGAGGGGCATTGTCTCTTTTTTTTTTTTCCCCCCAATTTTAAAACTTTGTTTAAAACTTTGTCTTTTTTGTCAAGGATGAGCATAATGAGGGCCAAGAGAAAATGTTTAAAGCGCACCATGTGTGTCGGAAGGTGAAACGCGGATACAAGCGGCAGCCCCTTCTGAGGTGGCCCCCGTCAAGCAGAGCAGGGGCACTGACATCCATTCTGCCATTCTAACCCTCACTTCCAGCACTTGTACTGTTTACACTTATTAGGGTATATATTTTACAGAAAAAAATGGCCAATGGGGGTTGTTAGGCTTTATGCTGCTTTCTGTGGTTGCAGAAGGTGATAAACGATCCTAATATTTGATATTCTGGCTTTGTGGGGGAGACCCATCTCTGTAGTGACAAGATGCATCCGTTTGAAGCAGACAAGAAGTTATTGGATGCAGGCAGCCACCGTAAAAATGGTGTATTTTCAAGCTCATATTTTCATGTAAGAAGTCTAGCTTTGGAATGGAAAATACCGCAGTATTTTCTGTTGGCATTGTTAATGAGTAACATTTTAAAACATAAATTGCAAGCTCTTCGTTGAACATGCGTTGGTGAGAAAACCTCATGCTGGTGTGTGCTACAGTTAGAGTCTTGCCCAGGAGTCACGAGGACAGTCGGTGGGGTTCCACCAGTGGCTGGTTTTCCTGGCATAGGTGGAACAGAGCCACAGGGATCACACCTTCAGCCTAAGGAAGGACAAATCACAGACCCACTTTGCTGAGTATTAATTATCTTTGAGTTCTAAGTGGCAGTGGCCAGGAGAAGAGTCATTTTTATAGGTCTAAATTAAAAGGTCAGTTTTTATCATCTGTCAGGTTGGAAAGCCTTTACCAATTCTGATTTTTTTTGTTCTTCAAGAAGGCTCAGAACACTTTGGCTCACAGGTCATTGGTTCCAGGCTACAGCAGCCAGTGGAAGCATCAACACCGGCATCACAAATGTCAGCCCTTGTAACGGTAGTTGAAGTCTACTCATCAGGAGAGGGGAAATCCATAGGAGACTGAAACCTTTTATTCCTTGGGCCAAGAGGAAGTCTCCATCCACAGCATTTGGAATATTTCTAATGTGCAACTCAAACATAATAAAGGTGTGAAGGCTAAAAATGGGAAACACCTACCACAACTCCAACAGCCAAAGCAAACAGAAAAGAGCTCAGTAGTTACAGCTTCAAATAGCTTGTTCCTCAATCCTTTTCATACTTCACTGGCATCCTCACAGACACTGGCCCACGTACATAGCAAACCCCAAATGGGTTTTAAAACTAACCTAGAAAAGAAAAACATAAGTCTTATGGATCAGAGGCAGCTGCCTGGCCCTAGATGCTGTACTACTTTGACATGTTTTGCTTTTCTTGTTGCTTTTTTATATGTTTGTTTGCATTGGGAGGGGAAGTTGGTTTTTGTTGCATCCGTTCCTATCCTTTTGTCTAACTTTTCCAATCTACCAAACAAAAAGTTGGATCATCATGTTTTTTTACTGTATTTTATAGACCACTGAGAGAAGCTATAAAAATTAAACTATTTTTTGGGGTTCTCATTTTAATGCTAAAAGAGAAAACAACTGTGATTAATGTGAGCAATGAAGTGATTTTTTCCAGCAGCATCATAATCATCAGGGTGAGTCATAGAATGCTGCTTGATTAAGTATCTCAAATCTACTGTGATTCATTATTTTCTGAGAAAATCTTAACAACAAATGGATTCTGTTTTTACTATTCTCTCAACTTTTCTAACAATAACTTCTGTACATTTGTATCTGGAGAAAGAAACAAGTTGAAATTAAGGCTATTACATTAATCTAGAATAGTAGAAAGATGATGCTTGCAGATTAGTCTACTCAAATAAAAAACTGAAGTGAGATCTATTTGGCAACCATGTACAAACCATGGAAAATCTATCTATGTGCTGGTTGTTACTGAGAATTGAATGCGTTCAGAAGACAAAAGTAGGTTCTCGCAGAAATGCTGATAGTTCATCATCAAACCACTGACTTCTGTCCCTGCCTGTTCATATCTACAGACATGGACATACCTTGCTGCTACAGTGCAGCCACTTTGTCTAAAAATAATTTCTCAAATATAATTCAGGTACTGGGTACCTCATTTTTTGCATTCCCTATTTAACTCCAACTTCAAAGATTATTGAACACACAAGCCTCTGAAAAGAAGTCAGCATGTTCACCTCATTAAATTTATTTTCCTTATGAAAATGGCATCCAGATTGCATTTAGGTTCAGGTTTGGAAGTGAGAAATTTTCTTCAACTTGATTTCAGTTGGCTAACGTAAAAGTAATCATGCAGATTCCCTTAACTTTGAACTGCATATGGAGCTGTAAAAATCATTCTTTGCCTTAAGAGATCATTGCTCACAGCCACACGCTTTTTTTTTTTTTTTTTTGGGTGCACATTGGCATCTCAAACCAGTGAATACTGAGCTCTACAGGGCCGAGCCAGGAAAGCATTTATGTAAATGTTTGATTTTGGGTCCTGTTGAGGGCCAGTTCCTGAAAACATAAAGCTAGTCACACATTCAACTACTTTATTGGATGGAGACCAGGGCACGAGGTCTTGGAGATGGATGTGTCCACGCTGTGCTGACAAACATCCACACCTGGCAATGATGAGTCTGGCTTCACTTTCAAGCTCCAGGCTCCACTCGCCTATTTTAGGATAGATTAGGGACCAGTACCGGAGAGGGGGGTTATTATGTGAAAAAAGGTCAGAAGTTTGCCTGCTTGCTCAAACCAGCACAATCTGTTTTTAATCCATGAAAACACACCAAAACACCCTTCTTGGGGAAAAAGGTATGTTGTCTTGTTCCTGACCGCCTTTTTCCCCGGTGGCAAGTTTCTCGTTCGAAATTATATCCACAGTTTTGCTTATGGGACTTTACAGAAGGATTTGCATGGGTTAGTGAGGGGAAGGAATACTCCCATATGCAGAAACACAGAACCCCCCCATTAAAGCACATGAGGCTCTGGTGATTCCCCTCCCCAGCTGCTGTTAAGTTTATTTGCAGACTGCAGCATGGAAAAAGGGCTGTGGCCCATCTGTACCCCGTATGTGGGAATTAATTTCCAACATAGCTGTGGGATAGGGGTTCCAGCAGACCCTCCCCTAACCTCCTCTCAAATCCCCCTCCAAGCTGACCTAATTGGGACCAGAGCAGATGCCACCGAGCGCTGCAGTGTCATGGAGGGGGGAGAGTCAGGGGCTCGGCTGTGCTGATGATTCTCTGAGATCCCCTGCGCTCCCTCCTTCCCCAGCATAACCACGGGGTTAAGCAGCAGAGCAAACCTTGTGTGGGCCCCTCCACGTGGGGTGAGTTTCACCCTTGGAGTGAACCAAGCCTCATGCTGGGCGGTGGGGCAGGAGCAGGAGATCAAAGAGGGCAGCCCTGCGTTGCTGCACCAAGTCTTCTGGGTCTCAACCTTTTCCCACATCATGCTGCGTGGTGGCGTGGGTATCGGGGAGATGTCACGAGTAAGCATTTTGGGAGGAAAAATCAAAGGGAAATATTGAAACAGAGGCAGGGCAAGGAGATAGTATTGCTTAAATTAGACTTTGTTCCTATATTCTCTTTTGCACAGAAGGAAAAAGTTAATTTCTTTTTATATTTTGGGCCTGCCTGGAAGATGTTGGGAAGGGCTCTCTTGGAGTGGTGAGGGCAAAAGCATCTTCTATTTTAAACCTTTAAAAAGGAGATGAACATTAACAAACTTGGCTGCATGCAAAAGCATTCATGAAGGGGTTCCTCCTGAGAAGACAGACGCTAAGCTCTTGGATGCTCTTTACTGTTACATGCATAGAAGAATAAGCATTAAAAAAGACTAATTCTGTGGCTTAAGTGAATAATTACACTAACAAAGAACAACACTTTAAAACAAAGGATTGTATAGGAAGTGCGTGCAGGACAAATGTCAGCAGGCAACCTAACTCTACCTTCAAAAGTTTTTTGACATTTTAGTAGTTTTACAAATACCCACTTTCATGCATATCTGTCTGTAGCTCAGCTGCTATCTGCCCACCAAGGCTGCCTCTGCCCAAAAGGCGAAGTCACATTTAAAGTAAGCAGTGACCTCTGGATCAAAAATAACAAAGTCACATGCTCAAGAAGAGGAGAGAGTGATGGTCACATTTTATATCTTTAAGCCTCAGGTTTGTTTTGTTAACATGAACTTCCTTAATGTATCTGTCTTCTTTTTTTTTTTTTTTTTAATGAATTTTCTTTGTTCTTCTTTGAATCAAATAATTTTTCTCTCAAGGAAAAGGTCATTTTTGTCCAATTTTCCTTTTTTTGGGGTAAAATGTTTAATACGTAGAAGCATAGTAAATTTGGCAAAAGTGTTTTGCTTTCCTTAAATAAACAGAGAGGTCCAAATCATGTCTGTGTAAACTGATGCTGTAGCCCCACATTCCACGATTAACCCATGGCATTTTCCTGGAAGAGGCAAGTCCCACTCCCACTCCTGTCTCAGTGTTTTGGTGTTCTGATGGGAGCTCCACAGATGTCCACTTAAAACTCCCAAATCTCGATATTTGCAGGTGATAGTTGCAGACACTGTCCCCTGTTTCAGACTGCAAAAAATGGTGACTTTGCAGAGGGGAGTGGGGTTCTCTGAGGTGTCAGTGGTGCTTGCTGGTACCTTGCTCCTCCTCTGCTACCCACAGTTCACTGGCTTCCTTACCTCCCTCGGCTCCTGCCTCGCCAGTTTTCCTCACCACCTTAAAGGAAAAATAATGGGTGTTTATTAAGGACTCAGACTTGACATCATTACATGACTTGTTTCTCAAGAATAGATGGAATGGGAATGGTTTACCTCACAGTCCAGGACTTTTCCCTGTAAATAAATACCCATAATACCTTTCCCCTTTGCTCTAACAAACTAAAGTCTAGTCCTCCTCTCATCTTCAGAGGAAAAGCCCTTATTCACTCTGGTATTAGCCACTACCAAATTTATTTCTGTTCCGTGGCTGTTAGTATTGAATTAAACTGTGTTTCTGAGGTTTTGAGAGAGGAAAGATGGTTTTATTATTGGCTCTAATTATGTATTTTGCCTCAAACCACTCACACAAACATGTATTTGATCAAGGGTCATCAGAGAAGTGGTTGAAAAGCACCTAAAGATTTTAGTAGGAATTTGTTTGACATTCATGTTCAAGAATTTAGATGAATCCTTCACTGAGACACGTAAAGACTTAAAATACTGAATTGAAAATGTTGTAGGAGAAGCTTTCTCGTAGTATTTAAAAAAAATTTTGGTGAGGGCAAAAATTCCAGGGAAGCTGACTTCCTCTTGTAGTTTTACCACTTCTATGTTAAATTTAGGAATCAAAAGAGCAAAAACCAACTGAAACCTTTGGACTTTTATTTCAAAATGGCTCAAAACTAAATAATTTGGCTTTCTATTCACTGTAGAAAAAAAGTGCTGCAGAGGTCTGGCATTAACCTCAACCAGCTAACATGTGACAGCTACAAATTTGTGTTTCTAGGATTCCACCTCAAGTAAATACTTGTTAAGCATATGTGTTTTTTGTAGAGATGGTGGAGTCAAAATGACTGCTTCGCTTCTGCTGTATGTATTTTGGAGCTGGATTTTTCTATGAAGTCTGTGGAAGATTTTCACCACATTAAATACCCAGGTTTCATTCAATCTACACCTGAAGGGTAAGTGAATCCTGAATTTTGCATGTGAAGGTATGTGTGCTTTCCATGGATATATGCCAACTAGATTCTAGATTTAAAGAGACATTGTGATAACCTTTACCACACTGTGGCTAGACTAAGCCTCAAAGATCTTGTTCCTACGGGCACTGCTCTTTGAAGTGGCACCACTGACAGTTTTAGCTACTCTAGGTATTTACGAGGTATAAAATGATAAAGTAAATAGGCATAAAATGTGGTTTTAACAGTGAATAAGCATCACCAAACTGGATTATATTCTTGTGTTCCAAGCATTTTTAATTCAATTTGAGGGTTTTTTTTCTTTCAGCTCTTTTTTTCCTTTTCTCTTTTTATTTTTCTCTATGAACCTGCCCTGAAGAAACATAAAAGCAGTGTTTGCCAACTACAATAGAAAATCTACTATGAATTGAACTTGCAGCTTTTAAGTAATACTGTGTGTTTAGGCTGTTTACTCACCAAAGTAGTTGGAGAATATCTGTGCATTTTCTACATTGCTTCCAGTGTGCTCCTTTGTTTGTTGGTGATTTATTAATGATACTTGTGATTTATTACTGTCACTTTATTAGATTATGTGCAAATCAGTGACAAAGCACTATGTGGATCATGCCTTGTTAGTCATAAAAGCATTCAAGAAGCCATGAAAATCAGTTAAGCTTGAACCTATTGAACGAGAGAGCATAGTGCTGTCTATTGATCAGTAGCCCTTAGATATGTAATGAATAGTAGTACTTTGGACACTGTCAGATAGCGTTTTACTTTGGATCTGATAAATTACACTTCTTTGTATTAGTAGTTTGAGATTTGACACAAAACACTCTTGTATTGGTATTTCTTTCAGTTCTAATACTGCAGTGAACTTACATGACAAAGGCAGATAATAGTTGTTAGAAAACCTAGTATTTTCTCTTCCAGCAGTTTTAGTCATTGGGTTAACACTGATCTACCTTTCGTATATGGTAGAAGATTAATGGGACTGCAAATAGTTTGCAGAAAATATTTATAGCCTTTGTGCATGTTATGCACAGTCTTTCTTCTATTAATAACATATACAGATTTGAACTGCACCTCTATAATTTCCTTATTAATGCAGTAGTTATCCTGAATTTCATATTAAACAGGCAAGCTATTTAAGAATAAGTCCTCATTTCGTGTTGGATTGAAGGGTACTTTGTCTCTATTTACAATATCAGGACTTGATTTCTTCCTGCTTTGCAGTTTGTGCAGCCATCAACACAAAAACAGAGCTGGCTTGTAGGTAAAAAGTATCTTCAATTGGATAAAGTTGAAGGTTGCCTTTAGCTTGTGGTGCACCAGTCCCCCCAGTGACCCCACCTACCTTGGTGTCATTCTCAGAAGGATATCCCCATTAATTCTAATAGTCAAATGCTTCAGAGGAACATGTGTTTGCTGGGATGTTCCTCCCGGTCCTCCCGCATCCCTCTCTCCTCCACTCACTCGTCTCCCTTGTAAGAAAAAGTAAATACTCAGAAGAATGAGCTCAGTAGCCTTCCTTATTAACAGGATCAGGGGCAATAAACTTCCAGCAGCTTCTTTTTCTGGATGTTGGTTCTCTAGCACTCCCTTCAGTGTTTGCTCACGTTATCTATGTTTGAACTAGTTCCTCTCAAGTGAGCCTGATTTAGGCAATAATAGCCATAACCTCTGGGGACTGGCTTGGCAGTACAAAAGAACAGTGATATTAGTTTTGAACATCAGCAGTGCCCTGGCATGTCAAATAAGTAAAAGGTTCTGTTTGATTCAAGTTTAAGATTTTTTGGCTGTGTTTGCAGTTACAGGCAAAACCCACTTTAAGTCACACTTAAATCTAATGCTAAGAGCAAGAGCAGTGTTTGGTAAAATCTTTGACCCAGTGTTTTTTGCTTCCAAGCACACAAGTATTCAGTCCCCAACTCCTCCAAAGTACAAGACTATAATGAAGGCTGAGAGATGAATTAAAAAAAAATATTAAGTAGAATTGCCATAGCAAGCAGATGGTTTTCTCAGACTGAAAAGGCTTAGGAAGAAGACAAACGAAGCATTTATGAACCTGTACTTGAAGCTACTATTTTTTCAGGGTCTCTGGAACATCTGTTTTGAGACTGATTCTGGAGACCCCAGCTGTATCAGTTCTTTTCTTCCAGCAAAAAATCTCAGTGGGTTAACCAGTAGTGACAATTTTAGCTCAAAAATACAAACTGTGCTAAGGTGGATGAACTGTGCCTTGTCTGTTGGTTTAGCTACTGATTTCAGACCAAAAGGTCTGCAAGTAATAATTTGACCTTTTCAGTTATCCTGTACAAAGCAATATGATTAATTCCCATTTTAAGATGATTCAAAAGCTTTCTTGGCAACACTATATCACAGTGACCACCTAAATAGTAAATGAAAGCATAGCTAAAAAGAGTGAAAGCTTAGCAACATCTGCAGTACATTAAGAAAGATTTTGGAACTCTAACACATGACCCAAGTGCCCAGCATCCTTGCAGAATGTCTTTTACTGTGGCCTGGTTTTGCTCTGGTCTTTCTCAGAGTTGGCTTAAAGGACAAGTAGCCTCCAATGACCATATTAATTGACTCAACAGAATGGATGTAGAAGGGAGAAGCGATTGCCGTCTCAAATCACTATTTTCTATGTTAATTTTTACCTAAAATGAGTGTAAGTCAATGTCTAGCTTATTTAGTAAATGCTTCTTATTTTACAAAGACAACTATAATTAAGTTATAGAATAACAGAAGTCTGGATGAAAAGAAAATTTGTAGCTACAAAATATTTTAAGGTTAAAGTAAATAATTTCTTGTGACTCTGTAACACTCCTGATAAAAAGCTTTCTCTGCCTGCTGTCATTATCAAAAAAGCAAGCCAGATCAGAGTCCCTGCACTTTGAATCTCATAGCATGATTTGAATCTAGATAATTTAATTTTCTGATATATTGATATATATACTGAAATATTGTTAACAGATGGATGAGTCAAATAATGCCCTTCTCAATACAGTTTTGATGAAAAGTGAGAGTCATAGTATAACTTAGCATAGAAACCAGATAAACTGGGTTGAGACAGTTTAATCAGAAGAATTTTCCAGTAGTTTGCTTACAGTCTTCAAAGTATTGCCCAATTTTATTTCTGCCTGTATCTGTAATCAGATACCCTTACCTACCTGGGAGAATCTAATCTCAATGACAATCTCAGAGAAATCATGTGTACACGTTCCCTCACACACATTAAGTGTGTGACTTAAGTGTTTTAGTAAAATTGAAGCTCAAAAGGCTATAAATGTGGGACAGGGATGTCACTGGTAGTAGTTTTGGAAGGCCTAGTACTTTGCTGGTACTTGATTAATAATAAATAATAACAATAAAGATAAGAGAGTTGACTGAGTAGAGCTCTATGCCCTGTGTAGCATGGACAGTAAAGGCTGCTAATGTAGCAGTTTGTGTAGCTCAGTCAGAGATCAGTAGCAGCCTGGTAAATTTACATCAATGTTTCAGTGAAAAAGGATACATACAGACACGTAGCTTAAAAAGAAGATTTATTAGTCAGCATTAACTTGATGTGGCACAGAAGTAGTCTTTTCTGTTAATGCACTAAATTATAGAGATAGCGAACAATTTATTTTATACGAATGACTATTGTTTAAGTAAAATACAACAAAATTTGGAACAGTACTTCCTGAGAATCAGAAAGACGCACTTCATATTTTCTAGTACATATGTTTTCGTAGTTCTTGTTTTGGGACTGATTAAAGCCTGGTCATTAGCACCTGACAGACCTATCCTGTGATTAGCCAAAGCAAAACTCTCCTAAACTGCCCTGTCCTCCTGCCCCTTCTAGTCCTTGTGCCTCACACGTACTGCTTTTTATTCAGGGGTCTTTTTTGGAGACAGACTATGGAGAAGGTGTGAAGATGAATTCAGGGAAGGATTTTGGTAGGCTGTCAGTGCGTGAATATTTGTTTAAAGAATAACAATAATGATAATAACGGCTTTGTTATTACTGTTTGATTGCAATAATATTGCAAAGTGAAAGTAGAATCTTGATCTTAAACTCCATCTCCCCAGGACTAGGCTAAAGAGAAAACTTTTACTATTGTTGCAGTGAAAATCTCTGGGCACCAACTCAATTTGGTTAAGAAAAGAGGATGAAACCATGAATAGGCTTAATTTCCTTAAGCAGTGTAGCACACTGCTGATCACAGAAGTTAAAAAAAAGAAAAAAAGGCCAACCAATATTCAAGTAGGTAACAAACCCGCCTTTGTGAAATGGGAATTTCTTTGTGTAGCACTGAGAAATAATTCCATTCATAGAACATTTACAAGAGATATGAGACTGTAAAGGATGTCCTGAATCTTTGAATCCAGACCTCACTAATATGTGACTACATGAGTAAAAAAATATATTAGTAATGTAATTTGTATATATTCTGCATGAACTCATGAGGTTTCACCTTAAACTTAGCATTGATTCTTCTTGTGCTCTGTTCCAGGATCCTGCTTGACTGAAGGTTAGATACAATCATATTATTAAATGTTTGTGACACTGGACATTTTTTCTGTGTTTTTATATGGTTTTGAACACAGAAAAAAACCCAAGCACAATATAACCATGACATAAAGTAACTATTATGTCTATTAAAAAAGACATTTTTATTGTTGATGTTGGAAAGGAGGGTGCAATCTTCAGACATTGATGCCAGTGTTTTGGGTAAAAAAAATTGTTGAAAAGTAAAACTAGGATTGAGCTTTATTTGGTTGATTATTGTTTATTTTTTTTTCCAAATAGAAAGTTCCAAAAAGAAGTCCAAATTAATGCAATAAATTATTTTATAAGATGACTGTAGATTGTATATTACAAAACAACTAAAGGAAACTAAGCAGAAAACCCAGGGATTAAACAGATGAAAAACCCATTCCAGGTTTGAAAAGAACTCAAGAGTCAGAGCTGCCCAGAGTCCAGAATGCTCTGTCAAAATTAAGTTATACTAGTGTAGTCTTGAAAAGGAGGTTTGGAAAAGAGGCAGAGTTAAGACAGCAGTTAAACTGTATTTGACAAGCTAAATGGAATACATTTCCTAGCTCCGAGTGGCTGCACAGAGCTCCTGTAATGGGTGTTTTGCTCATACTGAGCATAATGAGAAGAGAAGAGGGAAAATTATTTCATTTGTCCAGACTATAATCAATCAGTTCCAGGAAAAGAAGTCTTTCATGGTTTTCCAGCAGCAATAGGAGTTATTAAATATATTAGTTAGCTCTACAAATTGCTTTATGAAAGAAAAAATGAAAAGTTATTAGAGAAAAATAAAATGTACAAAATTAACCTGTAAATGTATAACTATTAGTCATTCTGATGTCTTTGTGCTTCAATACATGCCTTTTTTCTTTATTGTCTCTGAACTGCCAATAGCGGTAAAAGCGTAAAAGCAATAGAGAGGACGGAGAAGTCTCAAAAGGAAAGGGATTTTTAATCTGGCAACATGTCCATCCCAAAAGCCATAAAAGCCTTTCCTGAAACTTTAGGATTGCAAAAGCTTGCTGAGTTTTGCCAGATTACTTGCTTCTGATGGAAATTCCCTGATGGTACTGGAGGTTTCTGGACTCCAATATAAATGATTACGCAAGGTGATGGTGGGAAGATGATTAAAAAGTAGTCTGCACAGCTACAATATCCAAGAATTTCTGAGTGCCTAATCTGTATTGTTGTATCAAGTCATGAGAATATTGTCACTCCTAAATCTAAAATGCCAGAACACTGAATCCAGGAAAGGCAGTTTTTTCCCCGTTGAAGTCAGTGCTATAATGCCTGGAGAGAGTCTTTGGTTTATAGGATGCAAGATTGAACCTGGGATAATCAGGATTTGATTTTGCATGCCTGTGTGCACTTTAAAGAAAAGGGTAGAGAAATTTTCTTTTATTTTTATGTGTGCTGCATGCTCTGAAAAACAGTTTACTCAGAGAGCACAAGAATAGATTCAACACTTCTACCTTTCTTAGGGTCTTCAGGGGCTTGGACAGAGGAAAACTAAATAATGAGCTGAAACTAATTTCCCCAAGTTAAAAAAAAAAAAAAAAGCCCATGAACCAAGTAAAGGGAGGAAGTTAGTGTGTGTACTAATTATTAGCTTCCAGCAGGCATTTGACAACTAGGAATTTCCTACCGTCAATACTGTTTCTAAATGTAAAACACTCATATTTTGCAAAGACTCCCTGGAAGGACCCCTGCACAGATTAATATCAGGTAATTTTTTTTTATTGAAGGAGCAGTGGATGGGCCCTCGGTATGGTCCTATTACAGTGCTCTCCTGCTTTGCAGATGCCAGGAATGTCATCTCTTTTTATATCGCTCTCCTTTCAGTGCCACCCGTATCATTCTGTTATCTTGGAAAAGACTGGGTTCATTAAAATAAGAAATCAGTTCAGAAGCAGATAGCTGTAATGTGTAGGTTTAGGTACTATGTAGCTGCATGTCAGTTCTATGGACATAATCCTTCAGTTTTAACTGGGCTTTTTCACCTAAAAGAGAAGCCAACTAAATTCTTCCAACCCCATTTAATTCCCATCTCTGTGTGCAGCTTCACTTTATGTTTCTTATAACAAAAAGGCTTTTAAAGTTGATAAATGGCTGCAAAGGTTTTGCTTTTACTTTGTTGCTTTTCTGTTTATTTAACCAAGAGTAGTTCTTTTAGTCCTGACCTCAGCCTTGTCAAATAGACTGTGTTTGTCAAACTGCTCATGCTCCCATTAACTCCTAGCTGTTTCAATTGTCACGTTTGATGAATGGCTCAAATACTGCTAGCATCATTAAAAGCAAGGATACTGGGGGAAGTATTATGTTATGCTGAGTCCAAATACACATCATAAATAGGAAAATTCTAAGCAAAGAAAATCTTTTATTGCGTAAAGGAAATTGCAAGTGGTTTCAAACTAATCTCTTTTAATGCCATCTTTCATATGTGCAGGAGACAAAAAAAAGCCCCTCAGGTTTCATGGTTGGTATTATCTCCTTATGGCTTAAGAATATTAGTAGCTTTATAACCTTATTTATACAGAGTTTATGTAAGTGTTTGAGTCTTCTTGGTGGAATGGGCCCTCTCAGCGTGAATGAAAGCTACAGGGCCTGTTCCCACAGGGCTCTGTAGGTCCAGAGGGTCTGTCCCTTCCCAAAACGGAGCCTCCTGTTTCCAGAAGCCAGGGCTTCCTCAAAACAAAGTCACGCAGCCCAATTGTTATGTGTTATTTCCCCCCTCCCAGACTGAGGGAGGCACCACAGCTCCGGGATGCTGGGTACCCTGGCCCCCATCCAGCTCTGTCCTTGGCTCTGCCCACCTTCTCTAGTGACCTGTGCGAGCAGAGGCTTGCCGTGGGCTGGCAGGACTCAGTTGTCTGGTTACACAGAATCACAGAATCACCTAGGTTGGAAGGGACATTTTAAGATCATCTAGTCCAACCAATGAAAAAACAAACAAACAAAAAACCCACACAAACCACACACCACACCCAAAACAACACCAACCCAACACTCATCCATATCCCCGAACACCATGTCAACTTGTCTCTTGAATACCTCCAGGGATGGTGCCTCAACCACCTCCCTGGGCAGCCCATTCCAATGCTTGGTAATCCTTTCAGTAAAGAAATATTTCCTAATATCTAACCTGAACCTCCCCTGGTGCAACTTGAAGCCATTACCCCTTGTCCTATCCTCTGTGACACTCGAGCTAGCATTTGAGTTTGTATTGTCTGGTGCTCTTGTCTGCCCTTTGTCGTACTTACAGCACAGCACTAGCAAGAGGCAGAGTTCAGGATTAGTGCTGGGAAGTTGGGTAATGGCTTCAGCAGAAAGAAGAAATATTTTTGTTATTGTTGTTGTGTTGCTGTTGTTTTGCATTCTGGGCTTTTTTAAACTGTTGAAGTCGACCTAAAGGCCAAAGAACTTCTGCTAGCATAGTTTTTTATATTCTTGAGGTGGATAAAATTGTTCAGATGAATATTTACACAGATTTTAAGTATGCAAAGTTATATACTTCTAAACTTGTGGCATTGCTATGTTTATGAGGCTCAAGACAGAGTTACTGTGATTTCTTTCATAATTTTGTTTTAAAAAAGTTATAATTCTAACTATATGTGCATATACATATAGGTTGGTTCTAACATTCCTGTGTGTTACTCATGTGGAATTTTCATCATAAGTATACTGCTGCAGTATATTTTTCCTGGAGAGTAATGCAAACCCTTACAATGAGTTCAGCCGGCAAACCATTAAAGCAATTCTTTAACGGCAGCAGAAGTAGGTCCTCAAAGTTTATATTTTCCTAAACTACAGCAGTACATTGTGGTTTTTTTTCCTTACTAGAAGATAGAAATGACTTCTTGATCTCAGTCTTTTATGAAACACGGAGAAAGCAGAGAAGCTTTCAGTTGTGTTAGAGACTGTAATAGCCAGAGTTTGCCTTCAGTGAGGGCAGCTCTGCCCAGTTGTTTGAGTGCAAATGATGGCAGAAATTGTCTTGCTGCTATCACAGCTAACTCAAACTTAGTTTTAAGATAATCTTTCTGAAACTTTAGTTTTAGGGAGATGATGCAGGATGCCAGTTACTGAGCTTGAGCCATCACTACCCTAAATCAATGATTTGCATCACAGCCAAAGCACAAATCTAAAGATGCAGTGAGAAGCATTAATAATTAATGGCTTCACTTAAGTCTTTTTTCCCTTTCTTACATGCCATAGAGCACAGAGGTGGGCTGTGGCCTCCCAGCAGGTTACCAGTGCCAGGAAGGGTGCAAGACTCCTGATGACTGACTGCACCAGGCATATTCAAACCACCCCTCACACTCACTGTGGGTGGGTGGTAGCATTTGTTACTTGCTCCCAGGTGGAAAAGTGCTTCCCGCTGCCTGGACCAGATTACCCAGGTTTGTGTGTATTCAGATTGCAGTGATCTGGACATCAACTATACAGGCTTATTTAACACTTTTCATCCAGATAATAAAAACATATTAATGTATTTAATCATTGAATGTGTGTTTCTGTCCTGGGGCACCTCAGGTTACTGATGTTTGTTGCCTACAACCCTAAATATATATTTGGTCTCCTAAATAGTTGGTGGATGGGGTCTGTGTTAATTAATGGAGTCATCACAGTTCTTTCATTATTCACTGAGTGATAATACCATTAACGAGCAAAATATTTTCATTAGAACAAATGCTTTTTTCAGCCTCTTCAATATTCTTGTTTCTATCTGTAACAGAATTAAATATTAATCAAAACAAAGTAGGAAAGCTGTAATCATTCCCCAGTGTGGCTTCCTGCATTTTTAATCATGTTTTGTTGGTGTCACTGGGTTTCTGTTACTCTCAGGAGCACTGAAACCTACAGAATAGGAATTCATTTGATTAATCACATGTGAACTGTGTCTGTAGGAACAGACCCTGTACTTAATATTGCTTTCTGTGTGACAGAATTATAACCATGAGGGTAGCTGCATCTCAGAATTAAATATAAGTATGTACTCTACACAGGTAGGTACCAAGGTCCTACCCACACTTCCTTTCCTACTAAAATCCGTGAGACCAATATTTATGAGAAAATAAACTCAGAGGTTTGCAGGCTCCATTGGTCTCTAATGAAACATGATCTTGACCTGAAAAAGTGGGATTGGGGATGTCAGTATCTCCACACTTGTTAAATCAGGGAAATGGAGAATTCTGCTCATAGTTCACTGAAAAGAGATCAGCAAGGTTAAAGAAAAACATAAGAAAAAGCTTGTTTGCTCTGCCCCCTTGTTCAGCATATAAATGATACCGTCAGGAGTTTTGAAGAAAGTGCTGCAGTCTTTTCCTGGAAAGCATCATTGGCAGAAAAATAGTTTTCATCAGAACTCTAGAACTGAGGGGAAAAAAATGGTATAAATTAGTTAACAAGCTGGCCCATGGGCAGGCAGACTAGAGAGGTCTCATTTCCCATGGATTTCTGTCTCTTCAGCCACATCGTCTGTTTTCCAGCTCTTCACCACCACCATCCCTCCCTGTCCTTTGTGCCTCCAGTGCCTGGCAGGAAGGGCCATATGTGTGGTCGGGGCAGCCCTGCTGTGTACGTGGTCAAGGGCTGTCCCCCTTTTCCATGGGAGTTTTAAGAGCTTGGCAGTCATCGAGACCTCTGCTCTTCTGTGAAATTGAGTTTAAAGAACTGGGGGGAAAGAGCAAACAGATGACAGGCAAACATTCGTACAACACAATGATGTTGTAACCTCTTTTCCCTAAGGAACTGTATATTTTTGTGAGTGGTCAGTATTTTTAGAGATTGGATATTTTCCTTATTTTTAAAAACAAGTAAAAAAGACACATAGAAACAATCACAGAGAGGTGGCACCATGCTTTCTCTGACTAAACAGCCACAGTGCCATTCCAGATTGCTACATTCCACAAAATACATACCCTAACCCTACTGCCTCTACCCCTTGGATTAGGCTGCAGCCAAGAAGTTGAGGACCCAAAGTACAGAAGCTCTGTAGCAAACAAGGCTGTCTCCTTTGCATAGCTCTCTCCAGGTTTGCCACATTTATGCCATCTAGACAAATTAACTTTTGAAAGAGAATTCAAAATTGAAGGAACAAATCCTATGTGACAAAACAAAGGATGACAGTAATTTTTCCCCGGGAATTATGGTGGTGATGGTGTCAGTAGGATTGCAACATGCTAATTTATTCCAGCATTTCTGAGCTGGGGGGTTCTCTTTAATAATATATGTCAGATTTTCTCTGTAACAACCTATTAAAATTCTAGGGCTAACTCAATGCAGCATAGTTGGTAGAGCAAGTACACACTTTTCCTTTTCTTTACTCTGTCTGTCTTGCTTGCTTGTCACTTCAGTTTGCCCATGAGTGTTTGCCTTGCACTGCTCCCACCCTAGGGATGGGAATGCTAGGGCTGGGTGGTAAATAGTATCCACCTATGTGGATATTAGTATCAACATAGGTAACAATGAGGTTTTGTGTATGTGGCTTTTAAAACAGACTGGGTTTTTTTCCTGAAGAAATTTTGTGTCATTTGACATTTTCTAACTTTTATTAAACAAAAGAAAAATTATATGTTTGCATTTTTATTCAAATCAATTAAACTAGAAGTAGGGGGTTTTGCTCAGTTTTGAATTTCATGAAGGTGTGACTGAAAAGAATTATTTTCCCTGACATTAAAATATTAAATCCTCATCAGAACTTGCCTCTGGGCTCACAGGCAATAACGTGCACATCTCCTGTTCTCTATTTTACTTTTGTCTCATATGCATAACCTAAAAGCCCTACTTTTTTCAAGGAATGTGCAGCTCTAGTACTGTGTAGTTTGGACAAGTTTAGCTAATAAGTTACATGTGCAACTAGTCCTTGCTGGTTAGAGAGTTCTTGGTATTTCTTCTTTTGTTTTCCCCTTTTCAACATATACTTCCTACAAAGCTTCAAAGCTTTGAAAAGGACTAGATGTAGTTTAATCACTAATTAATAATTTAGAAATATCAACTTGGACCTAAATTTTGTTCTTCCCTTTCTCTTTCTCTCTGTCGTTTCTGGACTAAGCAAGCTATTTCTAGCAGTGGCAAAAATATTGGCATTGTCCCGTAGAACACAGAAACAATAGGAAAGAGTAGCCAGTGCAAATGAGAAATGAAATTTTTAGTCATATTGTGAAAACTCCAACTCTCACCAAAGTCAATGAGGCTGGAATTCCCTCATGTTAAATCTCTGTACTATAAAAGACGATTGTGTCTGATTGCAAAGAAATCTAACAATGCTTTCCACTTGTCTTTTTCTTCATTGACTCTCCAGTCATGTGAATTCGCAGCCCACCCAGTTTGACCGAATGTTTCTGTCTGGAAATATCTTGGGAGCAGCTTTCTTCTGAGATACCTGTTACGTGCTGCTTTTGCTTGACCATCCTAGAAATTCAGGGAACTTCTTGACTTCAAAGGTATGAGAGCTAAAATTCCGAGACCAACTGTACTTCTAGAGATGAATCATCAGCTGCTTATAAGGCTATTTCAGTTAACTTCCCTGTGATTCCATGTTGTTGTTTTGGTTTATGATTTCTAAATACTCTGTTATGGATCAGTTCCTATAAGCTATTTTGAGACATCCTCCAGACTAGACCTTTGTCCGGCTTTAAAGATAGTTCTCATGGGTTTCATTAGGTCATCAGATCACTGCTTCTCTGTGAGTCTGTCACTGAGACTTAAGTGATGCAGAGAATCTAGCTCACAACGACTAAAGGTATCCAGGTTGTTACAGTCTGGTCCATCACTGTCTGAAGAAGGAGCTAAATATTACAAAGAGCTGGAAATCCCCTAGTCTAAGTTCTGCACCAAAGATTTTAGATTCCAAATCACCACACATAGTTGTTTTTCCCAAAACACAAACACCCTTATGACCTCTCTAATTCTCTCATGTAAACTAAGAATCTTTTCATGATAATCAGAGTCAAGTATCTGTTCCAGAAAGCCATCACTATGCATTATAGGCACTTATGCACATTAGAAAACAAAACAAAACAAGCAATCTACCACTTTCCAGGATTAATGCTGTGCAACATTTTATGGGTGGTCCATAAGTGGACAAAATGTTGCACTAATGTGTGACTGCATGGCAATTAAGCTTAATTAGGGAAGGTTTTGAAAAAGACAGATGAAAGTAAATTATGGGAATGAGAGCAGCTGTGCTTTTGGGGACCACACTCTGCTACACTCGTTCAGTGAAGTGTTGCTAAAAATGTCCCTCGTCTGTCGCATTCTGACGCACATCCAACAGTTTGTCAAACCAAGCGTTTTTCTCTAGAAGGGGGAATCTCTTAGGAGCACATTCTTCACCCCATCTCTGCTGAACTCGCTGGTTCCTTCAGGAGACAGCCGCACTTCCACAGTAAGCAGATGACCTTTAATATCCAGCCATCCAGTTTAGTTTAGCATTGCCTCTTTTCCACGTGGAGTTGCAGAGGTAAAGATGAATGTGGATTTTCATTTTCATGTGTGTGCTGGGGGAATTTTTTCACAATTTCATACTTTTAATGCTTTCTCAGATTTACAGCTGAACATCCCATATGGAACATCTGATTCTGGTTCCAGTGATTTTTCCCTGGTGAGAAGACCCTGGTAAGCAGACCTGGAGCAGTTCCCAGGCTTACACACTGCAAGGTTCAAGGGCATCTGATCAAACACGCTCTTTCTGAGCAGAGAACTTAAGAGTTTTTGGACTCGGAGACAGACTGTTTCAGAGCTAGCTGCCTATTCCCTCTCCAGCAGAATTTTAAACGAACAAAATTTAACACACTGAAATACTCAGTGAAACAGAATTGCTTTTTTTGTGTTCTGGACTAGATTGTTACTAAATTGTTGTTACTGTAGGCACCATTATAGTGTGCTGTCTTATATTTGATTTTATTAAATCATGGAAAATAATTAAGTAGAAAAGCAGGGGGAAAAGGCTACACAGTCAGCAGGCAGATCTCTTTTTTAGCTTGGATAGTGTCTGCTATTGCTTTCCACCAGGACACTGGGATTCTTTTTTTCCCTAATGAACTTTTTACATCTGAGATTAAGTACAGATTCAGTGGACAATTTATTAAAAAAACCCACCAGTTTCATGTGAGCAGTTTTCAGACCAACAGGGAATTTATATGTGGAAATCATATATGAGTATAGGGAAACACCTCATAAAAAGAATGACTACATGGTCAGCAGCTGTAATTTATGTGCATTCTTTTTCAATAAAAAAATGCGTGTTCGGACCAATCTTTTCCTTTTTTTATTGCAGCTCAGCAAGGTAGCCTCAACTGTAGTTGTTTAACCTTCTGACTTTCTTTGTTTTGTTTTTGAAAAAAGAAAGCTAAAACCAGCACTTTGTATTTTCATTTGCGAAGCTTCTTCGTATGTGAAAGGTGCAGTAAGGACACCTTTTTCCACTGAAGGAAGCTGGAGTAAGTGTTGATAAAAATACCGCATGTATAAGAACGTGTTAAAAATGAAAACAGAGGGAAAAGAGGACGCTAAATATAAAAAAGAAGCTAGTTCTGGGATTAGATGGCTGAACATCAATGGCTGTGCATAGGTAATCCAGGTAATTCCTTATGCCTGAACTCTGCATGTTAGATACATGTTTACCTGCTCATACACAGACGCTAAATTTGCAAGGGGTGTGCATGTCCATAAATGGCTATTTCCTACAGGTCAAATTTTGTCGAAATTGATCGAATTAAGAATCATATTCCTAGAAAGGATTCTCTAACCAAACCTCTAGATGGGATCTCATGTTTAGCACAAGGTGCTAGTTCTGAAGAAAGATCACCTTGGCTGAGGAACCTTCCTCAGGCCCTTGCTTGCTTCCACATCTGTAACTGGAAAGTTGAAGGCTCAGCTGAAGAGTTGCTGGTACATGAGGTAATGAGAAACTCCAGGGCATGCCTGGATCCTTGCTAACAGAGCGCTTTGTGAGGGGAGCTGGCACAATCTCCTTGACGATGTTGTTACAAGCCCTCCATAGACTCATTCTTTTATGGAGATGATTAGATGTTGGGGGAAGCCTGACGCAGTTATGCAGCAGTAGGTGAACAAGCCATTTCCACACTAAAAGCCTAAAACTAGCATTTGTTACTTCCTATTAGGTCACAGAAACATCACTCATCTGTCATTTTTATGATAGCCACTCTCTTTTCATCATCTTCGTCTTCCTGAAGTGCTCTGCCCTACGCTTCTTTGACACATGCTGTAAATGCTCCCCTCCAGCAGGTTTCCCAAGATCTGCAGTATTACTGCAGCCACCTTCTGCAGCAGGCAGAGCTCTGGGAATCCCCGGGATTGACTCTGAAGGGAATTCTCCGAGTCAAATAAAATAAGGGCAAAGGCGGCTGGCATTCAGCTTTTTCTTAGTTAATGACAGGGAAAATTCACTGCCTACTTAACAGGAGCCTACAGGGCATCAGGATTTGGATACTTTCTAAATTATATTTTATGCCAAAATACTGCAATGTTGATTGTTGGAAGAGCCAGGGAAAAGCAAATTTTTACAGCTCTTGTAGACCTGCAACAGCAGGTGGAGGTATTCTCTCTGCTCTCTCCCCACAAGCCTTCATGAGGCGTTAAATCCAGAGAAATCAAGGCATATGGAAGGGACCTGCTGAAAAAATACACTAACAGAGCAAATGAATCCCTTATTCCCAGTTTTCTAGGAGACACATTTCAGTCTGTATGTACTTTATTTCTGCAAGAGGTGTTTAATATTTACAGGTGAAGGAACTCAGGCTTGCTGGTTTTCTTGGATTCCCTGCGAACCTGCCCTCATTTGTTTTTTTCCCACGTCCTTCCCTCTTTTCTGGCTTTCCAGCAGAAGTGCCCACAGCAACCCCCTGTTCAGGATCCAGGACTAATCCTTCACCACAGGAATAAGGTGAACCTCGGCGACAGCCGCTAAAGCGCCGTGATCACACATTCCCAGCACCCTGCCCTGACAGCAGTGGGAGGAAACTCCAGTCTATGTTAATAAGGTGTGGAGGGTGGCCAAAATATTTTGTGAGTTTTCCGGCTCGAAAGGGTAATGAAGCTACCTCTGTCTCAGTACGCTGGCACGGGAGCAAGCAAAACAACTGGGAAACGTGTTTCAAAGGAGAAATACAGAGCACAAACTCCCCAGGTTTCACACTTCCACTGGGAGCTGAGCTTTGCCTCTTTCCACCTTTTTTTCGGGCTGGCTGTCCCTCTTTGCACAAAGAAAAGGGTCGGAGGGGGGAGGGCAAGCGGGCTGTTTCTATGGATTAGCTTCAGGCAGCTCTCGCCAGACTGAAAGTTACACTGGAAAGCATTTCGTGGTTTATACCCGAATACTGAATTGTTTAATATGTAAAGTAAACCCAGAAAGTTATTCCTATAAACTTGGTTTAAAATCTACCTATTTATTAGCTCTGAGCAAAAGAATCCTCCGCGCTGCTTTGGGCTCGCTTCAAAAAGCTCACTCTCTTTTTGTCGTTCCTCTCTGACCTCCTCCCTGCTAGTCCCAGGATGAAAAGCAAGCCAAAGATCTGCTGAGAAATGGGCCGAGCCACTGCTGACCTTTGCAAATCCAATTTCTTCAAAGCGAGAGCTAATCGACGTGTTCCCACGCTGTGTGTTGCTGAAACGCACGGTGCAATTCAAGGAATGAATTCACCATGGTGCAATCTCATTTCGAATCCAGTTTTCTTGCTATGTGTCAGAGGGTGAAGGAGGCAGAGTGTGGTACAAGTTATAAACAGCAGTCACACACAAGTTTCACAAACCACGTAAGGCTGTCTGAAAGACTTAGTACTTTGAAGGGAGTTCTTTCCCTGAAAATTTAAAATGCATCAGCCCTCCTCTCCCTTCTACTTTCCACCCCCTCAAAACCAGAGAGATACTTTGTAGTGATTTAAAAGAAAAATAAGCCAATGAGAGTTTGTACTGAATAATTTCTAAATAGAAAAAAAAAAAAGTAGCTGTGTGGGGGTATTATCTGACATGTAACCAAGGTATCAGTCTGGGGATATTTGCGTGCACAGGAGCTACAGGTGAATGGGATGCTGATACAGGGTGAACTTTAAAATTCATATTCAAAATTCAGATTATCTCTCTGGCTTTGCATATCAGGCTTGGTATGAGTGCTATTCCTGTTTTACAGCAGTCAGAGCAGGCCATATCAGCGTGAAGCTTTGCAATCTCTGCTAGGTACCACAGGTGTGCCTGCGGGATCCCTGCAGGGAAAAAAAGGATATTTTGGCATTGCTAACCTAAATCTTATAATCTTATTTCAATAGGTGCATGAAGACTGGCCTCCTCCCTCTGTTTTCTAGAAGGAGCTGCTGTTTGTTGCCCAGACAGCTGCTGAGCCTTGCCTGACTCCAGCCCCGGGTAGCTTGATGCACCCAGCGTGAGGGAGCGATGATGATGCTCTGCAACCCCCTTACGTGCCCCGGGCCCTGGCTGTTTGCGCAACCCCGGCACTTCTGTCTGGGGCAAGAGGGACAGCAGAGGACTCTCATTCCTCATCTAACTGCTGTAGGGCATATGTCAGGGGTAGCACATCTCGGGGCCTTTCGTCAGTGCTGAAGAGAGGAGCTATGTCATTCCTGGCGTGGGGCTGGGGTTGGTGTGTGCCTCTCTCCAGCGGGGAAGCCAGGGCATCGCTGAAGGCAGCTGAGATGATCCACCTTTGGTGCCTTACCATGGGCCTCCTGGCATACAGTGCATCCCGCCAGTTTGGTCAGATGGTAGGACAAGAAAGATTACGACCTATTTATTTATTTATTCATTTGTCATCTTCATTGCACAAGTGTAATTCCATTAGAGCTGATGTAATGGAGAGCCAGGGCCTTGGGCTAATGGGCTAAACTATGCCCTGGCTGTGTAAGCTGAAGACTTTCAGAGGAAGCCTCAATGCTCTCATTTTCTAGTTGTCCATAGCAAAACAAATGAAAATATATCATTGTTCTCAAGATTGCTGAATGAAGCCAGTCCTTTTTTAAATTTTATTTCCATAACCATGAATAGTAAATTTCATCCATTCATGACAGTTTATAAAAGAGTTTGTTAGCCAACCAGATCTAGAGAACTTTCTTTCTCAGCAAGTATTGCAATAAGAGAATTGTTTGTGTTTTTTATTACTTTCTCAATATTTTTTTATTCTCTTTCCCAAGACACGATTAGATTTTCCAGTCTTCTGAACATCAAAGATTTTGGAGAAGAGATTGTATAAACTGGATAGGTAACAGCTGTTACCAGACGGATTTACTGGTGGAAAGGGGAGAGGGCTAATTTGTTTTATGTGTTTCCTCCCACTGCTGGCACCTTTCACTGTGGCACACTGTTCCTGTCCTGTGACAGGGAGTATCTTTGCACAGAGGGAGCCCTTGTCCACAGGATTACACCTTCCTTTGGGTTTTGCTGCTGTTTGTAAGTAACTTTGCCAAATGTCTTCATCATGGCTCTTTCACCTGGTCTTCCAGCAGTTTATTAGAGAGAAAAGCATGGGAGATCAGCTCTCTAACTCTGTTAGAGCACAGTCAGTTAGTAGCATTGACTGACAGATTTTAATTTCTGACCTTTTCAAGTCAGTTTTGTTTGCTCCACTTCTGGATATATCAGTACACTTTAAATTGGATTTATTTCTGTAAAATAAAAAATTGCACAGTGGACTCCCCAAAAAAGGTCACACAGGACTGAAGCAGAGTTTCAGCTTGTATAAAAAGTGCAGTATTTCTGCTGCATGCTCCAAATTAACGTGGGAATGAACAATTGCATGAATCCTCTTTATTTCCTCATCTTGTGAAAAATTCCTTGTGCTCCTCTTTTAAATTACTCACTGTCTAGGAAAGATATTGGAGGGAAAATGGTGATTTCTAGTATTGCAAAGTACTAGCTGGGAAAAGAGATTGTGTGCATGTGATTTTTGCATATTACTGTGACAACAATACCTGATCTCATTCAGATAAAACTAGTGGTCTACAACTTTGACCAGATTCAAAGAAAGTCACGCTACTTATCTTTCTTCAAGTTTGATCTACTTGCTTTCATGTGTGCATGTTGTGTTTTTAAGTACTTTCATGTTCTTAAAGCTTCAGCAAAAGACAGCACTTGCAAAATATATAGTCTGCAAAAAGTATCCTGTGGCCTATAACCATGGTAAGACATCCAGTTTGACTTAAAAATTTAAGAGGTACAGCATCTTCTCAATCTAGTCTCCATCTTCCGGAGGTAGCCTACATTAATACTTTTAATTCTTCCCTGTTCTGAGGGGATTCCTCCTGTTCGGGAGGAATCCATTGCTTCACCCAGTCTGTGAGTATCCTCGGACCTTTCCAAAATGCTGAGAATTTCACAGAGTTTGGGCCTTTTCTGAAAGCTATTCTGAGGGTATGTCCCAGTTTGAAGTAAAACCAAACTAATTTTGTGTTCTGGAATTTTACATTTTAGCTAAGCCTCCTCTAACTCTCTAAAATAAATGGCATATTGTGGAGAAAACTGCTCGTTCTCAGGATGATAAGGCCAATGTTTGTGCTAAATGCCAAGGAATAGTGTGCAGAGAGGCCCTTGCTTATACTTATGCTATAACAACCCATATCAGACAATTTTCGTTATTTGCCCCTTGGAAGGTTGGAAACAGAAAACCTGTGGGGAGGGACAGACAGGAGAGGTGACCCAAAACTGACCAACAGGGTATTCCATCCCATCTGCCCAATGCTCAGTATAAAAGCTGAGGGATCAAAAGGTCAACTCCCTTCCTGCAATGGCTAACATCTGAAGAGGACGCTGTCTGTTCATCTGCCTTTGATCCCGATCTGTGTGTTCCTGACTCCAGAGCTGGAATCCAGTTCCCATCCATCCATGGACTGAGTCCAGTCTGGGACTTCCCCAGTGCCTGCTGGTGACGGGACTGCCATCCTGGGACCTTGATACGGTTTTGTATGTATACTATCTATTTCATTATTTTCTTCTTTTTTTTTTTTTATTTTAATATTAATTTCTTCACTAAAGTAGTTTAATTCATTCTAAACTTCTGAATCTCCTTATCTCTTCCTCTCCTCTTCTTTTTTTTGGGGGGGAGGGGGAGGTCAGTCTGTCAGTCTGGTTGCGGTGATTTCAGCTGAAACGTTGACAGGGCACCTCATCTGGGAGAACACCACTGGAGCAGATAGTCCATGTCAATTACTGCTGGGCTGCTGTCGGAAGAAAAAGTCCTGGCTAAAGAAGGACAGAATAGAAGCCAGGTCCAAAAAAACATCTCTAATGTGATTTTGGTTAGGTTTTTTTCATTATGTTCTGGGCCTTAATTAATTTCAAACTTTTTTTTCAGTTTCCTTCATTTTCTCCCTGACTACTGCTCCATATATACTGCTCCTGGACTACTGCCAGACCCTGACAAGAGAAGAAGTCCTTTAAAGAGCTTTTGTGCTAAGCCCAGAATATTGGGGTTTTTTCAGCACAACCAGTGGAGAAATAACAACAGCTCTCACAGCTTCAAGATTAAATTCTCCATCTTTACTGAGCATTTAGACTGCAATAAGGATGAAACTTCAAAGCCAAAGGCAAAACCACGGAGAAGGTGGGCAGTTTACTGCGGGAGCAGGGAAGTAAACTTCATCTATTGCCTCTCTTCATAGAATTATAGAATCATAGAATAGTTTGGGTTGGAAGGGGACTTTAAAGATCATCTAGTTCCAAGCCCCCTGCCATGGGCAGGGACACCTCCCACTAGACCA